>CM062805.1:1318155558-1318466234 GCA_031772625.1 Pinus tabuliformis | reverse complement strand
TTAACTTAATTAGCGATACTATATTTAACTAAAGTTTCCACCATAGAATCTCATGCATGTTGATTCTCAGAATGACCCAATTGATACTAGAGTGCAAGGGAAATGTACTATCTAGTTTAGATTTTTCTGAGTTTTACTGATAGTGCATGCATTGAGGAATTGATCCTTGAGGGATTGCGCTATTTTGAGAGGCTTTATTTCCATTTAAATACAAGTTATCCTTAATAGGAATTACATATTGGAATAGAGACTTGGAGAGCTTGTGAATTGGCTAAGATTTGGGCTTGAGCTTTCTTATGAGTTTGAGATTGAATTTGTTGAGTGTTGGGATTGTTCTAGAGAGAACAAGCATTGTAATTTCATCTTTACTTTCCAGATTAATACAAAAAAAATAGTGGGGTTTTGAGCTGTGGATTTCCTCGGATATTTATTGTGTTATGTACCTTTGATTGTATTCATCTATTGATTATTTTTTTCTCGATATTTTGGTCTTCCTCCGTAAAGAGTAGAAGTAGATTCTTTTCAGTTGCCTTAGCAAATTGCATTAGCTTGTGAATCTACAGGTTTTTCTACATGGTTTCGGAGCAAGATTGTTTTTTGGGCCAAGAGTTTGCAGAGAGTTTCTAAGAATTTATGTGAAAAATTTTTAGAAGCAAGTTACAGATTTGGATTCCTTGGGAAAATATATTCAAATTCAAAAAAGAAATTGGTCAAAATTAAGTTCGGGTGAGGGAGATATCGTTGATTTAAAATTAGCTCTCTAGAGGAGATTTCGAAGTTTTGAGTTTCTGGGTTACATGTGAAGTCAAATTTTCATACATACTTCAGGATCGGTATATGGCATTCCACGGCTTGAGGCTTGAGTATTCCTTGGAAGGAAGCTCAAATTTTGTAGCCTAGAGGGATAGGATGGAGGTTGTGCTAGAAGACAATGGCTTGAAGGAATTCATTGATCAAGAAGTCCCCAAGCCAACAACTACAGATGCACAGAACTTGGTCGAATGGAAGAAGTGTGTGGCGAAGGAAAGGCAGATAATCCTTGAGAGATTTCAAGACCACATTGTCTCAAGTCTCCATGGAAAGGAAACTACACATGCTATGTGGAAGACATTAACAAACTTATATCAGAATAACAATGATCAAAGGAAGTTGGCGCTGAAGGACAAACATTGTAAAATCAAGATGGAGAAAGGTGAGACGATTCCAAAGTACTTGACCAAGTTCACTCAATGTCAGGATGAAATTGGAAGTTTTGGAATCATAGTTTCCAAAGAGGATATGTTGAGCCTTGCTCTTCTTGGACTCCCAAAGAGTTCGCATAGTTATCAGGACTCTGTCAATGGTCGGGAGAAGCTGCCAGATTAAGAAAAACAATTTTTGGATTTGATGCAGGATGAGATCAGGAGGAACACTAGGGATGGCTCTTCATTATATACTAATGATGAAGGGAATTGTGCCTTAGCAATTAAGGAAATGAAGGGGAAAGTTAAAATTTCTTGTTCTAGATTATATTCTTATCATGGATGTAAGAAGAAGGACATGAAAAAAGTTAAATGCTTTTATTGTCACAACATGGGTCACTTTGCTACAAATTATCCATTGAATAAGTATAAGGAGAAGTACTCAGGAGGAGCAGTGGGTGAGGCTTTTTCCTCCAAATTCGAATTGGACTTTTCCCTCATTGCATGGTGTGTTCAGTGATTGGAAGTGTCTAGTACTTAGAAAATGGAGCTTCTTTCCACATGACTGGAAACAAAGAGTTATTTAGTGAACTGGAGGAGAAGGATCTCAAGATGCATATCAAGATGGGTGATGACGGTATGTATTGTGTAACTGGTGTGGGCACTATTACTTTTCAGAGGAAGCATGCAACTCCACTCACCTTGAAGAATCTTATGCATATACCTAGGCTGATGAAGAACTTAGTATACATTTCCATTCTTGAGGATAGAGGCTATGATGTGATTTTTTTGAAAGGAAAGACGTTCCTTCAACACATAGCCATGGGTCAAGTAAATAACATAGGGATTCGAGTTTATAATCTCTATAAGTTAGAGGTAGAGGATTGTGCTACGTTGAGTTCAAAAGAAGAAAAGATTGTTCGCCAAGATGTTGACGAGTTGTGGCACAAGCGATTGGGCCACTTGCATCATGGGGCTTTGAAGATATTGTAGCAAATCTCTACTAGTATTCCCAAAGGTAATGTTGAGCAAGTCGATACATGCAATGATTGTACTTTGGGAGAATACACCAAGTCTTCCTTTGGAGATAAATATAGTCGAGCATAAACTATTCTGGAGACAGTCCATTCAGATGTGTGTGCACCATTCTAGACAGTATCCACCACCAAACATAGGTATTATGTTATATTTTTAGATGAATATTCTCGTAAATGCTGGATACTTCTCATGTAGAGAAAGGATCAAACATTCACAAAGTTTTGTGAATTCAAAGAGTTGGTTGAGAAAGAGTCAAGAAAGAAGGTTAAAGCTCTACAGAGTGATAACGGTGGAGAATATGTCTCCAATGAGTTTAAGAACTTATGTGTAGTAGAACGAATTAAATGAGAGATGATGACACCTAATAACCCTCAATAGAATGGGGTTTTCGAGATGAAGAACAAGAGCATAGTAGGGGCAGAAAGGGAGACGTTGCATGATCAGGGCCTACCACTACACTTGTGAGATGAGGCACGCAACACAATGGTTTATGTTCAAAACCATAGCCCACATTGGATACTTGAGAGTAAAACACCAAAGGAAGCTTATTTCGGTAAGAGGCCAGATGTTTGTCACCTGAGGATTTTTGGTTCATCGGTTTATTTCCATGTGACCAAACATGCATGGAAGAAGCTTGAGACAACAATAGATTTCGGGTGTACATCCAAACTAGTTGGATGTCAGTGGTTCGCATGGATGTCAAGTTTGATGAGAAGAAGGCCATGTGAGTATGCCTTTCGAGGGAGCTTGAGCTACATGCAGAGGAGGAACTTTTAATTCCTAAGGTTGAGGATCCTCAAATTAATCTATAGAAGCCACATGTATAGGTTACGGGAGTGGAGACATCCACTTAGGTAGAGACTTCCAGAGAGGGAAGAAAGTGCACTAGAGAGACTGACAGATTGTTGGATGATGCACAAGAGAATGTGGGAGCACCGTCTTCCCAGCACATATAGAGGAGGTCGCTAGAGAGGTACACTAGATACATGAAAATTATGGGTGCATGTGTTGTGACAGAGCCATCTTCCTTTCAGGAAGTAGTGCAATAGCAAGTTTCGGTTGATGCGATGGTGGAGGAGTATGACTCCATAGTTCGAAATAGTGTTTGGGATGTGGTCCCGAGATTGGAGGACAAGTCAATTGTGGGCTCCCACTAGCTTTACAAGGTAAATCAAGATATATATGGTAGTGTCGATAAGCATAAGTTAGATTTATGGCCTATGGCTTCTCATAGGTAGAGGGGATTGATTGTGATGATGCCCTTTCTCCTGCTACAAGGTACTCATCTAATAGATCTATTTTGGCACTATCTACACAGATGGTTTGGAGTATCCATCATATGGATTTGAATACTTCCTTCCTCAATGGCATGATTTAGGAAGAGGTGTACATAGAGGAGCTCGAAGGTTTTGAAACCTTGAACCATGAGTTGCATGTGTGCTGACACAAGAGAGTGTTGTATGGACTGAAGCAAGCACCCCATGCTTGGTATACAGGGATAAATAGCTACTTCACTATGCTTCACGAAGGCTGAAGCAGATGTAAACCTGTATCACATAGTGGTGGAAGGTAAGCTTTTGATCATTGTACTTTATGTGGATGATCTCATACTGACAGGTGATGAGAAGCTCATCAAATATTATAAGGAGGACCTTGCAAGAGATTTTGAGATGAAGGGCATGGGGCTCATGCACTACTTTCTTGGCATGGAGGTATGGCATAGAGATTTGGGGTTGTCTGTTTCTCAAGGAAATTATGCCAATGAGATAATCAGAGATTTTGCATGGACAACAATAAATCCATGGAGACTCCTCTAGCTGGTGACTGAAGGAAGGAGGATGCTACTTTGGGAGAAGTAGTGGAAGCTACTGTTTACAGGCAGATTGTGGGTTCACTCAAGTATTTGGTGAACACATGACCAGATATGTGTTATACAGCTAACTAGCTTAGTCAAGCGATGGTTAGGCCTACCAAGTTGTAATGTAAGGCAGAAAAGCATGTATTGTGATACCTCATAGGCACTACTTGTCAGACGGAAAGAGTTAATAGTGCGGACACAACCAACCTCCCTAGGAGCCTAACACTCTCTAGTGACAAACAAGACAAACAAGAGCAATCCTTCTCTAAACATGCATTTACTATATAAGAAATCAAGTGTTTAGATCCTACCTGTAGTCCAACGTTGTTGTAGCAGTCCAGCTCCGCTGATCCGGATGAGCTCCTCCTTCACTTTGAAACCTGCATCCACTAACAACCAAACGATTAAATAGCACTTGATAATCTCATAGAATAAAGCATATTTAACACATAGACCAAGGAGTACATGAAACAACTCATAAATAACAAGTTATTGAGAAGAATGGACTCATTTGCATTAATAGGTAACAAAAGGAACAATTACAACCTGAGCCTTGGTGTTGTGCAAGTCCCTCCCAGGGTCCATCAAGAGTTCTCCTTTACTTTGACAAAGCTCACCCATTTCCAAATAGAACAAGCAAATATGGCAATCTCTCCTCACAAGCTTCTAAATGGGAGTCCTAATTCCTGCAGCATCTACCCTTAGAAATGTTTAGCTTCCAACCTCCCCTCCTTCTGGCCCAATGCCTGTATTTATAGTGCTCTAGAGGAAGTTATTCAGGTCCACCATCAATGGGATAATCCCCTCTTTGGATGGGATAGCTCCCTTATTGATGGGATAAGTTCCTCTTTGATAGGGGTACATGAACCATCTGGAGGCGCTCAATACACATCGAACAACCTTCTAGAATGCTCTAGAAATGACCACAAGTAACTTTTTAAAGATGAAACTTGCGCATTTTGACCTTTACAGGGGGACGCACCTGCCCCTTTACATACAGAGCGTACAAGTACGCAGCTTTTGTGAACATTAGGTGCGTACCCGCAGGTAAGGTTGAGAGAACCTGCGTACCCAGAGATAAATACATTTATAAAGACTTTCTCTCTTTTTGGAGTTTGACATGGAGAGCAGAGGCATAAGACTTGCCCAGGAGGATAGCATGACTGTTGATAGAGCCATACTAACTGTAAATAGTCATGGTGACATTTTTTAGTGTAACAGATTGCCCCCTAAAGTGCGAAGCCTGTAATAGATTAGGGTTTTGTATTATCTAGGAAGGGTGAAGCGCTTTATCATTTCAAGGATTATCTCATGGAGAGCCTGGTTAGAACCTGCAATTTTCAACACAAAATACATGTATAAGATTATATCATCACTGAGGTAGGCATTCCCATACTCAGATCAAAACTTTAACTAACAGACTAACTACTCTGATACAGGAATGATCTTGCAGTACATCATAATCATAGACTTTTGTAGACACAGTATGGACGCAGCCATCTGTTTATGATTAGTCTACTTAGATAATGAATACAAAACTCCTCGCAGCCTGGATGGTGAAACTAGATCCAGGGTCTTCATTTCTACTTCTCGAGTTGGTACGATTCTAGCCATGCGAATAAATGAGTTGATGTCGAACATGGTAGAAACCACTTGATTACCAGTCGATGATGTAAACTATTAACAAATGTGAGAGAGACCACCAGTAATGTCAATGGTTCTCAAATTACCCAGTACAATCCATGAGATGTGAATGAATGAGTTGATGTCGAACATTTCACGGAGTCCTTCGATCGAAAGTCAATGATGTAAACTGACGTCAAAGGCGAGAAACCTGCCATTGATGCATGCAGACTTCAAGGTACTGATGATTTCTAAGTCATCTCTCTAGATAATGTGCTAATGTCGATAGAAAGCGACCCGTTGTAGGCAAGCCCACAACATGAAATCATTGTTCAAGTTGAAGAAATGTTGCTATAAGGACTGACTCAGGGATGGTCAAATGGATGGCAAATATTTTGCAGATGAAAGTTTTGCTTGCAGACCTCTTGAACACACAACGACACGACAGATGGCTTGGTGATGAATAACTCAAAGTTAATCCCCAGAACCCGGCTGAAGACTTTCAAAGTGGTTTGATCAACTGTGAGGTAAAGGATTTCCCAACCCAGGTGAATGAAAAGTGTCGTGTCCAAGAGTGGTAATAAAGTTTCTTCTGAGACAAAAGATAACAAATAGGCTCATTCTTCTCTCTTTTGCCCCACCATTTCTGGCAAGTACCTCTTTATTTTTAACAAGCTTGAGGAGGATAACATATGCTTGATTATAAGCTCATCCTTCGGATGAGTCCAACCTAGTTTTGATTCGAACCCTAGGAAGGAGTGGTTCGTTCCTATTTGTAATTGAACAGGTCCTTTACTGTGAAATTTTAACGAGTTCAGTATAGGAGAAACTCGGCGTTTTTCAAGTTTAGAGAGTCTGAAAAACTTAAGAAGACTCCAAGTTGAACTTTTTCGTAGATTTGTGTCCCTCAAGCCCGAAAAAGTATAAAATAATACCTGGGGGAACCGCTTGATCTTGCGACCAAGGAGTACTTTCATAATTAGTGCCACTGACCTGAAAAGTAAAAAGCGATCAAGGACACGTCGTTTTATTTCCGTATCGAGTTTGAAACGACAAAAACCCGACAACCTTTTCCTGTTTTTACGGTCAGAAAAGAGCTATAAGGGGACCGTCTTTTAATTCCATTTTAACGAGTGTAAAAGAAACGCTCGGCAATCTTTTCATGTTTTAGGAGTCAGAAAAGGGCTTAAAGATGACTCTAAGGTTTCACTTTTTCGTAAGTTTTAACGAGTTCGAAAAAATGATAAAAATGTACTCATGGTTTTCACTTTTTCGTAAATTTTAATGAGTTTGAAAAAGGGATAAAAATGTACTCATATGGCCGACTTTCAATTTAATTTACGAGCAGGAAAAGACAGAAAGAACTCGGCATTTTCATTTGTTTTACGAGAATGAAATATAGCAAAATAATCTCGGGATTTTCATGAGTTTAACGAGTCTTGAAAATAACTGAAATTGACTCGAGATAGGTTTCATTTTTACAAAAGCTTGAAACAGAGAAAAACTATGCTTCAAAGTAGTTTCATTTTTACACAAGCTTGAAACAGAGATAAAACTGTGCTTGATGCTCCCTAAGCATAACTGCTAGAGCGCATGCCCCCCCAGCTTCATTTCATTCAACCAGTTGGATGAAATGAAGGTTGAGTTACGAGATCATTTGAAAGACTCGACCTAAAACTGTAAGAAAATTATGCAAAACTGAAATAACTAACCTAAATAAACAACTTAACATTTACGAGATCTAGTCAAACTCACAACTCGATTAGAGGAGGATGTGTTTCATTTTTTAACGAGCTTGACACAGGAAAAGAACTATGCTCGGATCCGGTTTCATGTTTACACAAGCTTGAAACGAAAAACTATGCTTGTTATAAGTTCACATGCCCCCAACATAATGACGCAAAACGAGGTACATGCCCCCCAAGCTTCATTTCATTCAATGAGGTGGATGGAATGAAGCTTTACTTTCAAGATCTTGGAAAGACTTGTGGGAGTTGTTTCATTTTTTAGTGAGGTTGACACAGGAAAAGAACTATCCTCAAAACCCTTGTTTCATTTTTTAAACGAGCTTGACACAAGATAAGGAATTATGCTCATAACTACTCTCTACAATCTACCTATCAAAAATTCTACTCTAAAAACCTTGATTCATTTTTTAACGAGCTTGACACAAGACAGGGAACTATGTTCTAAAATCATTGATTCATTTTTTAATGAGCTTGACACAAGACAAGGAACTATGCTCGTGACTACTCTCTACAATCTACCTACTTAACCTACCCTTGTTTCATTTTTTAACGAGCTTGACACAAGACAAGGAACTATGCTCCAGAAGTTCGCATGCCTCCAGCATAACGATGCAAAGCGAGGTACATGCCCCCCAGGCTTCATTGCATTCAACCAGATGGATGCAATGAAGGTTAACTTTCAATATTTAACTTGAAAAAGAGAGTTGTTTCATTTTTAAGGAGGTTGACACAAGAAAAGAACTGTCCTCATACCTGATTCATTTTTTTAATGAGGTTGACTCAGTAACAGGAACTATCCTCATAATCCTACTTTCTGCAATCTAACTATATAACCTAAAACCTACCTGATTCATTTTTTAATGAGGTTGACTCAGTAACAGGAACTATCCTCAAACCTGATTCATTTTTTAACGAGGTTGACACAGGAAAACGAACTTTCCTTGTACACACTGATTCATTTTTTAACGAGGTTGACACAGTAAAAGTAACTATCCTCGCTATAGCCTATTTCATTTTTTAACGAGGTTGATACAAGAAACAACTATCCTCGTAACATTGATCATGGCTTCCAACTGGAAGAAAGACATGTCAATGGACACACCTTGATCATGGCTTCCAAGAGGTCTTCATCAGAAGGAAGAATACTCCTCTGGAAGGAACACATGTCAAGGGACTCAAAAGGGATAAGAACATCATGTTCAAGTAATCCCATAGAGTTTTCCATGTCAATTACCGGATCTAAATCAAAGGAAGATGAGCAAACAGTGAGAGGTTCACTTACATCGGTAACTGAAAGCATGGGACCAGTTGCCACATAATTAACCCGTGGCAGGGTAGATACCACTTTAGAATCAGGAACATTTAGTGGTGTCATATTATTGGTAGTTGAGACAAGACTAGGGAACGAAAGCTGGTCTACAGTCACAATACTGCCATTGTGAGGGAAAGACATCACGCGAAAGAGTGTCGATATGACAGCTTTCATTGCATAAACATAGTCTCGCCCAAGGAGTAAATTGAAATCCAAGGGACCTCGAACTACCATAAGATCAATACAGACAGTTTTACCTTCCAAGGTAATAGAAAACTTAGGAAGGATCCCTAAAGGTTCACTAATGGTTTTGTTAAAAGCTTTTAGATTCTGCGTAATAGGCGCAAGCTGAGGGGAACCCAAAGCTTTCCAAACAGTTGAGGATAAAATACTAACAGAAGCACCTTCATCTACCTGAGTACGATGTATGTCCCTACCACCAGCCTTGACAATGATTTGGAAAGGGATGGAGGAAGGAAGACGAGGTTCTGTCAGTCTATTCCAATCAAAGGAAAAGACCTCAGCACTTGGAGGGGGTTCTGTAGAAACAGGTGAAATGCCCCCCGGCATAGAAGAATCTGATGTAACAAGAAGAACCTGAGCAGTATGAAGTTCACTCTCTAAATGGAAAGTGGGATCGACTGAATGTGAAATTGAATCGACCACTTGATCAACTAATGGACCATCAACCTGAGTGACATGAGTTTCACTCTCCAATGGGAGAGTGTGATTGACTGTACTTGAATTTAGATCAATCACTCTGTCAGTTGACGGTAGGTTGGGAGAAATTTTACGGTAACCAGTTGGAAATTCTTGCTGTGGAACAGTAAGGTTTTCCAACAATGTTGAGGCTTCATCCATGTGAGGGCAAATGTGAGTTTGATGACTCCCTTTGCATAACTTACAAGGAAACCTAACTTTACCCTTTTTCCCAGGAACCTGACTATCACTGGTTGATGGATCAATGGAAAGTGGATGAGATTTTTCTGACCATACTTCCAAGACCTTTGGAATACCAGGACAATTGACAAGGAAGTGGTCACCCTTACAAAGCCTGCAAGGGTATTTGGGTTTACGGTGCATGTCAGAATTTTCCTCAACACAACTAACACTTACAGCCATGGTTGGTTGGTTGACTTCTTGTTTATCTTGCTTCTTCTTCTTCTTCTTCTTCTTCTTCTTCTTCTTCCCTTTCTTCTTCTTCTTAACCTCCTGGTTACTAGCATCAAGGCTTTTACCAGGCGAAGAGGAAGAAATGGAGGAAGAAAAATTGGGCGAAGAAGGTAAAGGGTCAACAGAAGGTTGGTGATGTTGAGATGGTGAACTCTGTTGAGGTGAAGCATCCGGTTGAGGTGGAACAATTGGAGTAATTTAGGCCAATGAAGTTGAAAATAACCATATCGGTAATCCTATTGTAAATCCAGGTAATGACAAAGTAGCCATATAAGGAGGACCAACATTTCCAAAGTAAGGAAAAGTACTAGGATTCTCATTAGGAGGGGTTCCTAGGTTGGTAAATTCCGGAACATTTGCCATTATATTCAACTTCAGTGAATTTTATTAACAATTTTTAAAACTAAAATTAACAAATCACAATTCACACTTAACAGTTAAAATTCACAATTCACACCTATGGTCTCTAAAAGTAAAAACAAACAAATTAACACGCGCTATCAAATCTAGGAGTCAAACCACACACAAACAATAGCCTTCCGGACCGAAAACACTAGTTGGTGATGAAGCCCAACATCGTCAAATTCAGTACAGAAGTGGAGGGTGGAAGAGTTACCCCGGCAACCTGCTTAATGAATAGACTGGACCAAGTTCCTCCACTTTAACCGTCTCGAGTGAAGTGAACCCCCCAGAAAATCCAAGTGAGTCTAGTCGACATCTACTCCAGGTACAGTGGGATCTTCCCTCCACCGTCACCTTGGGTAGAACCCTAAAGATAATGGTCACTAAGGTCACCAACAGCAACAAATACACCTAGGGGAACAGTCTACGACCCGATAGCACGTAAGGGCAGAGTAACAAGCTCAATCCCCTTGCCGGCTCCTTGACAATAATCCAAGGTTTACCGACAAGTGACCCCAGGCTCCTCGACAATAATCTGAGGTTTACCGTCTGTAGTACATGCGTATCTAGCATCTTTCCCAATGAAGGAGGATTGATCCCCTCACTCGTTCGGACACGGTCTTGTGCTTCTCCTTTAAGAGGAGCTTTCCCAGAGCATAAATGTAACAATTGGATTTATCCTACCACAAGATGAGCTACTTGTTTGGTTTTACTGTCTTGGAGAGTTAATTACTCTCCTACTCCAAGACACTAGCCTAAGCTATGTTGGTGTTTCAGAGCCCTAGAAATGTAAAAATTACTAGATGAATTTTAATTAAGTGCTGTGTTATTAAGGCTGTTATTACTCAAATGGGTAAATGGATATGAAACCAATGGTGTTATGACCTGACTCAACTGAATGCAATCGAATATGATAATGTAATCTTTTCAATTCGATGAATCCTAACTAAAGTAAGGAGAGAGTTTCCATTCACTTCCAACAATGCAAAAAATTGATCACTAAGAGAAAATATAACAAATTCTCTAATGCACTAATTTTATCAAGAAAAACTAATGCAAATCAATTCCAAACCTTTTTTTATTTTATTTTTGTGTAAATTCAAATCAAAGAAAGTTGATCTAAATCTACAATTGATTTTTCAGAACGTAAACTATGCAATTGTAATCTATGCACAATTCACTTGAAAAGTATGCAAATGTAATCTACGCACATTTTTCATGCATATTCTGAAAATGAGAATTCTAATTATGCAAATGTGATCTATGCAAAATAATTCTCAAACACAAGATGATTCTAATGTAATCTAAGAACCAATCAAGTGCAAGTCGAGAAAATTGGGTGAGAGTTCCAAAGATCAAAAAAATAAAAACACTCAAAGGCGATTAACACTCATACACAAGAAGCAAAAAGATGCAAAATTGTGAAAGGACTGAGAGAAACCTCCAAGTAATGACCAAAGGAAAAAAATCAAGAATTTCTCAAAAAGAGACTCAAGACACCCAATTGATGAAAGCTTAGAGTAGGAATGCTAATGAAACAAACTTAGGTGAAGATTTATGGCGGGTAACCTGATGGATCTGGGCAGTAAAAACAAAGTAAAAGCAAAATCTAAAAGGCAAAAAGAAGAAAAATGAAATTTTCTTAAAATTGATAGGGGTACGTAGGTCATCTGTTCACACAGGTGCGGGTACGCACTGTGCACAAAGACGCAGTGCGTACAAGTACGCACTGTGTTAAACCCAGAGACTGCGTACTGCTGGCAAGACTAAGAAAAATAAAAAACTAAATTGACTCTAAGCTAACCCACCCAAATACACAGCTAAACAACCAAAAATCAGAAAACAAGCAATTTTTCTCAGACCAAAATATCAAATAAAAAAGAACTCAAACACATTAATGGAGTCCCCAGCGGAGTCGCCATTTTGTCAAGGGACTCAAAGAGTTAATAGTGTGGACACAACCAACCTCCCTAGGAGCCTAAGACTCTCTAGTGACAAACAAGACAAACAAGAGCAATCCTTCTCTAAACATGCATTTACTATATAAGAAATCAAGTGTTTAGATCCTACCTGTAGTCCAACGCTGTTGTAGCAGTCCAGCTCCGCTGATCTGGATGAGCTCCTCCTTCACTTTGAAACCTGCATCCACTAACAATCAAACGATTAAATACCACTTGATAATCTCATAGAATAAAGCATATTTAACACATAGACCAATGAGTACATGAAACAACTCATAAATAACAAGTTATTGAGAAGAATGGACTCATTTGCATTAATAGGTAACAAAAGGAACAATTACAACCTGAGCCTTGGTGTTGTGCAAGTCCCTCCTAGGGTCCATCAAGAGTTCTCCTTTACTTTGACAAAGCTCACCCACTTCCAAATAGAACAAGCAAATATGGCAATCTCTCCTCACAAGCTTCTAAATGGGAGTCCTAATTCCTGCAGCATCTACCCTTAGAAATGTTTAGCTTCCAACCTCCCCTCCTTCTGGCCCAATGCCTGTATTTATAGTGCTCTAGAGGAAGTTATTCAGGTCCACCATCAATGGGATAATCCCCTCTTTGGATGGGATAGCTCCCTTATTGATGGAATAAGTTCCTCTTTGATAGGGGTACATGAACCATCTGGAGGCGCTCAATACACGTCGAACAACCTTCTAGAATGCTCTAGAAATGACCACAAGTAACTTTTTAAAGATGAAACTTGCGCATTTTGACCTTTACAGGGGGACGCACCTGCCCCTTTACATACAGAGCGTACAAGTACGCAGCTTTTGTGAACATTGGGTGCGTACCCGCAGGTAAGGTTGAGAGAACCTGCGTACCCAGAGATAAATACATTTATAAAGACTTTCTCTCTTTTTGGAGTTTGACATGGAGAGCAGAGGCATAAGACTTGCCCAGGAGGATAGCATGACTGTTGATAGAGCCATACTAACTGTAAATAGTCATGGTGATATTTTTTAGTGTAACACTACTTAGTTTGGTTTGTGGTACATATAGACAAAGGGAGTGAAGCTTCAAGAGTTCACCGATGCAGATTGGGCAAGGAGTCCATCTGATAGGAAGAACACATCAGGAGGGATATTTAGTATTGGGCTAACTGTAGTTTCTTGGTACAAAAAGAAACAAAGATCGATTGCACTCAGTTTGAGAAAGGCAGAGTACATAGTTGCAAGTCAAGAAACATGTGTGACTATGTGGATGAAGAAGATACTGGTTGGTTTGTTTGGTCAACAGGTGGATCTGACAGTGATTTATAGTGATAATCATAGTTGTATCAAACCATCTAAAAATACAATTTTTCATGATCGATCCAAGCATATAGATATCCAATATCATCATCTCAGAGATTGTGTATTGAGGTGGATCATGTTGTTAGATTACATTCCCATAAAGGAGCAAGATGCTGACATCTTGACAAAGGCATTGCGAAGATGTAAATTCGAGTTTCATAGAGATAGGATCAGGGTGGTGGATAATACATTTCTTGTTGAGAGGGAGTGTTGAGAAATGGTAACAAGAAATTCCAGTTTAATTTTTCCTCGAATTAAACTGTGAATTAAAATAGAATTATTTCTCATAGCAATTTCAAAATAATTAATTAAGTTTAATTAACTTAATTAATTTAGGAAACTCGAATTGGAAGTATTTTAGAAGACATGTATATATCCTCCCTAACTTATAGGAGTTAAGGATGAGTTATGAATGAGTTGTAATTACTTAACTCAATTTATTGATTTAATTCTAGTTAAATTAGTTTCAATCAGTTTTAGGAACTAATAATGAGTAAACAGTCAGTTGGGACACTATTTACCTAATTATTGCTACTCTAATTAAGTAAAGATTCCACCATCAGAAACTCATGCATGTTGACTATGAGAAAGACCTAGTTGAGACAAGAGTATAGGGATTATGTGCTATTTGTTTTAGATTTTTTTTAGTTGCGCTGACAACGCATGCATTCAGGAACTAATCATTGAGGGATTACACTATTTTTAAAGGCTTTATTTGCCTTTAAATACAAGCTATCCTTCATAGGAATTACACATTGGAATAAAGACTTGGAGAGCTTGTGAATTAGCTAAGATTTTTCCTTGAGCTTGCTTATGAGTTGGAGATTGAATTCGCTGAGTGCTGGGATTGTTCTAGAGAGAACAAGCATTGTAATTTCATCTTGATTTTATGGATTAATACAAAAAAATTAGTGGGGTTTTGAGCTGTGGCTTTCCCCTGATGTTTATTGTGTTATGTGCCTTTGATTATCTTCCTCTATTGATTATTGTTTGATCTATGTATATGGGCTTCCGCTATAAAGAGTAGAATTAAATTCTTGCCTCTTGCTTTAACAAATTTCATTAGCTTTTGAATCTACAAGCTTTTCTACAGAGGCTAATATCGATGATATGGAAGCATTTTTGAAGAAAGGCATGGAAGATTTGAAGAAATACATGGAAGGTTTGAAGGAAGGTGGAAAAATATGCTACAAGAAAGGCCTCCTAATGAATAAAATGTATTATAGGAAACTCATGATGAGAAAAAAATAAATGTTAATCATGATTTCATATAATCTAACATTGGTTTGAAGACCCGCCATATTCCAAATATCGATATGAGGAAGTTTGATAGAAAGGATCCTATAACATGGATACTACAGATGGAGAAATATTTTTATCTACATGATGTGCAATTGTTACAAAAGGTATGTATTACATCTTTATATTTAGAACCAAATCATTTTTTATGGTATAAAGGGATTTGTTCTCATAAACCACTTGTCACTTGGTCAATTTTCACAGAGGAAATGATACTACATTATGAGGGTACAAAGAGAAACACCTTCTTTAGCCAATTAATAAATCTCAAACAAAAGGTTTCAATGGCAGAGCACATTGAGGACTTCCAAAAATTGAATATAAGGGTAAATGATATTATAGAGAAGTAGAGGATTGATGTATTCATCGGGACTTTAAAGGATAACATTCAACATGAAGTTCATCTTTGGGAACCTGATTCCTTGGAGAAGGCATTCAGGCTAGAAAGAAAAATTAAAAGAAAAATTATGGCAACAAGACATCCTACCACTCACAATATAAATACTGAAGTGTTGTTCCTCCTATCCTTCCACAACCTACAAGGTTGAAACCAAAACAATTGGAAGAAAAATGAGAAAATGGACTTTGTTACAATTGTGATAGAAAATACACTAAAGGTCATAAGTGTGTTGAGAAGAAATTATTTTACATTCATTGTAAAGAGGAGGAAGAAAAGGATCAAGAAATGACAAAAGAAGAGGATGTACATCATGAACTAACCCCAGAGAAAGAAGAAATGAATCCAACCATATCTTGTAATGCATTGGCAGGAATTACCACTCCTCAAACTCTCAAGATAGAAGGACATATCAAGAAGAAAAAGGATAACCTCACTTTCATGCAGAATCAAATGAAACAACAGGCAGATCAACATCACAAAAATATAAATTTTGATATAGGAGATTGAGTATTTTTACGAATACATCCATACAAACAAATTTCCCTCGAGCAAGCTAAGAAGGATAATAAATTATCACCAAAGTACTATGGTCCTTACAAGGTGATGCAAAAGATTGGTACTATGGCATACAAATTGGAGCTTCCTACATCTTCCTGAGTGCCCCCAATTTTCCATGTTTCATGATTAAAGAAGGTTATAGGTGACAAGCTCCCAGTTCAAACAATATTGTTGGAACTTAATAAGGAAGGAAAAATCATATTGGAACATGAAGTAGTTACAGAAACAAGAACCCAACGGCTACAAAATAAATCAATTTCAGAGTATCTCATCAAGTGGAAGAAATTTCCCACTAAAGATTCCACATGGGAGGCTGAGAATTTTATAAAAAAGCATCCAAAACTAATCAAGCATTGAGGAAAACAATTGTCGAAGGAGAGGGTCATGCTAGGTACCTATACTACTAGTGTAAACCCTTATTGTTATTAGTGCAACCCCCTTATTATATTGTTGTGCCCATGTAGTCTGTTTGGTCAATTCAGTGTCCTTTAATTGGCAATCATAAATTGTCAACTAGGGTGCGTAGACTGATGAAGTAAAGGTGCACAATATTCTCTTAGAAGTTATTCATTAGGTCATTATGTATTTGTTAGGATCTAAACTTAAGATGGGGGTGGTGTTTGTCAATTATATTAGTGTCTTAATTCTTAGGATTGTTGATTAAGTTTCCTAGGAATTAATCTCTATCCAATTAGTTCGTAGATTATGTGAGAGTGATTTTACTTATGCTAGATTGTTTGGGATTTATGATCTTGAATCTCTATGATGCAGCTCCTAATTCTCTAAGTGCAAAAAAAAAATCTATTCTATCAGCTATGAAGGAATACTGTTGAACTCAATTGTTTAGGAGAGGACTTCTCACTTATTCATTTTTTACTCAAACAAAGTAACCCAAGCAACATCTATATTGTGAATTGAGCACACTTCAATTATGTTGGATAATAAAAAAAGGAAAGAACTGTGTAGTACCAGGTATAAAGAAAATTAGATAACAATCTAAGCTGGGTATAAATAAAATTAAAGTTCTTATGCATATAACAATTCGCTAGCGAGATCATTATGTAACATTGTCACACAAAACAAAAGAATTGAAGAATTAAAGGAAATCAAATTGTAATCGATTAAAACTTTCCATTATTTGTATGGGCCCTCCACATAGCAATTTAGAGATTCAAATCAGCACAATGCTTGCACACAAAAACCAATTCTATTCACACAGAATTCACAAATTGTTCATAATCATATCATTCGGCGCACACCCAAATAATAGTGCGGCCATTAGTTTTATACTGGGTTTCTAGGCATAAGTGTATGAATATTTCAAACCTAATATATCTAATCTATCTAAACTTCTATCACTAAACTATCATTTTTCTCTTCCAAAATATAAACGATAAGGTTTCAACTAACCTCGAGTTCTGTTCTCTGTTAATCTGGTAGTTGACTTGGAGTTTGACCACGATCTCCTGTGCTTTTTTTAGCAAATAGTTTCAAGTGGATAGGAAGGTATCCATGAGGGAGCCATCCTCTATCCATCTACACCTTTCGCTGCTCACTTGGAACTCTAGAACCTTGCGAACAATGAAGATAGCTACAGAAACCTAGATTAGTTGTGGAAACAGACTGATTCAGTAGCCAATTGCAAATTTAATATAACAATATGGTATAAAGTTAAATATGAATAAGAAAACATACTAGTCCACACCTTCATCAAAACTTGGTAGATATGGCTTTATTTAAGTGGCAAATATATAGGAAAAAGACAGGATCATTAGGCAAAAAGGGTGTCATGGTAGGACAATCTTCGGGCTCTACATTTCCCCAAACTGGAGATGTTATATGTCCTCATACACTTATTCCTTGTCTTTTGCTTGTGCCTCTTATTTGTCATCTCCATGTTTCACTGTTTTCTTCTTTTTGGCAAAGATTGGCATTCTACGCTTCCTCATTAGAATTTTGTACTTTAAACTGATTATCTCCCTCTACATAATTCTGTTTTCTTTCTTCAACTTCTTGTTTTTCTTATACCAAAATCTTAGATGTAGGATTAGATTTTCACTCTTGGCAATTTGTATCTCATTCTGTGTCTTCAAGGCTTGATTTTCATTTTTTCGATACCGATTCAGTGTTTCTAGTTCAAATATCTCCTGCTTCAAGATGTTTGAGGCTGAATGCTCATTTACCTAGTTGTTTCCTTCTCCAGGGCTTTGAATGGTTTCCTTTGTTGTTGTCTCCTTCCTTTCTAGTGACTCTATGTAGTCGTTTATTTCATACTGAATGGGGTCAATCTCCGGACTATGTATTGAGCTTCCTAGAGGTGAGCTGTAAGGATGTGGTGATGATCTTGGTGACCCGTTTGGAGAATTCCTAGGGATTTCAATTGATTCATCCTCTATGGGCTCGTTCTACATTGGTTCAATCTTTGTTGGCTCAATCTCTACTGGAGTGTTCTCTATTGGCTCCTCTTCAGTTGGCTACTTTTCATTTGGCTCATTTTACTCAAGATTAATGTATTCTATAAGTTTTGAGGTTGTTTTTGGAATCATGCTCAACCTCTTGCTTCTCAACCCTAGGGTTTATGTTTTCTACACTTTCCTCTTTTTATTTTCTAATTTTTCTTCTAGAGGAGAGGTTTTAGTTTTTGATATTTCTTCTTTACTTGGGCTGCCTTTATTTCTTCTAGGGTTTCCCCTCTTCATTCTCTGCAAATTTTTTACTATTGGCAATTCTTCTTATGTAACCTCTGTCTGAGTTTGAGGTCCCTATTCCTTTATCATTTCTATGGTCTCGTTTCTCCCTCTAAGGGCCTTGCTACTACTTAGTTTTTCTGGGTATTTTCCTCAAAATGGTTCCTTATTAGGAAACTCTCCCAGTTATACCCTATACTTCGAAGATCAAATTCGAGAAATATTTTTACCAGACCTTGATGATACATTCTATGCATTGAATTTTCTTCTAAACATTTGTAGCCATTTTCCTAAGTCTATTCAAGAGGAGATAGGGGAGGTTCATCTAATGATCCTCAAGGAAGTGCATCATCATCCTAACATGATAAAAATACATTTTCCCAAACCTACCCTCACAAGTGATAAACTTATGAAGCACAAGTAATAAGTTTCTCCATTTGTTTTTAAGAGCAGATTTGGGAATACCTTTCTTATAGACCATAGTGTCCATGTTCAGATTCTTGAGGAAAACCTTCTAGTCCTCGTTGTCAATCCCTCTATTTTCAAACCAATTTTCTCCATTTCCTAGTAGCTCAGTGGCCTTAACGATCATAGACTCCCTTACTATGAGCTTTATGTCCCCAATCTTGGCCTCCATTCCATCGAATGAGCATGCAAATGTCTTGGTTACCTACTTGTGGAAGACGTTAAATTTCTCAATGAACTGAAGCCATTGTCTTCTTTGAAACACCTCCCTAGTTTGTGGGTACCCCTCTAGGAATTTCTTCCATGCTCGATCAATTCGCACAATTACCCCCATGTTGAAGGATGCTTTGCCTCAAAGCTACCTTGACAGGAAAATAGAATTGTTATGGTTTGCTGGCTGGCAGAAAAATGGAGTGGCTGTGAAAGATTAGAGGAGTGTAAGAATAGGGAGGAATGGATGGGTTATCAAAAGGATTATGGGAATGAATCTGACCATTACGTGCATTCAAACTTATGATTTGGTAATTAATTTAGCAGATTTGGCATAAGGTCATGACATGACTTTTAAAGAGGTGGCATATGATATTTTTGTTAGGTGGCCATTACCCTTAGGTTATAATGATTGCACTTTAGTACTATATCTGCTTAATCATACATGCTATATAACCTTCCCTATTGTTAAATTAAAACATCATGTACCTTTAATTTTTTGTTTCTAACCTTATTTTTTGTCTTGTAATCTCCTCCAGATGCCTTGTTGTCAACTGTCCTTTAATCCAGACCACCAAGCATCCTTGCAGACTTCAAAATTACTAGCCTGCAAAAATTTGTTTAGCTGTGGAAAGTCGTTGATTCTGCAGCTTAAGAGAAAGAAGGCTTTAGTGGATGAACTTTGTTGTTTTTTTTTTCTTTTGAAAAGAAAATTTGAAGTGCCAATAGATTGGATTTCACTTTAGATTTTCTGTATAAAAATGCCAACAACATGTTGGTTTTCATGTTTATAAAAAAATTATTTTTTATTTATTTTAATATATATAATATATAATATATATATATATACATATAATTTATTTATTTATCTATTTATTATTATTATTATTATTATTATTATTATTTTGAAGAAGAATTAAATTGAATGAAAATTTCTAAGGTGGAAAAGAAGAATAATTCTTCTTAACCATCCTTATTTTTGAATTATCTTGAAATATTTTAACAAATTCCTCTCTTGTTAATGGTTTCTGATAAAGATTGAGTCAATGTCCATTTACTAATAGAGGAGTTGTTTCGTCTTCAATAGTCCTGATTCTAACTGCAGCATTTTCAAAGACATTCTCAACCTCATAAGGTCTAAGCCAATGGGTTTGGAATTTCCCTTGAAAATATTTGAATTTTGAATCAAAGAGGAATGCCCAATATCCCGGATTAAACCACCTTTCTTTAACGTACTTTTCATTCCATCTTAACCTCTATTGTTGCACTAAGATGGTATTCTGGAAGGCTGTTGAGTCTTGAAAATGTCAATCATTTCCATTACACTTTCACTATTATGTCCATTATATCACCTCCATTTCACCTCCATTTCACTACTATGTCACCACATTCATCCCACTTTCATTATCATTGGGCTACCTTTATGTTTTTCCAATATTTATTATTTCTAAGCCTTTTAAGTGAATTTTGTGTTAAACATTAGAAAATAATGTGCATATGCTTATACCTAACAAATGGTTGAGTTTGTTGACATGTGTAGGTTGAAAGGAGACTTCTAGAAGACCCTTATGTGGCACTCTAAGGCCAAATTCGAATTTGGTTGAAAAGAATCATGGGATCATGAGGATATGTGTCACATCTCCTAATTGTATTGTAACTCTCAAAAGGCATGTGTCTTATCAGTTCCTATTTTGATTAGGACTCTATAGGTAGAGGGAGAGATTCATGGATTATCATTAATGAGATGGCTCTCATCTTTTTGTATAAATAGGAGATCTCTCTCCTTCATTTGCTAGTCTTTTCCTTTAGTCTTTTCTTAGTCCTTTTAGCTTGTTAGTCCCATGGCTTTTGAAAGCTTTTGTACTTTGCACTTTTGAAGAACTTGAATAAAGCTTTGATGTTCTCAACATGGAAGGAGATGTGAAGTAGATGTCATGGAGCATATTAGGATGTAAGTAGAGTAGATTTCATTTTGTAAATATTGCTTTGTAGAATGTAAGGTAGATTAGATTTTCATTCATGCAATTTTAATTTATGCAAGTTATTTTCTCCCGGGATTGTGTGTCTTTGTTGTATTTGCTTTAATATCTAATGGTAGTTGCAGTTGTCTTATTCGTAATGCTGCCCTTTTTACTCTATTTTCTAGATTAGTTTTTAGCTTAGTTTTACAAGTTGGATGCTAACTAATTTATGCTCTCTTTATCATGAATGGTTTATCTTTCAAGAGAACAGAACACTAATTAATTGCAGCTTGTTTTTAAGTAGTCTTGGCTTGTGGCACTAATACTTTTTCCACTTGTTACACATAATCACATATGTAGGAAGCAGTATGATGGAAAAGGCTTAGTAGTGTTATAATTTGTCATTTAGAGTTTTTATCAATTCTTGGATTTGTTTTCAGCTACTTCCTAATCGTGTTTTACGCAGTACTATGTGGTAGAAGCAGGGAGTTAGGAAGAGATAACCATTATCATCAGTCCTTGAAGTGATTTTCTTGTTTCTTTTATTTGCAGCAATATGGGTAGAGACTAATGCCATTAGAACGTGGTTTTTATGCTTTTCTTTCAGTTTCATTTCAAGTTATTTCTTTCAAGCTCTTTCTTTTCAGTTTAATGTACAGTTTGAATTACTGCATGCTTTCAAGTTGATTGTAGATTAGTGATGCACTTAGCCTTCTAATGAACTAATGACATGATAGAATCATCTTGTCCTTTTTCTGCAGCAAGGATACTTGGTCTCATAGTCATTTTCTCATTATTTGATTATTGCATGTTAAAACAAAACCCCAAAAACAACATAAACTATAAAACAACGAAGTAAGAGAAAGGTTAACTAAGCACATATAGTGCACCACACTTCATCAGTTTACGATAACCGGATTGATAATTTATGTAGAGCAATTTAAGACATTAAATTGACTAAACATTTTGGCGCCATTGCCGGGGAAGTGTAATTAGGAGACCTTATTTCTTACATCTGAAAAAAAAATTAACAATTCTTGAGTATGCTCTCCTCTTGCACTTTGTGTGATCTGGAGGATCAGAAAAAGGATTGTTAAGTAAAAAAGACAAAATAATAATTCTTGAGTATGCTCTCCTCCTGCACTCTGTGTGATCTGCAGGATCAAAAAAAGAATTGTTAAAAGAAAAAATAGGAGACAAAATAAATTTCAAACATTTCAATTGATTCAATAAATAAAAAATAAAAAAAATAAAAAAAATGAAACTCAACTGCTTTGATAGGTTCAAATTGTCCAAAATTGTCTGGTTATGCTTTGTAGTGGTTTTCAAAACACTGTATCTTGTTCAAATAAGGTTTTGCAACTTAGCTGCAGAAACTGCCCTGATTCCGCAGCTAGCTGATAGTTCCGCAGCTAGCTGACAATTCCGCAGCTGTTTCAAGGTTTAGCAGGTTACAGGCATCTAATGAAAAAACCGACCACATGGGCATCTCCAGAATTGTCCCGACATGGATCCTATCCTAGTCACCCAGCTCAGATCGATGAAAAACCAGCCTAGGACCTCAGTCAAAGTCTTGTTTTTAACATGTTTTTCTTGAAGTATTTGCTGCCTGAAATTGAAAATCATTAATCCTTTTTATAAAATTTTACAATTTCAGAGAAGAAAAAAAAAAGAGAAAAGCAATCTATGGCTGTCTCCATTCCTAGTTTTCGCTGTGGTCTTTATTGATGATATCATTGCCCCGTGCTTCATCCATGTTATCGTATCTCTGTCATACACTTGAGAATACAACACAGAGAAATGCTTCATGGCCAAGTGATCCTCCCAATCATTGGTGAGACTCTTATAAAATAACTCCCCCTATATGGTTATATTAAACGAATGAGGGAAGGCTAGTCTGAGAAAGGCTGCCAATCATTCAGATAATGCTAATAGGGGAAAGAAATACAAAACATCGGTCTCTCTTAATGGACACCTATTTGATCAATTTCTCATCAATGAGGCATTGGATATTATTGGGGCCGCCGGTGGTTCATTTCACCTGGCTAGATGTGAACTGGGTCAGACATCTGATGCCATGTCATATACAGAAATTGAAATCAGCGCTAATGACAAGGATCTCCTGGCTCATATTGTGGACTTTCTGGCTACTGTAGCTAACTCTGATAATGAGCGTGGAAATTGGGGCATGGAAAAGGAAATAAAGGAGTCCTCTATAAGAAATAGAGTGTCGATTCATTACGAATGAAAGAGAATTCTAAAAAGAAATTTTCAGTTATTATTCGTGGTGTTGAACCTGTACACACCTGCAAAACAGTAGATCAAACAAGAACAACGAATTCAGAACAGTAAAATTGATAACTCAGAAAACGTAAACAGTAGAAAAATGTCAAACTTTACATGCTCGATTTGCCCAAATGGTAGTGAATTTCAAAAAAATAAAACATGGGTTTTTTTGCCAGGTGGGTTAATTAGATAACCCAGAAACCATTTGGGGAAATTCGTGGCGGTCTGGGAGAAATCTGCGGTTGTTCGGAGTCCATTTTTTTACTGCCGCGCGTGAAAAAAAATAGAACTTTCAATTAATTGAGCGGACAGAGATTTAATTCGGCTGTGTGCTGGCACCACCACGTCTTCCACTCTTTGCCACCATATCTGCTTCCCTTATGCCACCCGTTTGCAAATCATTAACACCTGTTTAACAACAATCTGAGTTGAATACGACACTGTCTAACTCCATTTCAAATACATATGGCTCTTCACAACAAATACGTGTCCATAAAACTCCGTCAAGAAAGAGGGTAGTTTGTCGGTTGGTTCCATCAATGGGAGATGACAAGTAAAAGATTTCAAGAATTTATCACATATTTGAAACAAAGAGAATGCGCTGGAGTTGCTAAAATATATGAGGGAAATTCTATTTGGTCACGAATACTCTTTATTCTTCCTTGTTCCGTGGAGGCATGCACAATGCTAACAATTACTCCATATCCTAATGAAGGTCTTATTGGGTTGCTTTTGCCCAAGGAAATGAGTCTCGATTGGATATGATTGAAAATTTAAAGTGTTGTTTGAAATAACAGAAGCTAAGACTGTGTTTACTTCACTACTCCGCTCCATTCCTGCCACTTGTTCTCTATTTCTCCATTTACCATCACTGTATTTTTCTCCATAAAACCATGTCAATTCCCCGCTAACACATAATGAATCTTCTTCATCCATTATTCACGCAGACGAATTGTTAGAACAAAGAATGGGTCTGTTGTTGAGGGCAGAACTCGAAGGGCCTAAGTCTATGAAAGGGCCAAATAAGTTATGATCATGGTTATAGGTTGTTTGTCAAATTATAAGTTCATCAATAAAACTGTTTTCTCCATTAACAGAGTTCCTAAATGCAGATAATTAAAAAAAAAATTCAAAATTGATGATCAACTGTTTTAGCCACTTTCCGCAGCCATTCAGCGATTCCGCAGCCATCTGGTGATTCCGCAGCTGTTTTGTTAAACTCTAGGTTGTAGGTATCATCAGGCAAAACAGGTCACATGGGTAGCTAGGGAAATGTCAGTACATGGATGGTGTCCTATTCATTCGGTCAAATTTGATGAAAAAGACCCCGGTCAAAGGGAAGTCAAATTGGGTGTTACCACAAAGTCGCCACACTGAGTCGCCACACTAAGTCGCTGCATGTCAAGAAAAAATAATAATTTTGAATCAATGAAATGAACAAGTTATTTTCTCACTTTTCTGAAGGTATTGATTAATTTTGGACTGATAATAAAAGTTGAATGGCTAACTTTTTATTTAAGATTTTTAGCTACAGAGCTGTTCCTCAATTCCGCAGCCAGAAAAACCTCATTGTTCAAATCAGCCTATCTTTCTCATACAAAATCAGATTTTGATGATTTAAGTACTATTGGAAAGATCTCAACAAGATCTATACAATGAGAAATATATCATTAGAGTTTGAAATGGCAAATAATGAAATAAATTGCTGAAAAGAAGCAACATCAACTTGAGGCACTAATTCCAAAGCAGGTATAAATTCTTTTGATTTTTCCTTTGAGAACTTGTTTCATTAATACAAATTCTTAGTTTTGTGTGTAAATATCATAACTAGAGAGATTGGCCACCTCTCTCCTTTGATAATCTTACATTCCATTGCAGAAGAAGTATTAGTTTTTTTTCAGGTTCCAGGAGGAAGGACAAATGACTACAAGGGAATGATGTCTCTCTAAGAGACCAATTTGTTTCATAAGAGGATGATCAGCAACAAAGAGGAAATATGTTGATGCAAAATCAGATCCAAACACTTGAAAAACTTTCAGATACTATTGTCTCCATCACACCCATCCATCACATCCATACTTCATAATAAACCATTCACCTCATTCCACTCCATATTTTCCATTTTCATTCACATACATTTTCCATCTCTTTTTGTCCATTCATAACCCACAAATAAAAGCAAGAGGCTCATTCACATGCTTATTGCCATTGTCATTTCTGTTCTCCACTGCCATTTTCCATTTTCATTTTCCATTCTTTGTCATTTTCATTCCGCAAATAAGCCCTGCTTCAATGCAAATTATTGAGTCCATAGTCCTTTGAGTCTAATTTCATCGAGCTCATTTAATTGTGTCATCCTTTATTTCTAGGCTTTTGAAAAGTCAAGATCTAATTGGACTGATGTCTTATATGTCTGGACCCAGAACTCTATTGGAAGTAAGACTTGCTTCCCATAAACAAGTTCAAAGGGAGTATGTCCTGTCGTATTCCTCCATGTAGTCCTATAGGCCCATAAAGCTTGTAGAATCTTTTCCATGCAACCTTTCCTATGTAGATGTACAATATTTGTAAGGATAGCCTTGATCACCTTATTTGTGGACTCAACTTGTCAATTGGCTTGTGGATGGTATGCAGTTGACTTCCGATGTTTTATCTTGTATTGGTCCACAAGCTTCTACACTAGTCTGGATGTGAACTGTGTCCCTTGATCTATTACAATTTCTCTTACAACACCAAAACAAGTAAAAATATCCTCATAAAGAAATGAAACTATAGTATTTTAAATAGCAAAAGGAAGTGGTTTAGCTTCTACCCATTTAGTGACATAATGAGTACATTCTAGAATATACTTCTTTTTCTTTCAAGGTGAGTTGATTGGTCCAACAAAATCCAGTGCCCATTTTTCAAATGGTTCGATAAGTACCTATGGTTGGAGAGGAATTTCATTTGAAAGAGTAGGTTTTCCCATTCTCTGATAATTGTCACGTCTTTTAGCATATTCCTTGGTGTCCCTGAAAATGGAAGGCCAATAATATCCTAAAAGTGGGATTTTGTAAGTAGTTCTCTTGTGAGAAAAATGTCCTCCACATGGTTCACTGTGATAGGCTTCTAGTATCTCTGGTATTTTTTCATCCCAAACACATCTTCGATAATGAGGTCTAGTCCTGTCTTATCTAATTCCTCATTTATCCATGAATAGGATGTGTTATCGTGGACTATTCTTCTTTTTTCTCTAGGATATAAATGAAATGGGATTTTTCCTATGGCCAAATAGTTAGCAATATCTGCATACCAAGGTGATTTAGTAGATACTGCAAAAACATATTCATCAGGAAATTTATCTTCTATGGGTTGATCATTGTTTTCATTTTTTATTCTAGATAGAAAATCAGCAATTGTGTTATGTTTTCCTGGCCTGTCTAGAATGGTTATGTTGAATTCTTGTAAAAGTAGGAGCCATCTAGTTATTATTCTATTAGTGACATGTTTATTCATTAGGTATCTAATGGCAGAATGGTCTGTGTGGAAAAAAATTTCATAGCCTGTTGTATAATGTCTGAATTTATTAATGGCATGAATTACAACTAAGAACTCCTTTTCAGTTACAGTATAATTTAACTTTGCAGGGGTTAGATTTTTACTAGTATGATAAATGGCATAAGGAGTGAGATATTTTTGTCCTAAAACAGCTCATAAGACTGAATCTGAAGCATCTGTTGAGATATGGAAAGGAAATTTCCAGTTAGGTCCTTTTAAGATGGGTGCTTCTAAAATTCTCTTTTTTCAAAGTTTCAAAATCAACTTGACATTTGGAATCCAAACTGAATTTAGAACCTTTGGTGAGTAATTTAAAGAGTGGGGATACAATTTTTGTGAATTTTTCTACAAATATTCTATAGTATCTAGTAAAACCGAGAAACTTCTAACATTCTTTTTACAACTTGGCACTGACAACTTGGAAATGAATTCCACCTTAGATAAGTCTACCTTAATTCCATCTCGAGAAATATGGTGACCTAAAACAATTCCATCGATAAACATCATGAGACATTTTTCATGACTTAATGAGAGGTTCATTTCTTGACATCTTATTAAGAATTTTTACAAATTTTCTAGTGCTTCAATGAAAGAATCCCCATAGACTATGAAATCATACATGTACACTTCCACACAATCATGGATAAGGTCGGAGAAAATGCTGAGGACTGCCCTTTGGAATGTTGCTTGAGCATTACTTAACCCAAAGGGAAGTACCCAGTAAGCATAAGCTCCCCATGGACAAGTGAATGTGGTTTTATCTTGATCTTCAGGAGCTACCCGAACCTTGTTATATGCACTAAACCCATCCAAAAAGGAAAAATATTTTTTCCCTGCTAAAGTATCTAAGACCTGGTCTATGAAAGGTAATGGAAAGCGGTATTTTAATGTTGCTTTATTTAATTCCCTTTAATCGATGCATACTCTCCATTTTCCATTCTTTCTAGGGATTATTACTAGGGGTGAAACCCACTGTCTGTTAGATATTGGATAGATGAAATTTACATTCAATAATTTCTGCAATTTTTCCTTAACAAATTCTTTTAGATTTGGGTTCATTCTTCGCTGAGGTTGTCTAACTGGTCTTGCATTTTTTTCAATGTAGATATGATGTATGCAAGTTTTAGGATCAATCCCTCTCATGTTAGTGCATTCCCATGCGAAAGCAGAAGAATGTTTCTATAAAACTTCTATCAATTGTTTATTTTCCATGTCTTCCAAGTTTCATTGACATTCAAGGTTTTTCCTTGAAAGATTTCTGTCGAGGAATTCCCAATTTTTTCTATTGATAGCAATGATACTTGTTTAGAGGAGAGATATTCATTTTGACTACTCTTATAATGTGAGGAAGACTCATTATTTTATAGTAAATTTAGAAGTTTGTCTTCCTCTTTTACTTGTTCAGTGACAAAAATAGGTTATATATCTTCTCCATCTTCTATCCATTTTTCAGTTTCTGTGTCTATTTTTGTTCTTGCAGGGGGGTATAATGTAAATTTATTTGTAGAATTTCCATCTGAAATAAACATATCACCTTATCTACTACCAATAAAAGCATCAGCTGTAGCCAACCAAGGTCTTCCTAGAATTAATGGATGTCTTGCTAGATTATTCTTGGGTGTTAAGACCATGAAATCAACAGGATATTCCCAATAATCTAAAGATACACAAACATCCTCTAACACACCATCTTGCTTAATAACATATATATATGCTAATTGCAATAAGGTTTGTGTGTATTGAAGGTTAGGAAGCCTAAGTGTGTCCATAACTTGTTTGCTCATTATGTTTATGGCTACTCCTAGGCCAGTGTGTTTGGTATTTCAGTTCCATTGATGTGAATTTTTACAATGCGGCTTCTAGGGCCTAAATATTTTTGAATTGTCATCTTCCCCATCATAATGTATGCAATTTTTCTGACTAACTGAATTCCTTTCATATCCTTTCTTCTTCTCCCTGATCGTTGTGTACTTAATTCCTTAATTGTTTTTACAAAAATTGGTATTTCCTTTATGGCTTGTAATAAAGGAATCTTAATACACACATTTATCAATTCTTCCATCATATTATAATCAAAAAGGATAATTTGTTTCTCTACTCCTTCATCAATTTTCAACCTTTCTGGAAAAGGTGGTTTAACTGATATTGAAGGTTGTTCTATGATAGGAGCATCTATTGGAATTTCTTCTGTTTGTTTATTTTCTTTTTAAGGGAGAGAAGGCTCCTCTTCTTTTGATTGATTTTATGTTTTTGACGATCGGATTTTGTTTTTGGATGACAACAGGAGGGTTTTTTGGTAACACTCTTCTAGGCCTTAATTGGACATTGTTTAGGTCTAGTGTGGTTATGTTGAGGGCCCCAAAATCGGGTCAACAACAAGGGGGATACCCACCCGGTCGGGAACCTGGTTGGCGGCTCCATGCCCGTTTGGTGTAGCGGGTCCGACTGGGGATAATGGGACCAGCTTCCCAATCTAAAGGGGTGTGTGTGTGTAGAATATGATGATGCTAAATCTGGAATTATTTCTAAGCTAATTTAATTCTAAACTCTAAACTAACTCTATGCTACTGTAATCTAGCAAAAACAGCACATCTAGTCTATACTAACCCGGGGTAAAATTCTTTCATTATGCGATCTAAAAAGATTTCATACAACAGCTGGTAATAAAGATCATTCAGCTATCATAAGAATATAAATCAATTAAGATGAACCATTCTGCATAAGAAGTTAGGCAAAACAGTTGTGACAGCATATCGCATAATCAGTTATTCATATGTCAAGCACAAACAAATGATTCCACCGTACAAAAGTGCCAAATGGTAATCCAGACATTCATACATTAACATATAAATAAATCAGCTTGTATATCACTCTAAGAATATGAGCCGAAATTGATCAAGAGATAAAAGTACCATTTATGACTAATTTTCACTCACAAACTTCAAGCAATAACGATTTATCTCTACTTACTTCTAACATCTACTAAGAGTACAAAAGTGCAACATCAGTAGTAGACATTAAAATGCAAACATAAATAAATCTTGATCCATCCATTCATCAAAAACCCCCTCCGAGGGTGCAAAAGTGCATGTTCTGAGGACAAGTTTTTTAACAAATTTCCAGACCCTTCTCCAAATGCCATGAGAAGGGTTAAATACTACTAACCGACTAATCTTAATTACACAAATTTAGGGAACGGCATCAAATGACCGCCGTTTTACTAAAAACAAATTTATTTCTAAAAACTGAATCTAATTTCTAACCATTTCTGTATCTGCTCCTTAGTGCTGTAAGCGATGCGTTGTTCACCCTGAAAGAGTCGGATGATTGTCCTTTCCTTTTGTTTGAGCTTGAAAATTAGAAATAACAAGAGCTTGCACCTCTTTCTGACAAACTAGAAGATATTTTTGAAAGTCTTCTTCTGGAGGAGTGTCTTCACGGCGTGTATACTTAGTACAACTCAGATTTCTTTCAAACTAATTTTGCTGTTGCTATTTCGGTTTCCGGCCGTGCGAATGACTCAATGAGTTGGGGACTTTGTTGCCTGAACAATTTTCTAAATTGAAACTTGTTTCCGTTCTTTGTTCCAGGCTTTTCGGAGACGTCTTTCCCCTTAAGCGTCTTCCTTTTTGTTTTACCCAATTTGGGCTTCAGGATCTTTCGTAATCGCTTTGCTTTTGTGCGCCTTTGACTCTGAGTCCTGGATAGTCTATTTCCATCAGTATTTGTTGAGTGATACTCTGGAATCCGCCGTCCTGCTGCATGCGGTATCCATTTGTGAAGTCATCTCCTCTCTGTTCTTCTATCTCTGGCGCTTTTCCTTAGATGTTTCCTGCATATAGATTTATATTAGTTGCTGCCTTATAGTTCACGCAAATGAAAAGAGACATGAAGAAAAGATTGACATGAAAGCATTAAGTTCTAATGAATGCATAATCATGACACCCATTATGGCTTGACTCTTCGAAAAACGCAACACAATCATCTTTGGATACACAAGTGTACAATCATTAATTTCCCGTAAGGTGCACGCCCAATTTTGGGCTTGCAGATCATGTCGAGGAATGTTTGCGATGAATGGTTTTTGCAATTGGAATCGCAGCGTCGAAGATTGTGATGTAAATAAGTGCCATCGAAGCAATTGATAGTCTCTCTTGTCGCAAATCGCAGATCGCAGATCACAATTTTTGTAGGATCGCACATCGCAAGATCACAGATCGCAGATTTTTCATTTTATCACCTTGTGCTGCTTATGTGATGCTGCGACGTGCGACACTACATGTCGGTCGTCGCGGTTCCTTAGGTTTTCCCTTTTTGAGCGCTTTCGATGCATGCGATGTGATGGGTTTCGCGTCGCTCCTGCGCAGCGTATTTATGCGCTTTGGGAAAACGCTTCTCTCTACCTTTGCGACGCGATATAGCTCTTAGGGAGTTAAATACAAAATATTTCTTAACAAAATATTTTTTGATTTTTGGTTAAGGGTCCCCCTTTGCTTGATGTTATTGCTAATATCAAACAAAGAAGGGAGGTTGTTGGTGACCACAACAATGGCGATTCACTGTGAAGAACCAATTATCTCTGCTTTTCTATTGACCGTTCACCTACGAAACAACAAAATTTTCACATGTCTAAATTTTGTTATGGACAGATAGAGTAGATTACCCCTCGCCCTGTCAACGATACTTTGTCTCAACCCCTTTTATATTCCAATTGTTTGCTTCCTAAGGCTTTTTCTTGCGTTCACACCAGACATTACTCGGTCTTTATTAAAGATAAAATAAGGTCTTCTCTGCGTACTGGCTTAAAAGTATACTCATTTTTCGTAGGTAGAACCTCTGCTACCCACAAGCGTCCATAGCCTCGACAGGGTTACCATGTTATCCAGCAATGATCCTTTTTCCTGCTTGAGGTTACTCGCAACATTCCAGACAGAAAAAATTCCTTTTTGACACTTTTTCCTTTTTTATTCTCTAAAGAACAATGTCTTGGTTTGGTGGCCAAATTATGACACAGTCATTCACTTGATTTACACTTTTGTTGAACAAGCCGGCTCGTGATGAGACCTCTTGTCTTTTGATTGCAACAATCTTAATTCGTTGCCCTGTTTCGATAGACAGTATTGGCAAAGTCAGCAAGTTATAATATCTGTGATCATGATAAGCCGGCTCGTGATGAGACCTCTTATTCTTTGAGATATAGTGTTTGCTTTGGATTGTTTCTTTAAATGTTGCGATCTCCTTTTAGCAGGGAGGAAGTCATTGTTTTTCCTTAAGAAAGCTCTGGACGACAATAATAGAGTTTTTGAAAATAGCAGTTTCGTAGAGAATATTTATTTTATTATTGATGATACCTTTCATTGTGCTGATACAAAACAATTCTTTACCAAAGGTTGCTTTTGTCAAAGTTTTTTGAGGTTGAAACTAGTATCGTAATCAGGGTGAAGTTAACTCTATTTGTCAATAATAAAATTCAGATTTTTCAAAAATTTTGCTATTTGTACAAGTGAAATCAAAATCTGATAGAGAATTGGCGTGCTCTTTCCTGAATCCTTCTAAATGATCATTTACAATTGGTTTTATTCATAAAGGAGAAAAACAAAACAAATAAAAACTAAGACTAACCTACAAAAATTAGAAGAATTCTCTTCTATGGAAAATATAATTTAAGAATCTGTCCATTGACAGGTAAAGAATCTCTTCTCCCTGCCAAATCCTGCAACACAAATGTAGACGGGCCTATGACTTCTACAATCTGAAAAGGGCCAAGCCACAGCTTCTGAAATTTCGTATGTTTGCCCTTTTCTTCATGAGCCTTATCCCATTTCAAAACTAAATCACCCATCTGAAAGTTCTTTCTGGTTATGATGGCTGAGTCAAAAGAGGATTTTATTAGCGCTTGGTGATGAGCATGGGTTTTCCTAGCTTGTTCTCTTTGTTCTTCTAATTTGATTATTTCCATTTGTCTTAATTGTAAAGAGGAAGTAGATACTTCATCGATATATTGCACTAAAGATAAAGAGGGAATGACTAGGTGAGTCAGAAGAACCACTTCTTTCCCATAAACTAAATTAAAGGGAGAAGTGTCGATTGAAGCTTTCCTTGTGATTCTATCAGCCCATAAAGCATTTACCAACGCTTTGTGCCAATTCTTTGGTTTTGGTCGACTATTCTTTTGATAATCCTGATTAGGTTCTTGTTTGTTGATTCAGCCAATCCATTACCTTGCGGATAGTAGTTGGCAGAATATTTCAGTTTGAACCCTCTTTTAAGCGCAAACTCAGTCATAACATTTCCAGAAAAATATGAAGCATTATCAAACATTAATGCCGTTGGCAATCCAAACCTAGTAATGATAAATTAATCTATGAACTCAATAATGTTTTCAGAATTGACTGTCTTGAGAGGAACTGCTTCTACCCATTTAGTAAAATAATCAGTTGCCGTGAGGATATACCTATGCTGCTTAGAAGAGTGAGGAACGATCTCACCTATTATGTCCAAGCCCCATTGGCTGAATGGTTGCTCGATGTTGACCGGTTGTAGCGGCATGGACGATTTCCTTTGTTTCCCTGCAGCAGTCTGGCAGATTTGCAGTTCCTTACGTAATTGTAAGAGTCTTTGAATAGCGTGGGCCAATAATATCCTGCACATAAGATCTTATGCGCAGTAGTCTCTCCAGCATAGTGTCCACCTGCTGGTCCATCGTGGAGTTCCTGCAAAACCTTTTCGGCTTCAGTTTTCTCAAGACACCTAAGAAGCACAGAATCGTAATTACTTTTAAACAGGACATCATTTATGAGCTGGTATTGTTTAGCTTTTAATCTCAGAGCTCTTTTCTTAGTGTGATCCAGACATGATGGAGCATACCCGTTCTTAAGAAAATAAATGATGTCAGCATATGATGATTCTGCGTCGTTTAGGCTTACCTCATACGTTTGTACCTCTTCAGATGAGTTCTCAGAAATCTGCGATGCTCCAGCTAACATTTTGCAGAAGCCTTGACCTCTTACGATGTTTGCTGGTTTGATCTCAAGATCATATTCTTGTAAAGCGGTAATCCAATTAGCTCTCTTTTCGCCCACATCTTTCTGTACCAAAAGGTTTCTTACCGCTGGAAACGGTACTACGACTTTAGTGTGGGCTTTAAGCAAGAAAGGTCTGAAATATTTGATCGCTTTGAAAACGGCATACGCCTGTTTCTCTACGTCTGAATAATTAAGTTCAGCACCTTGTAAGTTCGAGCTAAAGAATGCGATTGGAGCTTCCGCTTTTTCTTGATTTGCTTGGGTCAAAATCGCGGCATAAGATTTCTCTGAGGCAAAAGTGTATAAGATAAAAGATTCTGAAAAATTTGGGGTGGCCAAAGATGGAGCATTAATGATAGCTTGTTTGATCAAGTTGAATGCTTCGTGCTCATCTAGACCCCATTTGAAATTTGAATTCTTTTTTATCATATTTTGTAAGGGAGAAATAATTCGTGAAAAATCAGGGACAAACCTTTTCACAAAATTGATCTGTCCAAGGAAAGATTACATGGCTTTCTTGTTATGGAGTATGGATATTTTGGAAATTTCCTTGATTCTGTCGGGTTCTATGTGAATACCAGATTTAGACACTATGAATCCGAGCAATTTCCCTTCGCTTAATGCAAAGAAAGATTTCTTTGGGTTAAGCGAAATCCCATACCTTAAACATATTTGAAATATTTGCTTCAAATCTTTGAGATGGTTGCTTCGTTTTTTGGAGTACACTGTTATATCATCCAGGTAAATCACTACTGATTTATTGACTAACCCTTTAAACGCGATGTCCATGGCTCTCTGAAAGGTAGCTCTGGCATTGATCAGACCAAATGGCATTTTCCGATATGCATAAGTGCCCCATTTGGTTGAGAACGTAGTCTTCAACTGATCATCGGGATGCACCAGTACTTGATTGTATCCTGAAAATCCATCCAGGAAAGACATTAATTCTGAGCCTGCTACTGCCTGTAATATTTGCTCCATAGGTGGGAGGGGAAGTTATCTTTCTGACAGGCTTTGTTGAGATTTCGGAAATCGATACAGATTCTAATGTCTCCATTTTTCTTCCTAACGGGTACCACATTGGATACCCATTTGGAATGTCTGACGGGGAAAATTATTCTGGCTCTCAACAACTTATTTAGCTCAGTTTTTATTTGATTTTCTAAGTTAGGGTGTATTTTCCTGAGCTTCTGCTGGATAGGTTTTTCATTGTCAATCATAGGGATAACGTGTTGAATGATAGAAGTGTTGTATGTTTTTAGCTCATCGTAATTCCAGGAAAAAACGTTTTTGTATTGTCTCAGAAGACGAATATATGCTGATTTCTCTTCACGGGCTAGGCCGTTGCCTAGGTTAACGTTTTGTGGCTTCTGATCAGTACCTAGGTTTACTAATTCATAGTTCAAAGTAGAACTGTAGAGTTTAGCATTGACAGACCTTTTAAACCGACTTTTCAAATCATACAAATCTTCTAACTTGACCACTGATTTCGGTATAGCATTGTCAGTTCCATTTTGTTGTATTTGGTGATCATGATGGTCTTCGTCAATTATTTGATTTGAGTAGGATCCTTCAGAAGTAAGGAAATTTACGATGTCAGGATCGTCGTTGAATACTCTCCAATTGGTGATGTTGTCACGGATGGATGGTCTAAATATTAATTCTATCGAAAACCTATCAGGACTAAAATCTTCAGAAGGAATAAGTCTAGAGGCTACATTAGCTAACAGGTCTGCGCTCACGTTTTGAATTCTTGGAATTGACGAGATGTTGAATGATATGAAATGTGCAGTGAGATCTTGAACTAAAGATTGATAGTGCTTTAAATGACTTGACAGGCAATGTATGGTGTTACGTACCTGTTTTACGATGATCTCAGAATCTCCAAAGACTTGAAGATACTTAATGTTCAATCTGATTGCTTTGTATAGGCCTTGGACCAAGGCTTCGTACTCCGCTGTATTGTTCGTGCAATCGAACTCAAGTCTGCATATGAGCATAGTCTTGTTCCTGTCTGGGCTAATCAGAATGCATCCTGCTCCTACTCCCTCATTGGATTTAGAGCCGTCAAAATATAATTTCCAAAATAAGATGTATTTACAGAATTATCTAAAAAACTAAAACATTTTGAGTCATCAGTTTGGGAGAAATTTTCAACTTGGGATAAAACTGAATTCTCTAAGTAAGGTGAAATATGAGCATTGAAATTGTCGAGGAAAGAATCTACTGAGTAATTGCCTACAATGCTGCTATTGTAAGTTATGGCTTCATTTTCTCCTTCCAATTCTGTCACTATGTATTTTTGGTGCAACTCTCATTCAACCTTTATCTGATTTGGTTTACCATTGTATGGTAACCACATGTGCGACCAGTCGGTTGAGAAATATCCATGGAGTTTCTCCGACCAATCCCTGCTAAGAATCAAGCCATAGAATTCAGGGATATCAGCTACTAGAATGTCGATAACCTCACACACGTTTGGGTTAGACGACAATCTTATGGTCACTTGATTAAGTTCACCAATCACTTAGACTTGGGATCGATCAAGTTGAACTATACGTACTACGGATTTTTGAGGTTGAACATTCAATTTGGCACATATTGACCTGGGTAAAATATTCGTTGAAGCACCAGAATCGACCAAGAAATTGTGCACTTTTTTATTGAAGATTTCATAGGTGAGAAGAAAAGAAGGAGTATGAGATCTTGATCTTCCTCCAATCAAGGCGATGTCATTTGGATCAATCTTATTGATCCCGTTGGTTGGAGGTCTTCCCATATTGTGGGAAGCTACAGCTGTAGGTAAAGATGTAGTAGGCACAGCATATAATTATTTCATCATTATTTTCTGTTGATGTTTCAATTTGCTCAATTCATACGGAGTAATATTAGCCCTAGTCTTCTTCATGTCATCAATGATGTTATAATCCATTTCCTCCGACACTATTAGTGTCATTGATGGAGGTGCTTGATCTGATTGGACTGCGCTGAGCTGGGTCGCTTTAGCAATTGTTTTCTTTGTTGCGACCTTATCTTTTGTGACAGGGCTTGCGCCCTTCTGTTTAGGGGTAGTTTGGGGAGGATCAAGTTGATTTTTGCTTCTTGTGCTAACAGGAAATGCTTCTTGATCTTCTTCTTGTGGGAGGATGAAGTCCCACATTCCTTGTAGTTCCACAACTTCTTCATCGTCGGTTTTCCCTTCAATGGCATTCTCTTCTTCTTCTTCATCTTCAGATTCAACGTTTGAGACAGCGCTGGGTGCTTTTACCTCCATGGGAGGATTTCTTTTAAAATTTCTATAGGGCTTTTTCGAAGAAGTCTCTGCTACTTGTTTCTTAATGTCAATCATCTCATTGGACATGGCCTTCAACACTTTTTGTAATCCTTCCAGATCGAAAGGATCTTTCGTTTGCTTCTTCTTGGTGTCTTCTTTGAAAGAGATTTTCTTAGATTTGCATTCTTCTAAAACGGATCTCTTTTCTAGGGCTACCACGTGTTTTTCCATGCTAACGCCTCTGTCAAGTTGTCAACTAGGGTGGTCTTTTTTGCCCTATCTACGAAGATAGCCAAGTTTGAAGGTAAATCAGTGATGTACCATTCACATCTTACTTCCTTGCTGGGTTGTCAAGCAGCGGGGATTTTGTTGAGGATCTTATTGAACCGTAAGTTAAAATCTTTAATGGGTTCTCTAGCCTCAACCTTAAGATTAGATAGGTCATTGATCAATGTCGCCGTGGATCTATCATCACCGAAATTGGTAAGGAATTGACTTTGAAAAATGTCCCAACTTGTGATGGATCCGGAGGGTAACGAAAAGTACCACGACCTGGCTGTTCCTTGCATTGTATAGGGGAAAAGCTGGACAACAGCGTCTTCGTTAGTAACTCCGTTGAGATTAACAGAAAGCATGAAATTATTGATATGTTCTTCGGCCAGCATGCCTACTTCTGGATTGAATTTAGGTAGCCATTTCTCAGGATGGGCCGGTATTGGGCTCAGGGGTGGAGGCATTAACATCACCCCAGGATTGTTCCATGGAGACTGGGCCATCGTTGAGTTGCTAGTTATTGAAAGTGCAGAAGATGATCCCTGATGATGAGAAGATGAAGATATTAAGATCTTTGATGTTTGAAGAGGAAGGATCGTGGAAGATGGGTGAGTGAGTTGGAATGAAGATGTGGGCGGTTGACTTCGCGGTGAGGGAGTTGAAATGGACGAAGTGGATGAAAGAGTATTACTGTCAGACTCTGGTGGTGCTTTCCTTGCTCTTTTCCTAGTAGGGAGAGGGATTTCACTTGGTTGAATACCAAATTTTTCACTCTTCAATCTTCTCAGAGGATGAGCGGGGTTGTACTGCGAAGTCACGCTGCTTTTGGATTTATCATACTTCTGGTTAAAAATAGAGAATCCCTGGAGTTTACGAATCAAAGTTTGAATTTCAGGGGGTTCAATGATAGATTGGTCTAATGTATTCAAGTATGTAGCAGCGGTGGATACTCGAGCGACTTCAAATTCCAGGTTTAGCCGTGTTGGAGAATTCGAGGGAGTTGTTGAGGGTGTATTACTCTCAGAATGGTATTTAGATATTGCTTTAGGTGCCATTCATAGTTCAAGCCCTCCTTCTAGCGCCAAATATGTTGAGGGCCTCGAAATCGGGTCAACAACAAGGGGGATACCCACCCGGTCGGGAACCTGGTTGGCGGCTCCGTGCCCATTTGGTGTAGCGGGTCCGACTGGGGATAATGGGACTAGCTTCCCAATCTAAAGGGGTGTGTGTGTGTAGGATATGATGATGCTAAATCTGGAATTATTTTTCAGCTAATTTAATTCTAAACTCTAAACTAACTCTATGTTACTGTAATCTAGCAAAAACAACACATCTAGTCTATACTAACCCGGGGTAAAATTCTTTCATTATGCGATCTAAAAAGATTTCATACAAAAGATGGTAATAAAGATCATTAAGCTATCATAAGAATATAAATCAATTAAGATGAACCATTCTGCATAAGAAGTTAGGCAAAATAGTTGTGCGCAGCATATCGCATAATCAGTTATAAATATGTCAAGCACAAATAAATGATTCCACCGTACAAAAGTGCCAAATGGTAATCCAGACATTCATACATTAACATATAAATAAATCAGCTGTATATCACTCTAAGAATATGAGTAGAAATTGATCAAGAGATAAAAGTACCATTTATGACTGATTTTCACTCACAAACTTCAAGAAATAACGATTTATCTCTACTTACTTCTAACATCTACTAAGAGTACAGAAGTGCAACATCAGTAGCAGACATTAAAATGCAAACATCAATAAATCTCGATCTATCCATTCATCAAAAACCCCCTCCGAGGGTGCAAAAGTGCATGTTCTAAGGACAAGTTTTTTAACAAATTTCCGGACCCTTCTCCAAATGCCATGAGAAGGGTTAAATACTACTAACCGACTAATCTTAATTACACAAATTTAGGGAACGACATCAAATGACCGCCCTTTTACTAAAAACAAATTTATCTCTAAAAACTGAATTTAATTTCTAACCATTTCTGTATCTGCTCCTTAGTGTTGTAAGCGATGCGTTGTTTGCCCTGAAAGAGTCGGCTGATTGTCCTTTCCTTTTCTTCGAGCTTGAAAATTAGAAATAACAAGAGCTGGCACCTCTTTCTGACAAACTAGAAGATATTTTTGAAAGTCTTCTTCTGGAGGAGTGTCTTCACGGCGTGTATACTTAGTACAACTCAGATTTCTTTCAAACTGATTGTGTTGTTGCTATTTCGGTTTCCAGCCGTGTGAATGACTCAATGAGTTGGGGACTTTGTTGCCTGAACAATTTTCTAAATTGAAACTTGTTTCCGTTCTTTGTTCCAGGCTTTTCGGAGACGTCTTTCCCCTTAAGCGTTTTTCTTTTTGTTTTACCCAATTTGGGCTTTAGGATCTTTCGTAAACGCTTTGCTTTTGTGCGCCTTTGACGCTGAGTCCTGGATAGTCTATTTCCATCAGTATTTTTTGAGTGATACTCTGGACTCCGCGGTCTTGCTGCATGTGGTATCCATTTGCGAAGTCATCTCCTCTCTGTTCTTCTAGCTCTGCGCTTTTCCTTAGATGTTTCCTGCATATAGATTTATATTAGTTGCTGCCTTATAGTTCATGCAAATGAAAAGAGACACGAAGAAAAGATTGACATGAAAGCATTAAGTTCTAATGAATGCATAATCATGACACCCATTATGGCTTGACTCTTTGAAAAACGCAACACAATCATCTTTGGATACACAGGCGTACAATCATTAATTTCCCGTAAGGTTCGTGCCCAATTTTGGGCTTACAGATCATGTCGAGGAATGTTTGCGATGAATGGTTTCTGCGATTGGCATCGCAACGTCGAAGATTGCGATGTAAATAAGTGCCATCATAGAAATTGATAGTCTCGCTTGTTGCAAATCGCAGATCGCAAATTTTTGTAGGATCGCACATCGCAAGATCGCAGATTTTTCATTTTATCACCTTGTGCTGCTTATGTGATGCTGCGACGTGCGACGCCGCATGTCGGCCATTGTGGTTCCTTAGGTTTTCCTTTTTTGAGCAATTTTGATGCATGCGATGCGATGGGTTTCACGTCGCTCCTGCACAACGTATTTATGCGCTTTGGGAAAATGCTTCTCTCTACCTTTGCGATGCGATATAGCTCTTAGGGAGTTAAATACAAAAGATTTCTTAACAAAATATTTTTTGGATTTTTGGTTAAGGGTCCCCCTTTGCTTGATGTTATTGCTAATATCAAACAAAGAAGGGGGGTTTTTGGTGACCACAACAGGTTATTACATAAGTTTGAGGATTCTCACCCTCCATGTTGTATACTAGTTGTTGTGGTATCTTATTATTAGGATTTGGAAGTGGTTGAGCAGGTAGTTGATTTGATTTTTGTGGAAATATTAGGGAAAGTTGTGGGTTTTGATTTTGAAATGGGACGTGTGGAAATTGATTAGCTTGAGGAATTTGATTGGATGGGGTTAATAATTGTGGTGGAAGGTAGGATGGCGAGTATTGTTGATATTGAGCATAGGATCGATAAGGATTTTTCCATCCTTGATTCTAAGGTTGTGATTGTGGCAAAGCCCAAGGCTGCCAGGCTAAATTCCAATTACTTTGTGGAGAATTGGAAAATTGTTGTGGTATAAATCCTTGTGATTGATTTGGTTGGGGGTTTTTCCATGGTCGTTTGGCTATAAAGTAGAGAGGGTCTATTCGTTCTGAGATTCCTTCATCATTGAATACAGCCTTAAGACCTAGTAAGGATGGACATTCCTTTGTATCATGATTATCTGCACATATGACATAGGTTTCTATGGATTTTGAGTCTAAGGGACACTCCCTCAGAGCATGTTTCTTCCGAAATTTGGGATAGAAGATAAATAATGCAACATTTTCAGAAATTTTCTTGTTTCTTATTTTAAGGGTGTCTATCTGTTCACTTAGGCTCCCTGAAATATCTATTTTAAAGGTGTCAAGAAAATTTCGTATTTCTTCCCTACTAATTGTCCCAGCTGTAGACTTGTTTATTCTTGATAAGAGAGGGTCTCTAGGACTTTTTCCAACTCTTTCTTTGCCCCTTCATATGTGTACACATAAATCAAAAATATCTGCAAATGGTAGTTCGGAAATGTATCCTTTTCTAGTTAGGTTAAGGAGATCAATCCATTCATATTTAACGACTCTGAGTAAAAGGGATTTTAAGGTTTATTCATCCAAATTATCCATTTTTTCTCTTTTAACATTATAAACAAAACTTTCTACCAAGTCTTCAATATTCTCATCTTCTTTCTATTTGAATTTTAAGACTTCATATTTAAGGTTACTAGGCATACAATAATCTCTATATTTTCCTAAGAAAGCCTCTTTCATCTATGCCCATGTTGTTATGGAATGCACTCCTAGATTCATGAATCATTTTAATGTGGCAAGGAACAATTTCAACTTTTGAGATCATGCAGATAGTCATATGATCTGCATAATACCTCAAATTCGAAGAGAAATGTCTCTCGATCTTCATTTATTTTCCCATGGAAATTGGGAAGAATCGAGGGTGATATATTTTTCATTGTGAGGGTTGTATATTCATTAAGAATAGGGAATCCTGAAGGATCTTGATTTCCTCTGCCTCTACCTCTACCTCTACCTCTTCCCCTTCCACCAATCCTATATTCTTCGCCATGGACATTGTGTAGTTCTCTCTCCCCTTCTTTAGCCATGATAGATTCTTCAGAGCTAATATAGAGTTCTTCTAATCTTTCTGGTTCCTCTATTAATGGTTGTTCAGAATAAGTTTCCAATTCCTCTTCTTCACTAGGAATTTATAGTTCTTCTCCCAAAATTTGTTCACGAGTGGGGGATAGAAAGATACTCCTGTAGTTGGGGATGTAGAATTTTCTTCAATTACAGCTTCATTAGAAGAAGTAGGTGAAGTTATGGATTGAATTTCTAATCTTGAGACTTCAGGAAGTCTTTGTCAACCTCTAAATGGAATTTTGGTTTGAGTAGGTGGTGTGGAATCTTAAAATCGTGGTGAGGTGAGTGGATTTGAGGGAATTAAGCTTCTTCCTCATCCTAAAAATCTACCCCTAGAGTCTCTATCCCTATGCACGTCATGTTTTAAATTAATGATGTTTTTTTTTACTTATAATTGTACTTCCCCGGAAATGACGCCAAAATGTTTGGTCAATTCAATGTCCTTGAATTAGCAATCATAAATTGTCAACCAGGGTGCATAGACTGATGAAGTACAAGTGCATAATATGTTCTTACATGTTATTCATTAAGTCGTTGTGTATTTTTTAATATCTAAAATTAATATGGGGGTTTTGTTTTTCAATTATATTAGTGTCGTAATTCTTAGGATTGTCGAAACTTTCCTAGGAATTAATCTTTGTACAATTAGTTTGTAGATGATGTGCGAGTTATTTTACTCATGTTAGATTGTTTGGGATTTTTGATCTTGAATCTCTATGCTGCAGCTCCTCATTCTCTAAGTGAAAAAAGAAACCTATTCTATCAGCTATGAAGGAATATTTTTGAACTCAATTGTTTAGGAGAGGACTTCTCACTTATTCAATTTTTTCTCAATCAAAGTAACCCAAGCAACATCTATATTGTGACTTGAACACACTTCAATTATGCTAGATAATAAGCAAAGGAAAGAACCGTGCAGTACCATGTATGAAGCAAATTAGATAACGGTCTAAACTAGGTATAAAGAGAATTAAAGTTCTTGTGCAAATAACAATTCACTGGCGAGATCATTATGCAGCACTATCACACAAAACAGAGAAAATGAAGACTTAAAGGAAATCATATTGTAATTGATTAAAACCTACCACTGTTTGTAGGGGTCCTCCACATAGCAGTTCAGAGCTTCAAATCAACACAATGCTTGCACACAAAAACCAATTCTATTCACATGGAATTAACAAACTCTTCATAATCATATCATTTGACGTGCACCCAAATAATAGTGCGGCCATTAGTTTTATAGCAGGTCTCTTGGCATAACTGTATGAATATTTCAAGGCTAATATCTCTAACCTATCAAAACTTATATCACTAAGCTGTCATTTTTCTATTTTGAAAGCAAACCAATAAGGTTTCAATTGATCTCAGGTTCTATTCTGCGTTAATCTGGAAGTTGACTTGGACTTTGACCGTGAACACCTGTGCTTATTTTAGCAAATCTTTTAAAGTGGATATGAAGGTATCCATAAGGGAGCCATCCTCTATCCATCTGCACCTTTTGTCGTTGAGCTAGAACTCTGAAACCTTGCGAATAATGAATATAGCTACAAAAACCTGGATTAGCTATGGAAACAGACTGATTCAGTAGCTCGTTGCAACTTTAATAAAACAATAGGGTATACAGTTAAATATGAACAAGAAAACATACTATTGCATACCTTCATTAAAACCTAGTAGATATGGCTTTATTTAAGTGGTAAATATATAGGAAAAAGAGAGGATCATTAGGAAAAAAGAGTGTCATGGTAGGACAATCTTCGGGCTCTATATAGTTCCCATATTGTTATTATTGTGCCTCATATAAGCCCACTATTTTTATTATTGCGCCCTTACATTATTATTGTTATGTCAACTCAGATTATATTATGACCCCTTAGACTCCTATATATAGAAAGGAGGCCTTGTCATTTATATCATCGAAGAATTGTTCATTCGTGTAATGTAAAGGAGGTTTCCGCCTCGAAGAGGCTGATTCTTAAGTCATTGATCTATCTTTTATATATTTTTGTGAGCTAGTTTCATAACATTATTTGTATTGATATGTGAATGAAAGTGCTTGTAATTATATCACAGCTCCACTTGTCTAAATACTATTCATGCATATACCTATGTGGACTATTGAAATCATATCTTTAAATCTACAACACATAAATCATAGCATTCATCTCCTCCTTCATCCATTATTTCTTCTTGTAACTCAAATAAGTATAGAAACCCTTAGTGCCTCAAGATGTATGTTTTAAGTGTAGAAGTCTTGAAGCCATATTCTCTATGTGATGGGTTTCTCCATCTCTTTGTCCTCTCTCATCTGCCCTGCAAAAGCTTATTATTTTGTAAGCCCTTGAAATACTTGACATCCATTATTTTTATGCATATTTATGAGATTTAAACCTGTGAATAAGTACTTGAAATCCATGTCTTATTTCTTTGGTTAAATTAATAAACCTATTTCCTATAAATATATGTATCTATAGGACATAAGTGATGTCTCCAGTTTCTTGTAAATCATTTGAGACACACAAATATAGATGTGCCCAGGCACTAGTCTTGTAAGAAATCCAAGATTGTCTCTGGGAGCTACAACATCTTTTGGCACCATTTCCGGGGAATGTATTGAAGGATTTTCTCCTGGGATATGAAAAATTGAGCACCCTTCATGTAGATGAGAAAAGTTTGTTCTAATTGCATTCCTATCATATTGGAAACTCCACACCCCCCTCATTATCATTCATAACACTGGGTTTTAAAAGGCCTCATACTCGCTCACATACATCCCAACAAAAAGGCCCATTTGTATCTGACCCTGAAAAATCAATTTCCATTAAAATATGGAAAGAGAAAACTCCCCCTCACTCTATTACCATCTCACTAGCCTTTGAAATTCCCTCATCTAATTCTCATCTTGTTGTTGCTTATTATTCAAGACTTACTCCTAAGGCCCTGACATACTCTCTTTCCCTCCAAACACTGTGGTCTTGACCCCAATTCCTCAAGAAAATTTTAGTCCCCTTCTCCTAATCCAGAAGGCTCTTCCAGGATTTTTGATAAATAAGCATGCACCTCTTGATCTACCTTAGCCCTTAAGTGTCATGCACCAATATTGCCTTAAGATTCTGCTTAGATTCAATGGAGAAGATGACAACACAACATAGAGACACATAGAAATCTTATGTGCTTTTGCTGAGAACCTGAATGTGGAACAACTGGATGTGGTCATTGTTGGTGTCCGAATGTGAATAAACTATTCAACCCTTTTCCAAATTAATTAATCAATCTGGGTGGGTATAATTTTCAAGGTAACACGCAATGTATATGCAGGGGCGAGGTTACAATCTTACATCAACTAAGGATTTGCAACTAAGAAATCAAAGCATCGTTGTAACAACAATTGGAAATAAATTGCAGAACTTAAAAGACATTCACAACATTCAATAGATTTGTAACAAAAATAAAGAATAAACACACAACGAATGAAACCACACACATAAAAGAAATACGTAGCACCTAATCATAAGAGCAGCCCAACTCTAAGGTGAAGGCTGCGTTAATTCATAGGTAAAGAAAGAACAACACAACTACTTGTAATTTATTAATCTGTAAAAGAGATGTTACCTACATATCTCTGTGTGGCTAACCCTTCGCACAAGAATAAAATCCCTTTCATACAAATACATGGGTAATAACATATTCCTCAAAACCTGGCAACTAACGCCCAAAATATACAACAGTTCAAAACAACAACTAATTAGCGAGAGAGAGAGAATAGAAAAGATCCAAAATAAACTTGAAAATAGCTACGAGTTGATTATGCTGTCACAACATTGTCGAACAGCTACTGTGAATTGTGGGACTCCTGCTACATGTTGTGAAAGTGATACTTGTTCATCAGAATCTGCAGAAATAAAAAGTTTTAGTAGTTTGTATAGGAAAAACCCCCGTGACTTTACTTCATCAATTAAATATTCCAAGAAACATAAGAAAGAAGGGTTACCTCATGGGTTTATCACAATAAATGCATATCAGTTGGTGTAAAAAGGATGAAAGAATGGGTGAAAATGTAAGGAAAAGATAAGTAGATTTGGTGCCCAACATATCCCCCCAACTAGCCCTCTGCATGCCCTCTTGTAGCTCACCGCTTCTGTAGGTCTATGTTAGAATGGATGTGATCCTTTTGAAGCTGGGCGAGATCATATTCTTTCGCCATGTTTGTCCCTAGGACCTTGTATCATTCTAAGAGAAGAACTTCCTTCCACCAATCATCTAGTACATTATATGCTTCAGTATAATGCTCTGATGGTAACCAAATGATAGGGAACCTGAACTGAAGTCCCATCCACCAGACCCCACATGTTTGGAATGTGACATATCTTGCCACTCGACTTAGTGCTCGTGCAAAATTTGGTGCTCCAAAAGGTTCCCTGTTCTGGACATATGTAGGTGACATCATCCACCTTTTTGACAACTATCAAGGGCCTCATCTTGAAATGTGACTATTCGTTTGACACAAAGATCGATGCACCACTTCTGTGTCCTTGGCATCCATTCTCTATTTCCTTCGATGTCTAAAAAGGTGGTGTGCTTATTTCACATAGCTACGAACTGTTCATGCTCTGATCTCATCATAAGAGGCTTCGTGTTTTGATTTGACTCAAACTTATTAGAAGCCTTTTGCCAATTTATCTCGTTGGGAGTATAGGAGGTGAGAGCCCTTAAATGAATGTCCCCCATATATGGGACTGGGTTAAATTCTTTGTCATCGTGCAAGAAGTATCCATGCAGATAGAGCTCACACATCAAATGTTGGTTTACTAAGTCATGGATTCTCAATATACTGTGGAACTGTACAGAACCCTCGATCTCATGACTAACCTCCTTCTTAATGCTTTCCACACAGAAGAAAAGAAATTGCTCATGCAATAACAAGGCATATCTAGAAGCAGGAGGGCGACATGCCATTACCTGTTGTGCTAGGCTAAACATCCGATCTTTGTCAACCATCAATTCCAACACTTCCCCTTCAAACCATTCTACTTTGAGCTGCTGCTTCACATACCTTAGCCATAATATGTCCACTCGCTCTACATATTCAAAGATAGCCTTGGACTACTGCTCTTGGAATCTTTTCACCTCATTCTGATAGTGGGCCATGGTGGATTTCTAGGTTTGAATCTCGATTGTTAAGGAGAATTGGCAGTCATCGAACAAGTGCTCAATAGGATCTGTTTGAGTAGTAGCAGAGGTCATCGGCACATGATTTACCAGCGTTTCTACCTCGACCACCATAGCCTTGTTCTTCTTAGCCTTCCATTTATACTTCCTTATTTACAATAATTCTACTCTAGCCCAAGGCTTCCTCCTGTGTTTCCTCCTATCCCGTCGTTGACACTACTTCTTGTGGAGCATTGTCAACTTCAGGATTTATTCCTTCCACATTTTCCGAGACCGAATGGGTTGGTGTTGGTTTTTTGTGGCACCACAACTCGTATCCAACACTTCCTGAGCAAATGATGTTGGAATTGTTCCCTCTAGCATGTCATTAATAAAGGTAGACTCTTGTATCACCATGTCAACCCGATCCATCATATCCATAATTCCTTCCTCCGTCAGGTCCATAGTCTCTTCTGTTTCAAGCCTCTCTTACTCCAGTCCGTCTTCTTCCATTGGTTCCATAGTTGATGCTTGTTCTTGTGGAACAACCTCGACTGTGATACTAACAATTTCTTTTGATTCGAGTCTTTCCTCCCCTAGTATGTCTTCTTTTATTAGTCCCATAATCGAGGGTGGTTCTTGTGGAATAGCCTCGGCTGTGGTACTAAAAATTTCTTCCATTCACTCCATAGTCAAGGCTGGTTCTTGTGGGACATCCTCAACTACGGTACTAACAGTTTCTTCCATCTTAGGCATTCCTGGCTCCGGTTCCTGTTTCTCCATCAGTTCCATAGTCGAGGTTGGTTCTTGTGTAACAGCCTCGACTATTTCTTCCATTTCCATCTCTTCGGCTCTTCTTGTTCTACATATTCATCCTCTACTATTTACTCCTCCATTGCTTCTGGTGTCTCTCCTCTAGCAGCTATAACAGTTGCTATCTCTTCTTCTATCGATTCTTAGAATGTTTCCCATGGAATTTGAAACTAGGCTAGTGCATGCATAACCAATGGTCGAACCAACCCGTGGTTGGTGATCCAAATTGGATCCATGAAAATTATCAGAGTTCTATGACTGTTTCAAATCACGACAAACTTCAAAATCTTGTAAACAATGAGCTATCCGAAATAACCTTTGTATAATGTTAATTTGCAACCAGCACGGAGCAACGAGGACCTTCAGTTAAAGTGCGCTGACTTTTGGCCCATGGGTACTGTGCATGGTGCAAAAATGGCAGTTAGGAAGCTTAGATAAAAAAACAGAGGTTGTTTTTGATGTGCGATTAGCACAAATCGTGCATCGCTAGGAAAAACCCATCGAGAAGGAAAAGCCCCGAATGCACGGTCACAAGGAAAACCCAAAAACCATGGGAAAAGCGCTGAAATTATAGGCAGGTCCCTCACTCCAAAAACAGTGGAATATCGGAGGCGTTTCAAGTGGTAAGCGGGTTTGGTTGAAGACCCAGCGATTCCATACATTGAATGATGCATGTCCGATGGATGAGAGAGAAAATCGCTCTCATCCCAGGCTAACATTCGAGCAAGTTAACCGGGCAATAAGAGAAATGACCATAGGATCTGGAGGCCCCAGATCTAATAGTGGAGATTGCACCCAATGGGAGACCAGATTTGGCAGAAGAAATAAGCTACGCTGCATAAAGGTTTTGAAGTTTGATTTGACCGCTGACTTAGCGGATGAATCATTTCACAAGGTAACCAAAATAACAACTGTTCGAGGAAGAGCTAGTTCTTAGTTCATGAAGGGAAAAGTGGCCACCTCCCTATGAAATGTTACAAAGTGGCGATGAGGCAGAGGTAGGGAATCCCAAGTAGATAGCAACAGGTGATCCAAAGAGACAGAGGAGGAAGCGAACAGTCATGAGACAATTTGGCTTTAAGCCACGAATAGACAAAGAGAAAAAAATACAAGAAGGAAACAGAATAGAAGAGATAGAACAGAGAGTGAAGCAAGAAGCAGAGAGTAGAGATGTCAAGCTGACCTACAGAGCTAAGGCAGCATCAAGTAGACAAAACTGAGAAGGCTTGAGAGGTTCAAGCAATCCCTGAGAGGATATCTATCGAGAACTGAGTACTGAATTGGACTCATCCCATTAAGACCAGTTGAGGTCAAGACTTGGTCAGGGGGAGTCTATGTACTCTAGTGGTTTGGGGAATCCAAGTACCACCCTGCTAATCATCATCTGTTACAGGAGACTCAAATTGAGCTCCTCACTCTAAAAACTCTACTTAAAGACACAATTAAAAAAAGGCCACCACTGAAAGTTGGACTAGGAGACGTAGCCCAGGAGGATTGGGTGAGATCCTTATTAAATTGTTGTGTTTTTGTATTTTCTTACTGTGTTTCTCTTACTATTTTCCAGTGTCTGTGTATTTTGCAATCTTATCGATCCATTTCCTAAGATAACATAGACACACACACCAACACATGATTCTATAATACCTACATTAGTAAACTGAGATTACTCGTAAGTGATTTTTAGATCAAGTGGTATCAGAGCTCTAGGTTGTTAAGGTTAGACAAGATCGTGCTGGATTTAACTGTTGAATGCTAAATAGATCAAAGCTCAAATGAGGAGAAGGAGAGTTGGTCAAAACTAACCCTGAAATAGGAAGAGTCTATCCTCAAAAGACAATGTTAGAGGAAGGTTCTGCGGGACCAGACCCTCAATTCATAGATAGTTTCCTAGCCATAAGGTTCATGGTAGAGGAAATGTATAAGGACTTTAGAAAACATAAGGATGAAGATTCATCAGTCTCCAAACAAGATAAAGAATAAGAATAATATCTCCTTCATGACCTCTCAAAAGGCAAAGGGAAAGAAGAAAGCTTTCTCACACCTCCTAATAGCCCTGAACATAAAAAGAAGACATCTTTGATTAAACTAGATGTTAAATTTGATTTACCAATATATGATGGAGAGTTGAATGCAGAAAAGATGGACAATTGGATTAGACAATTTGATGTTTATTGCAGAGTGTAGAGTATTGATTCAGACAAGAGAAAGATTCAGTTGGCTAGCCTATGCCTTGGAGGCACTTCCTTGGTTTGGTGGGAAGTCAGGACCCAAGATGACATGAAGAGACATGGTATGACTATTTCTATCTGGAGTGAATTTGTTTCTGCAATCAAAAAGCAGTTCTATTGACTAGCCTACATGCAACAAGCCATGATGAGATGGCAAACTCTTTGACAGTTGAAAGGGAAAAGTGTACAAGGTTACATCCAAAAATTTAGAAAGAGAGCATTAATTCTAGGAATCTCATTAGACTCACCTGAGACTCTTTTGAGGTACATCGGTGGTTTACACAGCTACATGAGGCACACTATCCTCATGTTTAATCCCACTAGTATAGATGAGGTATCTGTTCAAGATACACATCTAGAAGCTAGAGGAAATAATGGAAGTTTAGAAGTTGGGGGATCATACCAACCCACTACAAGCAAGAATAAGGAGAAAAGAAAATAGAAATGGAAAGCAAAGAGGGTTAACACTGCATAGAAAATAAAGGTTTCATGCACCTCACTGTAAGAAGGATGGGCATGATGATGAGCACTGTTGGATTCTATATCCGGAGTTGAAACTAAGAAGTTCAAGGGCAAGAAGAAGAAGACTACTACATATGTTTAGAAAGTTTGGGGTCAAACTCAAGAGATGAAACAACCATTGCAACCATAGGTATAAAAGGTAAGAATTTTGAAGCATTTACTAGTAATTCTGCACAATCTACTATTGATAAAGAAAATGAGAGAAAAAGACATGAGATTTTCCATATTCAAGCTATTTCCAAACATCAAAAGATTAATACTTTCTTTGATAGTGGCTCACAATTAAATTTAATTTCTGAATAAATTGTAAAGAAGTTGGGATTACTAACTACACCTCACAAGAAACCATACCCATTAGGATGGTTAAATGATAAAGCACAACTAAAAGTGACTAGACAATGCAAACTCAAGTTTTCTTTTAGGTGAGAATTTGTAGATGAGGTTGAGTTATACATAGTTCCTTTGGATATATGTGGAATTGTTTTAGGAAGTCCCTACTTGTATGACAGAAAAGCTATCTTCTATAGAGCTGAGAACAAGTATCTACTCGTTAAAGATGGAATCAAATATTTTATAAGAGCTCATAAGCTCAAGAATAATTACACTCTCATAAACTCATGGCAGATGAAACAAATGATAAGTTCATGCAAATAAGTTTTACTGATGGTTGTAAAGGAAAATAAGCCTGATAAAACCAATGTATTTGAGGGCTATGATGCTAAACAACAAGCTGAATTAGAAAAATTTGTATCAGAGTATGATATCTTGTTTCAAGAACCTAAAGATCTGCCACGCAAAAAGGAAATATTACATGATATTATTTTGCAGCAATATGCTCCATTTCCTAACATTGGAATGTACAGGTTGTCTGCTCTAGAGAATGAAAAAATCAAGAAGCAGGTGCAGGAGTTGCTCGAGAAAGGGTTCATCAGACCTAGCACATCACTATGTGGGTCACACATGTTTTGGTGAGAAAGAAAGATGGCTCGTGGAGAATGTGCATTGATTACCGAGCACTGAATAAGATAACAATAAAAAATCGTTATCCCCTTCCTCGCATAGATGATATATTAGATCAATTGAAAGAAGCTATTTATTTTTCCAAGTTAGACTTGCATAGTGGATATCATTAGGTCAGAGTTGCATAACAAGATGCATGGAATACTGCTTTTGAAACAAAGCAGGGATTGTATGAGCGGGTGGTTATGCCTTTTGGCTAAACTAATGCTCCTACTACTTTCATGAGAATAATGAATGATGTATTGACCTTTTCCTGATGATTTTGTTATTATGTATCTGGATGACATTCTGATTTTTAGCAAAATGTGGGAAGAACACTTAAATCATGTTAAGTAGACACTAGATGTTTTGAAAAGAGAAAAACTTTATGTTCAACTCTCGAAATGTGAATTTGGCAAAACATTTTGAATTATTTGAGACATATAGTAGGGGGTGGTGAATTGAAGATAGATCCCTCTAAGGTGGCAGTCATTGTAAATTGGCCTAAACCCAAATCTACTATAGAAGTTAGGAGCTTCTTAGGAGCAGTATAATATTGGAGAAAGTTCATTTCTAACTTTTCCTTAATTGCAGCTCCCTTACATGCTTTAACAGGATTGAACAAGTGTTTCAGTGGGGAGGCAAACAACAGAAAGCCTTCGACACCTTGAAAGAAAAGATTAGCACAACACCAGTACTAGCACTGCCTAATATTCAAAGACTATTTGAGATCCAAATGGATGCCAATGACTATGCCATGGGAGCAGTGTTGACACAACACAGTAAACCCATATTTTATCATTCTGAGACATTTAATTATGCAGTAATTAACTATCCTACATATTATAATGAATTGTATGCATTAGTACAGAGTGTGAAAAAGTGGACACATTACTTAATGGGTAAAGAAATAGTTATACATATTGATCATTGACCACTTCAATATGTACACTCACAAACTAAGTTGCAACAATCAAGACACTATAGATGGATGGGTTTTCTATAATAGTTTCATTTAGTCATTAGATATAAAAAGGGCATACACAATAAGGTTGCAGTTATGGTATCTAGACCCATTATAAATGCATCTACTATAATTAAGCATAATTTTGTGTTACATGAGAGATACATTAAACAATATGTTCAAGATATAGACTTTAAAGATGTCTATGCAACTTAAGTCAAGGCAAACCAATAGAATAATTGGATCATCATGTAAAGGACTGACTCCTATATCATTGTAGGAAGCTATGCATTCCACAAACTATAAGACTAAAGATAATTTGAGAAGCACACACTTCTCTAATATCAAGTCGCTTTGGGGTAAGTAAAGCAGTTGCACAAATACAAAGATTTTGTTATTGGTAAAAAATGAACGAGACAATTTCTAGATATGTAAGAGGGTGTACTGTGTGTGCTAAAAGCAAGCCCAACAATAGAAAACTAGGCTTGTACACTCCATTACCAGTTCCTTCTCATCCTTGGGAAAGTGTTTCCATGGACTTTGTTGGAGGACTGCCTAAGTCTAGGAAAGGTGATGATTATCTCTATGTTGTTGTGGATAGGTTCAACAAAATTTGTATTTTAATACCTTGTAATAAATAGATTACAGCTGAACAAACTGCAAAACTATTCTTTCTACATGTATGGGTTCATTTTGGATTACCCACTTCCATTGTATCTGATTGAGACACCCGATTTGTGGGGACGTTTTGGTCAATTCTATGGGAACTGATGGACACCAAACTGAAGAAAAGCACAAATTTCAATCCACAAATTGATGGCCAAAGAGAAGTAGTCAATAAGGCAGTGATCTAGTTGCTCAGGGGATATTGCAGTAAACATCCTAAGCTTTGGGATGAACATTTATGTTATGTATAGTATGCTTACAATCGAGCCAAACATTCTTCTACATAGAGATCTCCTTTTGAGACCTGTTTTGGTTTCACACCAAGGTCTCCTTTGGATTGGTAAGGACCCAACAGTTGAGGGACACAACGATATGGATAGGGCAACTAGGTTCATTGAACAAATCCAAGAGATCCACCAAGAAGTACAGGAACAACTGAAAAAGAGCAAGGCCAAATACAAGGCAAGGCATGACAAGCATCAGATGGAGCATAGCTTCCAAGTTGGTGACCAAGTCTAGTTGTATATCAGCAAGGACAAGATGCAAGGTGAAGGTAACAAGCTAAAGCCTATCAAGTATGGACCTTTCAAGATACTTGAGAAAATTGGTGAGAATTATTTTTGCCTTGATCTACCAGCTTACATGCACATCTACTCAGTCATAAATGCAGATAGCTTGAGACTATTTAAACCTTCGTTAATTGAAGATCCTGAAGAACATAGTCAATTTCCTTCTATTGATGACCTACTACCTGAATATATTAATGAATTGCAGGAAGACACAATTCTGGATAGGAAGGTGAGAATGATGCACAACGAAGATGTTGAGTACATCAGAGTTGGGCTCAAGGGTTCAAAGTTGAGCAGTGCAAAAATGGATAGAGATTAGACAAGTGAGACAATTGTACCCTCACTTAGTCGATGCTTGAAAACCAATTTTTGGTGGTCCAAAAGCTTTTTCAATGGGAAGGTCGTGATCCGAATTGGATCCATGAAAATTATCAGAGTTCTATGACTGTTTCAAATCATGATAGACTTCAAAATCTTGTAAACAACGAGCTATCAAAAATAACCTCTGTATAATGGTAATTTGCAGCCGGCACAGAGCAACAAGGACCTTCGGTAAAAGCGCGCTGACCGTTGGCCCATGGGGATTGTGCATGGCACAAAAATGGTAGTTAGGAAGCTCAGACCAGAAAACGGAGGTTGTTTCTGATGAGCAATTGCACTAATCGCGCATCTCTGGGAAAAACCCCTCGAGAAGGAAAAGCCCCAGGTGCACAGTCACAAGGAAAACCCAAAAACCATGTGAAAAGTTCTAAAATGATAGGTGGGTCCCACACTCCAAAACCAATAGAATATCGGAGGCATTTCGGGTGGTGAGCAGGTTTGGCCAAAGACCCAGTGATTCCATATGTTGAATGGGATCCGACAGATGAGAGAGAAAATCACTCTCATCGTAGGCTAATGTTCAAGCAAGTCAATTGTGTGATAAGAGCAATGACCATAGAAACTAGAGGCCCCAGATATAACGACAGAGATTACACCCGATGGGAGACCAGATTTGGCGGAAGAAATAAGCTACAATGCATAAAGGGTTTGAAGTCCGATTTGAATGCTGACCTAACAGATGAATCATTTCACAAGATAACTGAAATAACAATCATTCGAGGAAGAGCTAGGGCTCAGTTCGTGAAGGGAAAAGTGGCCACCTCTCTGTGAAACATTACATAGTGGCAATGATGCAAAGGCAGGGAATCCCAAGTGGATATCAATAGGCTATCCAAAGAGACAGAAGAGGAAGTGAATAGTCATGAGACAACTTGGGTTTAAGCCATGAACAAAAAGAGAGAAAAATAATAGAAGAAGGAGAGAGAATAGAGGAGACAGAATAGAGAGTGAATCAAGAATCAAAGAGCATAGAAGTTGATCTGACCTGCAAAACTAAGGCAGGATTGAGCAGATAGAACCGAGAAGGCTTGAGAGATTCAAGCAATCCCTGAGAGGATATCTGTCAGGAAATGAGTACCAAATTGGACTAATCCCATTAAGACCAGTTGAGGTCGAGACTTGGTAAGGGGGAGTTTGTGTAGTCTAGTGGCTTGGGGAATCCAACTACGACCCTACTAAGCATCATCTGTTATAGGAAACTCAAATTGAGCTCCTCACTGTAAAAACTCTGCTTAAAGACACAATAAAAAAAAGGTTATCACTGAAAGCTGGACCAGGATACGTAGCCCAGGAGTATTGGGTGAACTCGTTATTAAATTTTTGTGTTTTTGTATTTTCTTACTGTGTTTCTCTTACTGTTTTCTACTGTTTGTGTATTTTTCAATATTATCAATCCATTGCCTAAGATAACATAGACACACACTAGCACATGAGTATGTAATACCTACATTAATAAAATGAGATCACTCATAAGTGATTTTCCGATGAGTTGGTAATGACTACTACAACTTGTCGCAAATGTCGAGCAGACTGCACCATCAATTGGAGGTTCTTCAAAAAAAATAAAGGCATGTTCAACAAGAAGACCTCTGACTGTGGAAATCAAAGGCAAGCTAACACCCTGAAATGATACTAAAATACAATGGTGTACCACCCTTTGCAAGTTATGTATTTCATTACAAAACCTGCTACATCACCCCATGGATGTAGTAATGAGTTCTGGTTATAACCCCAACCTTCTTGGATGATGTTCTCACTAGCCTGTAGAAATGCTTCAGGGAAATCCATGACTGTGAAAGCTAGCTCTGTCCCTAATGGGAAATCCACTAGCTTTTGCGATAGCTTCCTCTGTGACAGCGATTTCTATCCCTCTAACCCGAGAGTTCTCTTCAACCAAATTGAGTGTGAATTCTACTCCAATCCATTCGTTGAATCCCTACAACCTGTTAAAATAAACATCCCAACCTGCATTGATGAAAATTTTCCATACCTCTCTATTATTGTTGACAAAGGTGGTATCCTACGGCTCGTGACACATAGCCAACCCACCCATTGATGTAGAAATAGTAACAACACTTGGACGCAGTCAGCTATTAGGGAGAGAGTAGCAGAAATACACATTAACAACAATGTTGATAACATGGTGGGGCACAAGGTAAAAATCAGTGACAGTGGCTGGTAATTTTTTGAAAAACACAAAGAATAATGGCAAATCATGGTCTTACGATGAAGTAATTACAATGATTAATTCGAGTGTATTGGAACATAATGGTTGATTATTGGGCATACGTAATTCAAATTCCAATGCATCAAGGTAATTATTACAAAATCATAGAATTTTTGGGTTACCATTCACACCAGATTTAGTAATGATGTGTCATTATTATGGTTTTAAATATGTCATCATTTGTTTATGATGAGATCCCCCCCCCAACTTAAATGTGGTCATCAACAACACATATGTGCCTCATCAATGGAATATTTTAATTGACTCTTCAAGAGTCAACAGAGATGTACCTGGAGACCTACCTGGCGGTGGAGTAACAACAGAGTGACCAGTGGAGTGACAGCAGTGCGGAGTAACAACAGTGGTGGAGTAACAGCAGCAGCGAAGTAACAAAAACATTGGATTAACAACACTGGCATAGTAACAGCACTCGCAGAGTAACAACACTGAAGGAGTAATAATAGTGGTGAAGTAACACCATCTGAAACTTAGAATTTTTTTTGGGAGTAATAGCAATGACAGAGTAACAGCATTGGCGGAGTAACAACATCGACAGAGCAACAACACTGACAGAGTAACAACAGTGGCAAAGTAACAACGTTCAACACTTAGAATTTTTTTTAGGAGTAATAGAAATGGCAGAGTAACAACATTGGCAAAGTATAGCATCAACAGAATAACAACACCGACGGAGTAACAACAGTAGCGAAGTAATAACATCTGACACTTAGAAAAACTTTCAAGAGTAACAGCAGTGGTGGAGTAACGACACCGATGGAGTAACAACAATAGTGGAGTAACAGCAATGGTGGAGTAGCAGCATCAGCTATTACATGGAAAAATTTTGTTAGCTCCTCCTTGTCAGATTTGGATCATTATTATTGCAAAATACAAAAAATTAAGTAGTAATAGCATATTATATTTATTCATTTTTGTTTTTTATTATTATCATTTTTTTAAGAAGAATAGTAAGGAGAGGGAGAATTCTCTACACCAACAAGCATCAAACTAGATTTATCAGAGAGATGTTCAATGAAGGCATCCTTAGAATTTGGACGGTGGTATAATTTCAGATGGTGTCCATTCACTAATAAAGAATTACGAGTATCATCTATTGTAACCAATGTGATTGTTCCATTGTCAAACACAACGTCCACTTCATAGGGTCCTATCTAGCGAGTGTGAAGCTTTCCTTTAAAATATTTGAAATGGGAATCATAGAGGAGTGCCCAATCTCTTGTATGAAACACCTTGTTCTTGATAAATTTATCGTACCATTCCATTCTCTGCTGTTGAATAGTAGTAGTTTTCTGGACAACCACTAAACGAATTTCATCTAACTCGTTGAGTTGTTCCATCCAGTGTTTTTGGGCCTCTAATAATTCTAATCCTACTTCCAAAGCTGTTATAAGCATGCTGATTTCAAATTCTACTGGAAACAAGGGGGGTTGCTCATAGACTAACTCAAATAGTAAAAACTCAGTTGTATTCCACCATGTTGTCTTGTATGCCCAAAGAGCTTCTGGAATTTTCTGAGACCAATCATTGCTACATTTTTTGTCAAGATATTATCCAATAACTTGTTTTTACTTTCTATCTATCCATTCACTTGGGAGTGGTAAGGAGTTTTCACCCTATGTTTGACCCCATATTTCTAAATAAGCCTTGCTATCATGTGGGATGTAAAATGTGCCCCTCCATCTGAAATAATCTCCCTCGGAGTACCATATTGAGCAAAAATATCTTCAAAAATAAAATTTGTAACCACTTGTTCCATTGCTTTCACAATTGGCCTGGCTTCCACCCACTTAGTCACATAAAAAGTGCAGACCAAAATGTCAACCTTTTGATGAGAAGTTGGGTTAAAAGGTGCAACGAAATCAATTTCCCACTTTTCAAAAGGTACGAGGACTACTTGGGGCTGCAATGGCATCTCATCCAATTTTCCAGGTTACCCCATACGTTGACAACTATAACACCTTCAGACATAATCTCGAGCATCCCGAAAGATAGAAGGCCAATAATATCCCATTTGCAACACCTTGTGGCCTATTCTTTTATCTACAAAATGTCCTCCACAAGGGCCATCATGGGTAGCCTTCAATATCTCATAAATGTAATTGTGAGATACACAACGCCAAATTTTCTGATCAATCCCTATGTGAAAAAGGTACCCCCCATCCATGAATATCGGGTACTATGATGAATAAATTTCTATTGTTCCCTGTATGACAAATGACGAGGTACTTTCCCTGTAGAAAGATAGTTAGCAATATTTACATACCACGGAGTGTTAGTAGAAATTGCAAAAAGATGCTCATCTGGAAAACTATCTTCTATTGGTGTACCTTTAGCATTATTATCTAGTCTAGATAGAAAATTAGCAACCACATTGTCCTTTCCTAGTTTATGTACTATGGTGATGTCAAATTCTTGAAGTAACAACAACCATTTTGTAATACAACCAGGAGTAATGGGTTTATTCATTAGATACCTAACTGTTGTGTGATCAATGAGTACAAAGGTGGGATACCCTGTAATATAATGTAGGAACTTGTTGATGGTGTAGATGATAGCAAGGAATTCTTTTTCAATCACTATGTAGTTTAACTTGACAGGATCCAAGTTCTTACTAACATAGTAAACTGCATATGGCACCTTGTCCACTTGTTGTCCCAAAATTTCCCCAACTACTCTGAGAGGCATTAGCATGAATATGAAATGGTAATGTCTAGTCTGACCCTCGATGGATTTGAGCCCTACAGAAAAGTTCCTTGATCTCCACAAAGGCTGCATCACAATCATCTATCCACAAAAAATCTGCATCTTTTGTGAGCAATTGAAAAAGTATATGTGCTATCTCAGAAAAAAATTCTATAAAGTGGTTGTAATAACCAGCACAACCAATAAAGCTATGGACCTATGTGGTGTTTTGGGTATTGGGAAGTGCAATATTACCTTTATCTTAGCTGGATCCATTCGAATTCTAGCAGCTGAAAGTAAATGCCCCAAGACTATTCCTTCCTCCATCATCATGTGGCATTTTACTGTACTCAAAGAGACATACACCTGTTTACATCCTTCAAGAACTTTTTCTAGATTTGTAAGCCCTTCATTGAATGAGTTCCCGTATGGAGTAAAATCATCCATATAGTCTCAACATTGTCATCTACCATATCAGAGAAAATCCCTACAACTTCCCTTTGTAATGTTGCAAGTGCATTACAAAGACCAAATGGAAGGACCCGGTCTGCAAAAGTTCCCCAAGGGTGTGTGAAAGTGGTTTTATCTTGATCCTTGGGAGCTATCTTGATATCGTTGTACCCTATAAATCTGTCCAAGAAGGAGAAGAACTTCTTCCCAGCCAAAGTATCCAAGACTTGATCAATGAATAGTAACAGAAAATGGTCTTTCTATGTTGCCTTATTTAATTCTTTATAATTCACACATATCCACCATTTACCATTTTTCTTGGGAACAATCACCAACAAGGAAACCCATTGGTTGTCCGAAATGTGGTAAATAAATCCTACATCTAGCATCTTTTGAAGTTCTTTCGTGATAATGTTTTTTAGAGCGAGGTTCATTCTCCTCTGGGGCTATCTCATAGGACGAAAATCCTCTTTGATGTATATATGATGGGTACATAGGTTGGTAGGAACCCCTTTCATGTCTGTGTCGTCCCAGGAAAAAGATTCTTTGTGTTTTCAAAGAACATCTAGGAGTTGTTTTGTCTGGGATTCTGACAGATCTGGATTAATGTTTAGCATCTTCCCTGGCTCTATCTCTGCAGATTTTCTGTCATGGGACACAGTTGTAGGAAGTTCCTCAAATCCATCCGATGTTCCATATTTTCCTGCATTTTATAGCTCAAGACAGATTCTAGAATTCAATGATTCGAATATGAAATATAACAGGGATCATTAATGAAAGTGGTAATTGTGTCATCTTCTATTTCTATTTTCAGCTAAAGGGCTTATCCAATAGTAAGGACTGGTCTTAATTCCTCATCTTCAGATTCAAACTCTTCCCTTGGTAAAGTTTTCTTGCGGCCATTTGGCTTCACTGATGGGCTCGGTTTCGCAGGAGGGTATAACACAAGGTTTTTAGTAACCCACCCATTTTAGATAACCATATGCCCAGAATGAAACCCAATGCAAGCATTTGCAGTTGCAAACCATGGTCTTCCCAGAATGAGGGGATGGCCACCAGTTGGGCATTGCATTTGTAGCACTAGGAAATCCATAGGGTAATTCCATGAATCAACTGAGATTGTAATATCCTCTAAATTCCATATTGGCTTGACTGTACATTGATCTGCAAGCTCTAATACAGTAGGTGTATGTTTCAGGTTTCAAAGACACAATGCATGCATAACTTCAATAGTACTGACCTTCATGGCAGCGCCAAAATCTACCAGCATATTTGGAATTTCTACTCCATTAATTTGCACAGTTAGAATTGGGTTCTAGAGATCCCCATATTTCACAGGCATAGCCTTTCCCATCATAAACCTTATAGCTTTCCCATCACATGAATGGTGAGTGGGTCACTTGATTTCTTTCTAGGCTTTTTAGCACAATATTCCCTGAGATTTTTTGCATATATAGGTATGTCCCTCATAGCTTGTAACAGGGGGATCTTAACAAATAGATTTTCTAACTCCCCTAACAAGTCAAACTTAGCTTGAGGTTATGTTTACTCAAGGCCAATCTTTACAGATAAGGTGGGTTAGCTCAGTGTTCGTGAGTAATTAGCGGCTGAGGAGATGTCTGATTTTTACTAACTTAGTTCAATTCCTCTTCAACTATTTCTAGTTCTTTAGCATCATTGCCAACTTGTTCAATAATAACAGGTGAGGGTTGAGCATCTGCTACCCACCCAGATCTCAAATTCATCTCATAAAGTTCTGCAGTGGATATGATGTATGAAGGTAGGTTGAGGGTGTTAGGTCGTTGAGCCCCTTTATTGTTAGGATTCAGATTAGGTTAGATTAGGTTAGGGAAACTGAAGTTGTTCTTGTGTCATTGGTTGGGGAAACTACGAAGGAGGATAGGGTCCATGCCAGTTCGAAGCCCATGAAGTATTCGAACTAGTTTGAGGGGCCCACTACTGCGAGGGTGGAAGCTGATATTGGGACCACATATGTGGATAAGCCATGGACTGAGGACCCATATTAAAATTATTGAAATACTGAGATGGATTTGGAAACATACCTTGATTTACAGTTGGTGGCTGAGGTTTCCATGGCTTTTTGGATCCTATAAAATACAGTTGGTCCACCTCTTCGCCTATCCCTTGAAAAACCACTTTCAATCCTCGCAAGGAGAGGCATGAACTTATTGCATGACTGAACTTGCAGATTTCACATTCCTCTACGAAGTTCAATGGACAATCTCTCTGTGGGTGCTTCTTTATACACTTCTGGAAAAATATATCCATAGTCCTTTCCAATTCCATCTATTTCTATTTTACTTGCAATGTGTCCATCTCTGTAGACATGGTACTCAGGATATTAGTCCTTAAGTTATCCAACAGATTTCAAATTTCTACTTTCGTGACACCTGCAACAGATACTTTTGTTGACCGAATTCCCTGTTTATTCCTTGCAACTCCCCTCGAGCACTGAATTCACAGCTCACAGATGGTATCGAAGTCCTCTTTTGATATGTCTCCCTTTCCTACTATGTTTAACAGCTCCAGAGAGTCTTCTCAAAAGGCCCAAAGAAGGATAATTTTCGAAATGTCCTTATCTAGGGTAGAATGACCTAATATCTATAGTGTGTACTTAAAACGTTCCACATAATCCTCCATGTTATCTTCTTCTTTCTGCATGAACTTAAAAATTTATTCCTTAATATCCTGAGTTTTATAATAATCCTGATAATTCTCCAGGAAAGAGGTTTTCATCTCATCCCATGTGCAGAGAGTCTTTCACCCTAGACCCATAAACCATCGCAGGGCTATCCCTTTTAGTGTAGTAGGGAAGATTTTCAATTTCCGAGCATCAATTATATAGTCATATCCCTGACATACAATATCAAATTCAAACAAGAACATGTTGAGATCTTCAACAACGAGCCCATGAAAGCCAGGTAAAGTTGTCAAAGGAATCAGCTTCATTGGTGCTTTAGTCCCAAGAGCCCCAATTGAGAAGTCAATAGTAGAGGTTGTGGGTGTTGGGCATGGAATCCCCATAAGGAATGTTTTGGGACTTAAAGCCCAAGTTTTGACCAAGTCCATTCTAAAGACTCCACGAATTATGTTCATGGAGCATGAAGCTATAATAAGAGTCATAGGGTTGTCCTCCCTTGTTTTTGTAATGTAATTTCAGCTTGAAATATATACCCATGGTCTACGGACCATGGGATTGTATAAATAGAGTGAGTCTCTAAGTGTAGAAAATAGTTAATCTAAGAAGGATAAAGCACTAAGTAGAAGTGTAAGTCATGTCTTTGGGTCATAGAGTAGGAGAAGGCTCTACACTTGAGTGCGCAGACCCCTGCAGCTAAGTGTGCAGGGAAGGATGAGCCTGCAACCATTGGAAACGGTTAGAAAGAGAATTTTTTTCATATTTCTGTGTATCCTTTTCTATTTCATGTATTATTGGGCATGAATTGCAAGTTTACCTTTTATTTGCTACGTGAACTCACATGAATGTGCTGTATAAATAAATATAACATAAGGCATCCATTTACCCAAAAGATAACTAAATGGTCTAAGAAGATAAGTAAGATCTCTGGTGTGACTTAGGGAAATAGGGCCAATCGTTTCTCGAGCAGTGCAGAAGCCCCACAGCCCCTCGTTAGGGTTGTGCAAAGGCGAATATATTAAGGCATGAACGCTATAGAAGTGCATGAAGTAACCTACCCAAAGGGACTCACAGTTGAACCAAATCATCCCTTAGACATCTCAAGGGTGTGGAAACCCGGTTCTTGCAACCCCCGATACTACTTCGGGTGAGACCTCGATATGTGTGCCATGGACTATTGCCGAAAGTTCTAGTAGTACAAGGATTTGTTTGGCTAATTAACTCTAACCTTGGGTCAGGCCCCTACAAGCCAACAACAGGACCAAGATCTGCATAGAGATGTTTGATGTTGTATCATTGGAACCCAACTAAGAGAGAAATTGAAGATTGGTTAGATAGGAAGATTCATGAGTTCGCAATGCAGGAAAAGAGGAATCCACAACTACAAAAAGAAGAGTGGTTAGATTGCTACTTGTACATAGAGATCCATGAAATTTTCTTTGCATTTTTCCCTACTAAGCTATATGAGTGGATTGCGAAGCTTGTAGATAGCCAAGGAAGGTGCAAGCTTGACAGACCTATTGTTTGGACCCCAGAATTGGTTCATAGATTGGAAGCATCGGAGCATAAGATTGTGCACTATGTTGATCACTAGCTTGATTGAATTATAGGAGGATTCATCACTGAGTTTGCGGTGGATACTTTAGGCAGCTATAGTGAGGAAAAATGATGCTTCCTTAAAGGACCACGAGGTAAGTACATTAAGTCTTTGAACACTTGTATTAAAATGTTATTGTGTGTAAAATGAGTTCTACAAATAAATTGATGTTTGGGGATATGCGAAGCGGGAGAATTTATAGAAACGAAGAAGTAGAAACTAGCCCCTTGATTTCACCTCTGCGAGGGAGTGAGGAAGAGCTCATGCAGGTATTAGCAAGAAGTGCAATAAATTTGATAAGGTAGAGGATTCCACACATACCACCCCAACCCGGACCACTGCCAGTTTCACCATCTTCACCACCATCTTTGCCCATACCACCTTCGCCACCACCACAAGTCAATATGGAAAGCATGACAAAGTTGCGAGTGTTCACGGGAGTAGGAAATGAAGATCTAGACCAATTTTGGTTCATGAAAAAAAATGTATGTGAAGCATAGGGAGTCATCGATGACAATATAAAGAAAGCAACATTGGTCAGCGCTCTGTAGGATCATGCACTGAATTGGTACATTAAGCATTCTAATGACAATCCAAATGCGGGGATCATGGCTATTCAAACTGCGCTAGGCAAAGAACATAGCAAGCTGAAGTCAAAGGAACAGTCGGTCTTTGGGTTCAAGGAGATCACAATGCTACCTAGTGAGACCCCTTTGGAGTTGGATCAAAGACTAAAGTGTACAATTCCTGAAGCTAATATGACTTTGATAGATGGACAACGCCGTGAATGGTTTGTAGCATCGCTAACGCTACATTTAAGGAATGCGCTGTCACAAAAGAGGCTAGCTACTCAGGCCAAGGGCATGGAGACCGCGATGACATTGCATGAGACCCAAATACACGATCCTAACCTAGGAGTTTAGCAAATCCACACGTAGTTGAAAAGCGTGTGCCTTGAGATGCAGAGTCTAAAATATCACAAGACAACTCACTTAGAAGTGCACAACAAAGTATGGTGTGTTAAATGTAAGGGTCACGGTCATGATAAGGAAAAATTCCCGGTGATCAAAAATCACCTCATGGAGGAGAACCAATTCCGTTGAGACTAGAAGCACAAGCAGGATGTAGCGTGGTGCCTGCATTATGATGCATGATTTGTCAAATAGGGGGGAAACATGCTACAAAAAACTGCCATATGTTGCAGAAGTACACAAAATTCACAATAGTTGTTTTGTAATTTATGTAGATCAGTGAAACATGATGAGCACACTTGTAGGAGTTATGAACTGATGATGGAAAGGACTCCCATCTACAAAGTTCAAACCGAAATGTAGCCCCTTGACCAAAACGCACGGATGACGTGAACCGGATTTCAGTGGTGCGAATGAGGCCAAGGTGGAGGAGGACCCGGAAGACGTCGCGAATAGCTGATATGTTACAATTGCGGAGGGCCACGACATTATGCCTATGGTTTTATGAATCCAACGCATCCTTCATGTCTATATTGTACATTGTTTAATCATGAGACAGAGTACTGTCCCACACTGACATCAAGGTTGCGCTAGAAGGGAGCAGTCCAACCTCCCTCGACTCAGAACCTACAAATGATGAAATCTGAGCCACGCGAGGAAGATTCTAATGTGAACATTGTGCTCTAAAGTGGAATTACAATGGGAGATGACAAAGGAAAGCAGCCTAAAGAGATTACTTTGGTTCGCAAGGCTCCAACGAAAGAACCAGAGTTTTATTTAGAGCGCGCTAAGAAAAAATTAATGGAAGCTAGGAAAAGCTTCGCTGATGGCTCTACTTCAGGAAGTAAAGATAGAATGGAGCTGGAAATCGATGCGTCAATGTTGACAATGTTCTTGGAAACATGCGTGAAGATATTGCACGACAACAAGGCTATAAAGGGATTGCAAGAACTCATAAATAGATGTGCTGGGATCATGCAATGAGAACTGTGCGTAGTCCGAAAGATTGGAAATCATGTGACGAGGACGGGAAGATGAATGAGACTAGCTACACAAATTAGAGAATAAGAGATGGACCAAGTGATTGTAGACCTAGGATCATATGCGAATGTTCTACCAAAGCAAACATGGGAGTGCATGGGTAGGCCTATGCTACAATGGTCTCCTATCCAATTACGAATGGCAAACCAACAAAAGATCCTACCTATGGGAAGATTACAGGGGATCACAGTGGATATTGAAGGCACGAGCGTGTTGGTAGATTTTGAAGTGATAGAGATTGTTGATGACAGTAATCCCTACCCCATGTTGTTAGGAATTGATTGGGCAACTGACATGAAAGGGGTGGTAAATGTGAAGAAGCACAAGATGACTTTTTAAGAAAAAGTCTCTGCGTATAGTTGTACCTTCGAACCCTGTAGAAGGGTCGCGCTACACAGAGCCCATGTGTGACTATGAAGGTGATGACAATTTGGACTGAATCTACAAGATAACCGTGCAAGAGTAGGACTGGGTAAATCCCACCGCGGACGAACGAATCTCATGTGAGTGCAAAAACTCCTGTACATTAGATTCTGATGAAGAAATAGAGCGATGGTAGAACCAGTTACACAAGGTAACCACGTTGAACTACAACATGATGACAAAATAATTACACTGCATATCAAAGGAGGTAAGGGATCTACCTACGTATGATGGGTTAAGCGAGGTAGATGACTTCCTAAATAGATTTGAAAGGGAGGTTCTGGAACATTAACGATTCGAGTCTTTGAAATTGGTACTATGTGTTATGCCCATAAGGTGGTGGGGTACGCACCAAGGAAGCTTTGAGGACTAGCGCGAATGTAGGATAATGATGCACATATGGTTTGGGAAGCCTCTGATGCGATTAACACAGAAGTATGAGGGATGGGATGATCCATACACGCACCTCATCAAGTGGAAAAAGGTCTATGGGGAAGAGCCACAACCTTAGTGGGTGCACCTATTTTTCCATACCTTGTATGTTATACCCATGAAATGGTATATAGAGACGGAGCTTCGCCATGGGACAAGTGAATAGGATGTATTGCGTGAAGGGTTCCTGTTAACCTTCACTTTTGAGGATCTGATCCAAAATGGATCTAACATAGACTTCTATGTCTATGAATTTTCCTCACAAAGGAAAAAATTAAAGTCATTGGATGATTTTCAAAATAGTCTCATTGTGGAGATCTCTTCATTTTGAATCTAACACAATTTGAATGGACTAAAATGGACTTCATATGAAGATGTTATTGTAAAAAGCAATTTGCCCATTATCCTTAGAAAAGGAGGAAATTTCTTATAAATGGGACTTAATGGAGAATATGTGTTCCTTAAGGAGATGTTGCATCAGAAAGGTTCCAAGGGAGGACTTATACCAAATGCCATAAGGACCCCCGATTAGTGATCTCCGACATATCGCATCGGAGGTAGATTTCCATGCGATACCAGGACCCTGGGTATGCGACTTGTGATAGTGATAAAGCGGGATATCAGTGATCAGCGTTAGTGATATACATATATCGCATCGTAACCATATAGTGGAAAGTTGTATAGAACCCTAGGTCATTGTGATAGCAATATGTGATACGTTAATATCGGCGTATCGGTGATCAGTGATCGAGATCGTAACTATATAAAGGGTCATTGACATATGCCTCTTGCGATTGCGATATGCGATCAAGGCACCGACCCAATGAGGTTTATGAACGTGATTGGATAATATTTGAAATCCAGATTTTTGGATTTTCTATGTATTTCCTGTGTATTGATGTTTTTGACCTCCCGCTTGTGCGATTGTGATTTGCGATGACAGGATGGACCCAACTGGTTTATAGGTGCGATTGTATATATTTTTAGTTCCAGAAGGAGGGAAGTAAATGGTATTTTGGGTGGGATTGAGGCGGTAAGTGGTATTGGAAGAGCTTCACCTGATTCCATACACCAGCTGACACGTAGCATGCCGCAGGAAAGAGAAAACCGCTTTTTCAGGTGGGTAATCTTTGTGCAAGTGGGCCACCTGAAATGATCGTCAGTCATTGATTATCGATCACTGATTGGACGGTGCACAATGAACGATATGTTTTACGAACCTGAAAGGATTATAGGGGTGATTGAAGTTTATTTTAGTTCTGCCTAAAGGCTCGTAATATGTTTTCATGAGTTTTTCCTGTGTTTTCCATTGTATTGCTATTTCCGAGATTAAGGTAGAAGAAAGGCCGCCAGTTTCTTTTCAATTGAAACCTTAAAGCATTTAGTACCACGCTATCAAGGGGCATTGTGGAACAAGAATACATTATGGAAAACGCGTAGGGCCACAGAGACAGAAAGGAATGATTCCTCAGACACGTAGAGCCACAGAGCCAGAGAGCCATAGGGCTAGTCGTAGAGCCACAGAGGGATGATTCCTCATGATTGCACTCAAAGGGACAGAAAAAAGGGTCCAACATAGAGTAAGGCATTTTTGGGAACTAAAGAGGTTTTGGTAACCATCCAGGGGGTCTGGAGGCATTATTATTGTCGACTTGAGGAGTTCGAGCCATCTAAGGGATAAATACCATTGATGTGTAGGGACTTATGGGGGAGCTCACACATGGTAATAATCCGAGCCAGTGAGAGGAGAACAGAGAGATGCCACTAGAGGTTGGAGGCAGTTATTCTCCTTACAGAGAACCAGAGTGAAAGCCAGAGCCAGAGTTGAGAGCTAGAGCCAGAGCCAAAGCCAAAGGCAGAGCCAGAGCCAGTGCCAAAGCCAGAGCCAGAGCCAAAGCTAGAGCCAAGAGCCAAAGCCAGAGCCGAGATCCAGAGCTAGAGCAAGAGCTGAGAGCCAGAGAGCCAAACAGCCAAGGATAAAAATGGTATTCTAAGCCCAATTGTTTAGTCGTAACCTATTGGAGTTGAGTGTGGAACTTGTAAAAGAATTAATCCATAATCCCAAAGAGCCTAGTCAAGTTGACTAGAGCTCATTGAGACATAGCCCAAGAGGTTTGGTTGAAATCCTAATTATATTTTTGTCTTATGCGTTTGCTGATTTGCTGCTTTATTTATTGTTATATGTGTTTAAATATTAGCGTAAGAAAATTTACATAAGCATTTGAACTGTTTAAAAACAAACACAAACATACACCTCTTTCAGGCACTTTTAATTTTGCGATTATCAATCTTAAGCATAGATCTTGGGAATATATAAGCTTTGGAGTGGGAGGGGTTCTTGTAAGCTTGACAAGAAGCCTTTAGGCCCCATTTCAGATTAGGTGGTATGAGAGCTCGTTATATCAGAGCATCGGGTTGATTAACCCCAACTTCAAACAAGGTTATAACAGAACTGGTTATACCGGAGCAGGTTGTATCATGAAGCAAGTTGTATCATGAAGTAAGTGGTACCAGATCAGAATGCTTGATTGATAGAGCAATCTAGATGCTTGTTTGACTTGAAAGGTGTTCAAACAGTAGCAAGGATTTAGACTGTTTCATTGTTGGTAAACTAACTACTCTTGGATTTTGCAGAGGGGAAGGGAAAGCTATTGATAGCTAAGTCCAAGAGAGGGCAAGAAGGAAGAAGAGCTAAAGGCATTATTCTTATCCCAAAGGACCTCAAAGCAATCCTTGATGCACAAGAGGTTTGTTGCAAAAGTTTTCTTGAATAAGCTCTTTGTTAATCTTATTAGAAGCTCTTTTGTTCATTTTGATAATGACTACTTCTACAAGTGAGTCCTCAAATCATTCCTTCATCACAAGATTTCTTTGATGAGGACATGAAGCAAGACTTGTCCACCATGATGGATATGGTGAGAGAAATGTATGAGTATGCAAGGAAGCGCATCATACTTAGAGAGCAGTTGAATTCCATGAAGGAAGAGAAGCAATTGCTTTTTGACAAATTGCAGGAAATGGAGAGGCAACTTCACATTGCAAATATGAACCTGAAAAGGGTGCATCAGTTGGAGACGTAGCTCCTTGTTACCAATGAAGGCTTAGTCAAGTATCAACTTGAAGAAGAGGTAAATAATCCCATTTTGTCTTCAATTTCCTCTAAGAATGATTATATTGGTTCTTTTGAAAAACATACCAAAGGCATAGGTTCCAATTTAATGTCCAAGATGGGCTATGAAGGAAAGGGCTTTGGAAAACCTACACAAGGTATTGTTGAGCCAATAATGGTTGAGGAAAGGCCTAAGTAATTGGGTCTTGTCTATGGAAAATCTTATGGAGAAAGTTCCAAAACTACCACGGAGACAATTGAAACAGTTCCAAGGAGTTTCATTTCAGGTCTTCTACCTCAAAAGTGTAAAGATTGTATTCATGGGGAATGCAATAACTTGAAACATCATTTTCAGGACGAAGGTGTTCATAAGCATACAGTTGAACCAGAGAGTTGTGGAAACTCTAAAACCATTGAAGAGGTTGATGGTGTTCCAAAGGGAGCTACTTCTTCATTCAATTCACCTCCTCATGAAGGCAATAAAGGTGAAAGAGAAAGAGAATGGTCACATACAAGAAACTTTTGAAGGAAAGGAAGAAAGAAGCCAAATGTCCACTGGACAAGGCAAATCATGTTGTCAAGAAGATGCACATGTGTTGCACTTACTGCCATAAGCAAGGACATATTGTTGAAGTGTGTTGGACTCTGAATCCAGCAATGCTTCCACGAAAATTGAAGAGGGTGGAAAGAGATAATGGAAGAATGGAAAGAAATATTCCATGATTGATGTGTTTCAAGATGATTCACATGTTGATGTTGATGTGTAGATAAAGGAAGGACCTTTGAAATGGATTGGTAAGAAATGGTTAGAGTTCTTATCCAATTAAGATTGCGTGTCTATTGATATAATGCATATATTTGCATTTCTTTGTTAATGAGATGCCAGGATTTTACCAAGAAGGTGAATGGAAAAAGTTGAGTAGGAGATTCACTGCATTACTGCAACATTATAATTCATTTCATCTATGAAAGTAAAATGTACTTAAGCAAAAGTGGAAGGATGAAATGCATTCATGAACTTGATATGCATGAACATAGGGATGTTGATGATTTCCTTGTATTTAAACATGTATGTGTGATTAACTTGAAGGGTTGATTACTTTATTGTAAACATGCATGTAATGCAATATTGAATTGAGAAAAGTTCAAGTGCATACCACCTCAATGGAATGAACAAAAAAAAAAATGACCAAAGGTCGAAGGACCAAAGGTCAAAGGTCCTATGACCTTCTGACTTTTATGGGTCCCTGAACCTTGGTCTTCGACCGTCTTAATTTTTTGCATCCCTGAACCTTGGTCTTCGACCTTCAACCTTCTTACTTTAATGGGTCCCTGAACATTGGTCTTCAACCTCTGGTCCTTGGACCTTTGGTCATTTTTTTTCGTTCCGTTGAGGTGATATGTACTTTTTATCTTCCCATTGGTTCGCTACTTGATTCGTAACTAGTAGTTTGATTCTTGACCAATGGGAGCCAAAGCTTTAGAAATCAAGGATGCAAGAATAGGTAGGTGGTTTCCAAGATGGAGATCATGATGAAGTGTTTCATCTTTGAAAAAAAAATTAGGGTCAATTGTTTCCTTTTATACATGCTTGACTTGAAGGGTAATTTTTTTTAAATGCATGTTTTGTTGGCTTGTTATCTAGTCAATCATTTGTATGCAGATGTAAAGACCTGGAGGTAATTCACAAGATGCGAAAATTTGGTTCTTTTGTTGAAGCAAGAGTTTAGGCCATCTAGTTGTTATCTGTAATACTGTTGTTGTTAATAGTATGTCAAATAGGTACAAATTAAAATTTTTGTGAAGCGGATGTAACTTCACATTGGTTTGAGCCACCTTGGATCAATGATCAAGGCATAGAAGTTCAAACTACCTTCTGTGACCTCAACAGGAGTTCTGCATGAAGTCAAGGAGGAAGATAATTCTTCCTAGGAGGACATGCACATCCAGGAAGGAAAGTGTTTAAAGGCTTTAGTTCAGAGGCACAATGCAAGGTAAGTGTATGGAGGCTGAAAGAAGAGGGTGAGGTACTCTCATTTATTGTTCAGATCAGTATATGAGTCTTTTGGAGTCCAAAAGCTTTTTAGTGGGAAGGCATGATCCAAAATGGATCTAACATAGACTTCTAAGCCTATGAATTTTCTTCACAAAGGAAAAACGAAAGTCATTGGATGATTTTGAAAATAGTCTAATTGTAGAGCTCTTTCCATTCTAAATCTAACGCAATTTGAATGGACTAAAACAAACTTCGGATGAAGAAGTTATTGTAAAAGGAATTTTCCCATTATCCTTAGAAAAGGAGGAAATTGCTTATAAATGGGACTTAATTGAGAATATGTGTTCCTTGAGGAAATGTCGCATCAAAAAGGTTCCAAGGGAGGACTTAGACCAAATGCCTTAAGGACCCCCGATTAGCGATCTACAACATATCGCACCGGAGGTAGACTACCATGCAATATCGGGATCCCATGCAATATCAGGACCCCGAGTATATGACTTGTGATAGCAATAAAGTTGGATATCTGTGATTGACATCGATAATATACATATATCGCATCGGATCCATACAGTGAAAAGTTGTATAGACCACTGGGCCATTGCGATAGTGCTATACGATATGCCGATATCGGCGTATCGGTGATCGGCGAGGATCGCAACTATATAAAGGGTCATTGACATATGCCTGTTGTGATTGCAATATGCGTTCAAGACAAGGACTTGATGAGGTTTATGAATGTGATTGGATACTATTTGAAATCTGGATTTGAAGGTTTTCTATGTATCTCTTATGTATTGATGTTTTTGACCTCCTCCCTGTGCAATTGCGATTTGCAATGACAGGATAGACTCGATGGGTTTATAGGTGCGATTGTATATATTTTGAGTTCCGGAAGGAGGGTAGTAAATGGTATTTCATGTGGGCTTCAGGCGGTAAGTGGTATTGGAAGGGCTTCACCTGATTCCATACACCAGTTGACATGTAGCACGCCACAGGAGAGAGAAAACTACTTTTTCAGGTGGTAATCTTTGTACAAGTGGGCCACCCGAAATGATCATCAGCCATTGATTATCAATCACTGACTGGACAGTGGATGATGAACGAGTTGTTTTACGAACCCAAAAGGATTATAGGGGTGATCGAAGTTTATTTGAGTTCTTCCTAAAGGCTCGTAATATGTTTTTGTGATTTTTTCCTATGTTTTCCATTATATTGATATTTCCAGGATTAAGGCAGAAGAAAGGTTGTTGATTCCTTTTCAACTAAAAACTACTCCTAATCTTAAAGAATTTTGTGCCATGCTATTAGGGGTCATTGTGGAACAAGAATCTGTTACGGAAAACATAGAGGGCCACAAAGACGGAAAGGAATGATTGCTCAGACACGCAGAGCCATAGAACCAGAGAGCTAAAGGGCCATTCACAGAGCCACAGAGGGACGATTCCTCATGATTGCGCACACAAAGACGGACAGAAGGGTCCAGTGCAGAGGAAGTTGTTTTTGGGAACCAAAGAGGTTTTGGTAGTTGCTTAGGGGGTCTGGAGGCATTATTCTTGTGGACTCGAGGAGTTTGAGCCATCTCAAGGATAAATCCCATTTTTGTGTAGAGACTCAGGGGGGGCGCTCACACATGGTAATAATCCGAGACAATGGGAGAAGAACATAGAGACACCACGAAAGGTTGGAGGGAATCATTCTCCTTACACAGAGCCAGAGCGAAAGCTAGAGCTAGAGCTGAGAGCCAAAGCCAAAGCTAGAGCGAGAGCAAGAGCCAGAGCCAGGGCTAGAGCCAGAGCCAGAGCTAGAGTAAAGAGCTAGAGCCAAGGCCAAGAGCCAAAGCTAGAGAAAGAGCCGAGAGGGAGAGAGGAAAATGGCTAGGGATAAAAGTGGTATTCTAAGCCCAATGGTTCAGTTGTAACCTATTGGAGTTGAGTGTGGAACTTGTAAAAGAATTAAGCCATAATCCCAAAGAGCCTAGTCGAGTTGATTAGAGCTCACGAAGACGTAGCCTAAGAGGTTTGGGTGAAATCCTAATTATATTGTTGTCTTATGTGTTTGTTGATTCGCTTCTTTATTTACTGTTATATGTGTTTAAATATCAACATAAGCAAATATACATAAGCACTTGAACAATTTAAAAACAAACACAAACATACACCTCTTTCAAGCACTGTTAATTCCGCAATTATCAATCATAAGCATAGACCTTGGGAATATATAAGCTTTGGAGTGGGAGAGGTTCTTGTAAGCTTGAAAAGAAGCCTTTAGGCCCCATTTCAGATCAGGATCGTTGGTGGGGCACTCTTGACGATGCACTACAAGTAGTAAAAGCAGCTATCTTTAAGATACCCTAGGAGCCAATAGAATTGATTCAACCTACATGGGTCACTTAGTTGAGCAGCGTGTTGGAGTGTTATAATGTAAACACCAAAAAATACGATGAGGATCTCTGAAAATTTAACATTCTAGAAATGGAAGGCCATCGTGAGGTTCAGGGCCCACTGATTGAAGACCCCAACATAACCACATCAATAAAGACAAGGCAAGTGAATATTAGTGCAAAAGCTGAACCTAAGTACGCAATGATCGATGTCTACTGGGATGATGCGACAGTGGATAAGGTCGCTGAGTTACTCTGTGAGTACCAAGACCTATTCCATACCAAGATCAAAGACTTAAAAGGAATCATCACATATTTAGAAATGGTGTGGATCACATTAAAGCCTAATGTGAAGCCAGTTAAATAGAGGCCTTACCACTTGAATCCGAAGTACAAGGAGATGGTCCGCATAGAACTAGAAAAGATCCTTGTAGCCAGAATCATTGAGTCGGTGGAAGAATCTGGTTGGGTAAGCCCTATGGTATTGTAGGAAAAGAAGCAGAAGGGAAAGATAAGAATATGCGTAGGCCTTAGAAAATTGAATGACGCATGTGTGCATGACCCATTCCCAACTCTGTTCACAATGAAGTATTGGAAAATGTTATTGGGAAGGAAGCATACTCTTTCACTGATGGGTTCTCAGGGTACCACCAAATAAAAATCGTGCAGAATATAGGATCAAGACCACCTTTGTGACTAAGTGGGGCTACTTTCAATACACCATTATGCCATTTGGATTGAAGAATGCATCGACCATCTTTTCCCGCATAGTTGTTACAACATTCAAAGAATATATCCACAAGTTCTTGGAGGTTTATCTAGATGATTGGATTGTATTTGGATTAATTAAGCACCATGTAGCAAGCTTATGCTTGATGATGGATACCTGCCGATGACACCCAGTCACATTGAACCTCAAGAAGTGTACATTCCTTGTTCCCTTTGGGAACCTATTGGGACATGTAGTTTGCAAACACAGACTAATGGTAGACCCCGCGAATATTGCAGTGATTCTGAATTTGGAAGCACCGTAAAGTGTCAAACAAATGCGTACTACCCTAGGACATACGGGGTATTACAAGATGTTCATCAAGGGTTATGCCCAGATCACCGCGCCGATGGAGAAGCTGTTGAAAAAGGATGTCACGTTCTGCTAGAATGATGACTGCATGAAGACCCTGGATGTACTAAAAGAAAAGTTGGCCTCTACACCAATCCTGGTCTTCCTGAAATGGGACAAGGAGTTTCATGTCCATGTTGATGCATCGTGTATAGCACTAGGAGCGATGCTAACATAGGAGGGTGGAGAGGGCTTGGATCACCCTATTGCATTCACAAGGCACATATTGTCTAAAGTAGAAAAGAACTATTCCACCACTAAACGCGAGGTATCGGCTATGGTGTATGCGCTCCAAAAATATCAGCACTATTTGCTAGGAGGACACTTCAAGCTATATATATACCATTATGGGCTTAAATACTTGGTCAATAAGCCTGTGTTGGGGGGGCGCATATGTAGGTGGCTCTTATTTTTCCAAAAATATGAAACCTGGTCGCTTGAACGCGGGATGAGATCACTTGTCGCACATTGAGATAGGAGAGGAACCTACAATTTTGGAAAAAGGATTACCTAACGCATAACTTTTTGTTGTGCACGTAGTGGATGGGCACTTTGAAGATATAATACACTTTTTGACAACGGGAACTGCACTGAAAGAATACTCCATCCAGCAGAAGAAGGCATTGGTGGTGCACACAACTGATTTTTCAGTCATCACGGGGCACCTATATAAGATGGAAAATGACAAGATACTACAAAGGTATGTACCCAAATTTGAACGAAGTCAGAGCCTCACAGATGCACATGGGGGTGTTGTAGGAGGACACTATGTGGGGTGAGTGACTGCACAAAAGATTCTTCGTGCAGGGTTGTGGTGGTCAACCCTTCATCAGGATTTGAAAGCACACTACAAGGCTTGTGACGTGTGTCAAAGAACATGTAAACCATCACAGAGGGCCAAGATTCCTTTGATTCCACAAATGACATTGCAACTCTTCGATAAGTGGGAAATCGACTTTGTAGGCCCTATCAAACCTTAGGGAAAGATAGGTGTGAGATACATTATCACTGTGACAAAGTACCTAACTTGTTGGGCAGAAGCGCAGTTGGTAAAAGATTGCACAACCACCACGGCCACAAAGTTTCTGTTTGAACACATACTAACATGATTTGGATGTTTGAAGACCTTGACGAGTGATCATGACAAACATTTCCTGAATGAAACAATCAGCGCATTGACAAAAAAGTTTCAGGTGTATCATCAAATAAGCACACCGTATCACCCCCAAGCCAACGAGAGAGTAGAATCATTTAACAAAATATTGGAGGCTACACTGAATAAAGTATGCAACATGCAACAAAATGATTGGGACCTATGTGTGCCTACAGTATTAGGGGCTTATAGGACAACTTGCAAGAAACTAACAGGACAAACGCGCTTCTGGCTAGTCTATGGAGTGAAAGCCGTAATGCCAATGGAGTATATTGTGCCTAGTTTGTGTAGTTGGAGGAACTCAACGAGGAATGGTTGGATTCCATCAACAAGTACAAAATAAATGCAAAAAGGCCTAGCATGATCGACATATTAAGTTGCGCACCTTCAAGGTAAACGATTTGGTGCTACTGTATGACAGTAAGTTTGATAAATTCCTGGGAAAGTTTAGAATGCATTGTTCTGGACCGTATGTTGTTAAAGAGGTCACAGACGGAGATGCGGTGCGGTTGGTAAAGTTAGATGGAGAAACATTCCCAGGAAAAGTGAATGGTAGTCGATTGAAACCATACACAGGTGGCCTAGCCATCTGACTAACCGACAAAATCACAGTGTTCACACTCCAAGTAGCCAGAAGAAGGTGCGGGACTATAAAAAAATGTAGGGGACGTAGGAATAGATCCAGGGAAGCAATTTCGACACCATGGTCTTAGAACAACATGTACAGAAGATTCATCAGGTAGCCGCTCAGTGCATTGTTGACCTTGCAGCTGTTCGAGCAGAGTTGGAAGGACTCCGCGCAAAGATCTCTGCACCGACAGAGTGACTAGAGGGTGAGTGATGATGTTTGTGTTGGGGGCCTGTTGGGCATGGAATCCCCCTAAGTTTTGACCAAGTCCATTTTAAAGACTCCACGAATTGTGGGCGTGAAGCGTGAAGCTATAATAAGAGTCATAGGGTTTTCTACCCTTGTTTTTGTAATGTATTGTTGGTTTGAAAGATCTACCCATGGCACGTGGGCCAGGGATTGTATAAATAGAGCAAGGCTCTAAGTGTAGAAAGTATTTAATCTAAGAAGGATAGAAGCAATAAGTGGAAGTGTAAGTCATGTCTTTAGGTTGTAGAGTAGGAGAAGGCTCTACAAATGAGTGTGCAGAGGGCTAGTAGTCTACAGCTGAGTGCGCGGACCCCTACAGCTGAGTGTGTAGGCCACGATGAGTCTATAACCATTGGAAACGTTAATCAAGAGAAGTTTTATCATATTTTTGTGTATCCTTGTCTGTTTGATGTATTATTGGGAATGAATTGCAAGTTTACTATTTATTTGTTGCGCGAACTCATATGAATGTGGTCTATAAATACATATAACATAAGTCATCCATTTACGCTAATATAACTAAATGGTCTAAGAAGATAAGTAAGATATTGGGTGTGACTTAGGGAAACAGTGTCGATTGCTACTCTAGCAACGCACAAGCCCCACAACCCCTGGTTAGGGCTGCGCGAAGGCAAATATATCAAGGCATGAATGCCAGAGAAGTGCACGAAGTAACCTACATGAAGGGACTCACAGTTGGACCAAATCAACCCTCAGACATCTTAAGGGTGTAGAAACCTGGTTCCAGCACCCCCCCATACTACCTCTAGTTAGACCTCGGTTTGCGCTCTATAGATTGTTGTTGAATGGGCCAGGAGTACAGGGATTTGTTTCGGTAATTAACTTTGAACATTGATGAGGCCCCAACAAGCCAACATTGGGTGCCATGGATATCCTCCAATAATCACTACGGATTTCAGCGGGTTTTGCAGGGAATGATGGAGGGGTTCTTATCACAGTAGTTTGAGATCTTTAACAGCACTCACTTTACGCCATGGTGATATGAATAACCCTACAACTTCTTCCTCCCTGTCACAATGGCTTGATTTTTCAGACCCCTTCTCTACAACTTCCTCTTCCCCACTAGAATGGGTTGTTCCCTCAGATCTTCTGCTCGCAACTCCTCCTTCCTCTATTACCAATAGCGGTACTCCTTCATCCGGTATATTACTGCATACCTCTTCTAATACTGGAAGGGTTTGTTGTGTTGAATCAACAAGGGATATTGTGGATAGCACTGGTTGTTCTACAGATTGTTCCTCAGATTTTGTTCGAGTACCTACCCTCACAAGAGCATGAGAAGATGCCTCTCATTCAACGTTTGTGATGATTTGCTAGATATAAGTAGTCCTTCCCAAATCCTACCCTCCTTTCTTTGGGTATTTTCCTCTGCCCCTTTTATTCAAATCTCTATTCATGCAAGTTGGTGTGATAGAAATATCTAAATTAAGTCACTATGCTCAAGACCTAGAGCAGGGTGTCAAAAGACCATTCCCACCCGAGGACGAGGGATCAATTTTTAGTGAACAAGAAAAGAAAACAACCATAAAGAAATCTAGGGTTCAGGACCTAGAGCAGGGTGTCAAATGACCATTCCCTTCCTAGGACGAGAAACTGAACAAGAAAAGAACATGTATACAAGGAAATGTAAATCTTAGGACCTAGAGTAGGGCGTCAAAGGACCATTCCCTCCCCAGGACAAGAGATTGGGTTTTAACAACTCTGAAAAATTCTAAATAATTAACCAAAGCAAGCGATTCGACCCAAAAACAATGAAATCCATAAAAATCAAAATACTAAGCTCATGACTTAGAGCAGGGTAGAACTTCCCTCCCTAAGACAAGAGATTGATCCTTTGGTCAATATAGATCGTGTCTTGCACCTTGCTAGCCTTCCCTAGAAATAGCACCAAAATGTTGGTGTCCAAGTTTGAATAAACTAGTCACCACTTTCCCACATTAATTCATCAATCTCGGTGTGTACAATTTTCAAGGTAACAGGCAAGGTATATGCAGGGGTGAGGTTACAATCTTACATCAATCAAGGATTCAAAACTAAGAAATCAAAGCATTTTTGTAACAACAATTGGAAATAAATTGCAGAAATTAAAAGACATTCACTTCAATCAATAAAGATCTGTAATAGCAATAAAAAATAAACACACAACGAATGAAACAACATACATAAAATAAATACACAACACATGATCAAAACAACGGGCCCATCTCTCTGATCAAGGCTACGTTAATTCGCAGCTAATTTGTAAAAGAGTTGTTACAATACATATCTTTGCACAGTTAACCCTTCGCACAAGAATAAAGTCCCTTTTATAAAAATACATGGGTAATAACATATTCCCCAAAACCTGACAACTAATGCCCAAAATATACAACACTGCAAAACAGCTACTAATTACTGAGAGAGCGAGAATAGAGAAGATCTATAAGCTTGAAAATAGTTGCGAGTTGGTTATGCTATCACAACATTTCTAAAAAACTATTGTGAATCACGAGACTGCTGCTATGTGCTATGAAAGTGATACCTGTTCACCGGAATCCGCAATAATAATAAGTTTTAGTAGTTCACATAGGAAAAACCCTCGTCACTTTACTTCATCAATTAAATATTTCAAGAGACATTGGAAAGAATGGTTACCTCATGGGTTTATCACAATAAATGAATATCAGTTGGTGCAAAAAGGATGAAATGATGGGTGAAAATGTAAGGAAAAGATAAGCATATTTGGTGCCCAATTGTCATGAGACGTTTTGTACAAAGTCTTGATGGAGAAGCCATAAAGTGGTTCAAAGGCCTACTAAATGCCTCCATCACTACCTGGGAGGAGCTAGAAAATGATTTCACCCAGAAATGGGGAGAAAAGAGGATTCATGAGTACCTCCTCACTAAGTTTAATGCCATAAAAAAAAATACTGGAGGATAGTTCAGAATTTATCAAAAGATCGAACAAGCAGTACAATAACCTGCAAGCTAAAAAAAACCTCCTCCAACTGCAGCTCATGTAGTTTTATTGGGAGCCTTTAAGTCTGATGTTGGTTTTACCCAAAGAGAAAGGAAGTCTCACACTCTAGACCAACTTCAGATAGATTATCTCGAAGTAGAAGAAAATTTGGCCTTGGCAGGGAAGTCAAGGGTAAAGCAAGAACCTGTTGAACCCAAAGGAGAGAAAGAAGAGGCATCCTCCTCTAGTCAAGATAGAGAATCGTCAGACCCAAAGTGGGACGATATGGATAGACTCATAGGAGTGATCTCGAATTGATCTAAGACAAACAATTAAAGTATTACAGAGTCATGTGCATGGGTGTGCCTATGTTATTTTGTATAATGGATCGATAATATTGTGAAATACATAGGCACTGAAGTAGTTAGGGAAAACATAACAGGAAAGCATATAAACACAACAATTTTAATAAAGAGTTCACCCAATACTCCTATGCTATGTCTCTTGGTCTAGCCTTCAGCAGTGGCCTCTCTATTATGTTTTCAATGAAGGGTTTTTACAATAGTGAGCTAAATTTGGGTCTCACACAGTAGACTTAAATAAACAAGACTGTACTTGGATCCCCAAAGTCTTTGGAGTACATAGACTCTCCTTACAGAAACTAAACCTCTATTTCTCACAGTATTATGACCCCAATCTGAGACTCATACATGACAGGGATATACATAGGTGTTCACTTGGACCTCTCAAGCCTTCTTGATGCTTCCTTTGCTTCTGCAGGTCAGCTCAACTTCTTCTCTTCTGCTTCTAACTTACTTATTGCTTGCTCTGTCTCTGTCAGTTCATGGCTTTAAATCCAATGTGCTTTCTCACTATTCATTTCTACTTCCCATCTTTTCGGTTCCCCTTCGTCTATCCATTTGAATCACTTTGTTCTACATACTCATCACTATATAACGCCTCACAGGGAGGTGGCCACCTATTTCATAACGAACTGAGTGTCAATTCTCTTGGATGTCTTTGAAGTGATTGTTTTTACCATTAACTCCAAGAATTCCTACAAAGCATGATCTTCTGCCAATGCGTCATCCACATCGGACTTCAAATCCAGTGATACATCAGGTTGCGTCTCCACCGTCGATCTGGAGCCTCCAGATTCTATAGTCATTGTCCATCTTAGGTGGGTAGGTAACATGACGTTTACCCATCCGATGTGAGCGGTTTTCTCTCTCTTCCACTGAACACGTGGCACAAATTGTGTGGCATCGGGAGGGACTCGGTTGAAACCGCTTACCACTCAAAGTCATTCCGATATTCTGCCAGTTTTTGTGGGACGCTGCTTCTGACAGAATTGGTGCAATATCTATTGCATTTTATGACTTTTCGAGTCTGGGCACTCAAGGCTTTTCCTCCTTTGAGGGGTTTTCCCTGCGATATGCAATTAGCGACTTGTCACTAGTCGCATATTAGAAGCTATCTTTGTTTTCCAATTTTCTCCAGGACGCGTTACCATGGGCCGATGGTCTACGTGCTTGACTGATGGTCCTTTTTGCTCTATGTTGATCACAAATTGCAACTATCACAAGGATATCTCTGATAGCTTTCATATTTATAATACTTTGGAACTTTGGCATGATTTTCAAAGAGTTCATGAAAACATAAAGATTGTTCTAGGATCAAGGAGTCTATCACAAAAGGTTGGAAAGCTTGAAATTAAGAACAAGAACCTTTCCAGATAGAATGCTCAAGTCAACAACATGGGCTATAACCCGCAATATAGAAGGCCTTGACTCCAACTACTTCCAAGGGAAACAATGAAATAGCTTGATCAGATCCCTCATCCCTTATACTTGGAAGATGGTCCCGATGAACAATCATCCAATACACAGGAGATGCAGGGAAATATATATTCAGCTTTTGCCAAGGAAGAACATGAGAATATGGCTCACTAGGAGGCCAATCATCATAGAGAAACATCATAAGGTGAGGAAGATATGCATTATTATTGGAAACAATTTGTATAGTTCATGCACACACAACCCCAATGTAAGTGTAATCTAAGATCTTCAAAGAAGATGTCGAGATAACCAAAGCAACAAGAAGGAAGTGCTCCCCAAGTTTCTCCTGACGCACTAGACAAATGGAAACGTAAGCTCCATCCCGACCCACCCAAGACAAGAGTATCTGCAAATAAGGAAAGAAATGGTCCTAAGGGACACACAAAAAATGAGGCACCCATTCTTCCTAAAACTACTAGCAAGAAGGGAGAAAGAACAAGGGCAAGAGATATAGAAAAGTCCCAACCCACATGCAATCTCTGGAAGGAGCTGGAAAAGGTAAAAAATCTTGTTCCTATGAGTGGGCTTCTAAAGAAGCCTAATTACAAATCCAAAATCTCTCAATTCATATATCCAGTCACCTGAGCACCAACCCAGTATAGTTTGAACATCCAAGAGGAGAGGCCCATGGTAGTTTTCAGACCACATTTGGAAGAATTGGACCCTTCTACTACACCTTTCTATGTGAATTTGGTGATACATGACCTTTTGTTGCATAATTACATGTTGGATTCCATGGCCTCACACAACCTCATGCCATTATCAATGATGGAACAACTGGGTTTGGAGATCACCATACCATCCAAGGACCTATACTCCTTTGTCTCCAAGAGAGGCAAATGCTTAGGCATGATAATGGATCTCGTAGTAAACCTAGATGATATCCCAATGAAAAGTGTGGTAATGGATATAGTGGTGGCTCATATACCTCCTAATTTTGGAATTCTCTTATCTAGATCTTGGGGTTCCAAGGTGGGTGGCTCTATAAAGCTAGATTTGATTTATGCCAACATTTCGACTTTTGGAGGTGAGCAAAGGAGGCTTTATAGAGAATCAAAGTTTGTGAAAATTGTGGCCCCATCTAAAGGCTCATAAAAGTCCCCAGTGCATGGGAAGGATAGCAACATCTCCTATCTATTCCTAGAAGAGGATTAGGCCTTCCTAGAGGAAACATCAGTACACCTAACAGGGCAGTTAGAGAACTTGTGAGCAAATGAAAGTAAAATATGGAAATTATACTTCGATGGAGAAAACTCAGAAGATGGGAATGGATATGAAATATTGTCGGTGTTTCCAGAGGGAAGCCTGATACCCCTCTCTTTAAAACTAGAATTTGAGGCGAGCATTAATGTGGCAGAGTATGAGGCACTGCTCCTTGGATTAAAAATGTCAAAAAATATGAATATCGAATGCTTAACATTCTATGGAGATTCTGAACTAGTCATAAGGAAAATCATAAATCAATGCTAGGCCAAACACCCGAGGCCAAGGACGCAACAAAATGAAGTGTAGGACTTAACTGATAATTTCTTCTTTGCCTTTAACATCTAGTTTCTGCCCATAGAAGAAAACAGGATGGCTGACTCTCTTGCGGTAGATGCAAGCACTTCAGGCACCCATAGAATCCACTCCTCAGATATGAGATAGAAGTCAAACACAGGCCTTCAATACCTTATAATGTCAAACACTAGCAGGTATTCGAAGATGATGAGCACATGAAAATATTTATAGAAGTAGTTGGGGAGTTTACCCACTCCACCATCGATAAAGAAGAAGAAGAAGCAAAACAAGAAGCCACTTCATGGAAATGCACAGTGGCTGGGCAAAAAAAATTTCAACTAAAAGGGAACACCATCCCTTGTGGACTTGTTCCACTGAAAAGGATTTTTAATAAACATGACATAACCTCCTAACAAATGACCCTCGAGAAGGATGAGTAAGTAGAAGAATGCAACATTGTGTCAAAGGAGGAACCCAAGATGATTAGGCTATCCAAAGAAATACCCTTGCAATACAAACAAAGGTATTTAGATCTATTCAAAACTTACAAAGATGTATTTGCACTACAAGAAAAAAGGACATTGGTGAGGGGCGAAAAATGTCACCATAAGCTCATTGGTGACAGTTAGAAGAGCGATCGTCACCAAAGGTGGTGTTACCAAATGTATAGGTGTTGTAGTGGCATACAAATTCCATCACCAATAATGATATATAATGATAGATAGCGATTGTCACCATTTCATATGAGCAATGGTGATGGACCATAGCCTCCGTCACCAAAATCTGAACATCACCAAAAGTGGCATCCCAAAAAGTATAGGTGTTGTAGTGAGATAAAAAGTTTGTCACCAATAATGATTTATAATGACAGATAATGATTGTCACCATTTCATATGAGCAATGGTGACAGACCATAGCCTCCATCACCAGAAATTGAACGTCACCAAAGGTGGTGTCGCCAAAGGTGTAGGTGTTGTAGTGACATTCAAAGTTCGTCACTAATAATGATTTATAATTACGGATAGTGACCGTCACCATTGCATATGAGAAATGGTGACGAACCATAGCCTCTGTCACCGAAAACTCCACATCAACGAAGGTGTTATGGTGACATTCAAGGTCCGTCACGAATATTTTTTAAAATGATATATAGTGACCATCACCATTTCATATAAACAACAATGATTTATTGTGATGGATCTTTAATGGTCATCACTATTGGTGCATATATATGGTGACGTTCATTTACCGTCACTAAAAGCCGCATTACCAGAAGTATAGGTTTTGTGGTGACATTCAAGGTCCATCATGAATAATGATTATAATGATGGACAACAATTGTCACCATTTCATATCAACAATGATTTATGGTTATGGACCTTTGAGGGTCGTCAATATTGATGCATATATATGGTGGCATTCTTTGATTGTCACCATTTCATATTTTTGGTGAGGGTCGAAAATGTCACCAAAGCTCATTGGTGATGGTCAAAAGTGCCTCTGCCACGAAAAATTGATCATCGCCATTCCATATGGATGTCAGGGCATGATGGAATTGAACCACCAACCTCCTGCTTGTAAAGCAAGTGCTCTTCCATTGAGCTAGCACCCTTTAAAGAATTATACTTTTAAAAATTAGACCTTGAAACTTCATAATTGTAAATTCTACAACTTTCAGTAAATTAAAGTCTCGAAAATATTTTACTAAACAAGAAAAGCAACATCGAAGCTACAGGTCGCTGCCTAATGGTTATTGAACTTACGAAAAGTGGATGGAGGAAAAAATAGTTATCTATAAGAGAATTAATATGTTCAGTTGAATACTCAATTAGAAGTGAAACTTTGAAGACATTTATAACCAATAAATGACCTATAACTAGCAAATACACCAAATATTGCAAAGGAAATGTCATAATTGGATACCATATGGAAGAAGAGGAGGCAGGGACTTGGAACTCTTGAACATCTTGGCATGCCTTAGCACTTGGCACATCTTAGCTTGTTTGACATGTCTTTGTACTATCTGGCACATGTTGGCATGCGGTAGCATTCCCTAACACACCTTGGCAGTCATGACCTCACAGCTAGCATTACATTTTTTCATGACTTGGGAACATTACATTCACTAGAACACCTTGGAATTCCCTAGTTGTTATGCCCTCTGTTATCCTCCACAATGTCCCAGGATGATGAGGAGATCAACGAAGGTAATCACAGACCAAGATTTTAGTTTGGTAGCTAGCCCTACTAATCCAGAGGGCTCTCTCTATGAAATCATAGCCAAGATATGACTGGAATGCAAAAGATTTTAGGCTAGATAGCTAGGCTCAGGTGGGTTTTTGGAAAATTTGAGGACCTGGAACTTTGTCCAACGGAGTCTTTTCTGGCAAGGACTTTGTCAAGGAGGTAGGGACTTGGAACTTTGTCTAGGATAAAGAACCTAACATGCATGACATAATCTCCCTAGAATAGAGTACCTCTTACCTAGAAGAGTGTCTGCTACTCAAAATATAGAACCCTTCTCTACTGTGCACTTTTCTTAAAGATAGATCTGTGCATAAAATAGTACTAAGAAAAACACCTAAATTAAGAAAAGTGAGCATCTAAGTCAAACTATAAAAGTATACTAAATATGGCTCTATATAAGTTTGGGAAACACTCGACAAGCATGCTTGCATACAACAACCATAAGATGCCTAAAATCGATGTGCTTCTTTCACCGTTTTTATACCCTCATAAAAAAACTGGAATCTGTAGCATGTACCCCAAGGATGTATGCATTTGTTGAAGGTGTATATTGAAAGGATCTACTGAGATGAAGTATTATTGAAGGTGAAACACCTTCAAAAGAATAGATAAAATCTACTGTGAATTCAACCCATTTTCACACAGACCAAGGTTGCTACTGGGTACATTTCTCCGCTGAATGGAAATTGCATGTATTGTAGTGTTGCTGAAGGAAAAATACCTTTAGTGCAACACGGATAAAACTCTAACAGATATTTTCACTGTGGCGTTGGTTGTATTTGATCTCATCAATATAGGTAACAACTTCGATAATTTAAAAACCAAAAGGTGAGCTACATAGATCATTTGAAATGACATATTTAGGCATACTTTATTATTGTTTGGGAGTTTTAGAGTAGAAAATGCAAGGTAGCATGTTGCGTCTTTATGTCACATGCTAAGGATGTGAAGAAAAACATAAAATATTAAATAGCATGGTATAAGTCGATTGTAGGATTTTTTGAAACGGGAATGGAATTATCCTTGTGCGGGTTCTAATCTAGTGGGTATAACTTTAAATAAGAAACTGATAGTCATGGGGTTGGAATTGTCTCACAATTGATGAAAAGTCCCAAATTTGTTCACTAGAAAGAAGCAGAGCAATTTGTCAGGTTTATGGAAGGGAACACCCTATTCACAGGAAGATAACTTGAAATTAGGTAGGTATATTATTTCTCGTCTTCTTATACGTGTGTGGTTTGAAAAGATAACCACATCCAAAGACTCAATAATAGCTTTGGTAAAGTTTATAGAGGTGAAGCACTTCAATGCACTTTATTAAATTGTTCAATGAATGAATTTCTTTTGGGGTTGTTGAATTCTTCAATAATACATGGAAGTGTTTAAAGAATATTTCTAATGACAAGTTAATATTTTGATAGTTTATACTGACAAGGGAGCATGAACCACACCAATAAGAATAAACATACTAGTGACCCAACATGATCTCTTCCTTTTTTTTCTATTTCTTCTGATGCTTTCCTTTGATGCTTGAGATATGCCTTCAACAAAGGCACAAGTGGAATTTTTTCTATAAGTCCAAATGCAAAGACAAATAGTAAAGCATCCATTTTCCTTTGACTACGCAATTTTTCCACAACATCTGCAAGAAACAAGACCAAACATGTCATGCAGGACCACAATCAACCAATTAGAAGCCCATAAAGTCTTGAAACAACTTGTATAAACCACAACTTTGTAAGCAATTTCAAAATAATTTAGAGCACAAGAGTGAGCAAGTTCAAGAAATCTTTCTGTTGAATGCATATTAAGCATAATAATCATCTATGTTTGAAGAATTAAATCATCAGCCAACTAGCAAACAAACCTTTCTACACAGTTTGTTTTGCAACCCACATCTACATAGTTTGTTTTGCAACCAACAGTCACAGGAGAAGGCTAAACAAATTGCATGTACCCAAGAAATTTGTATTTTCTGGGTTCTTTTAAGTGAGTAAATTTGAGAGCTTTGGTCCAATAATAATATAGAAAATTCTCATTTCAATCTTAAAAATATATAAAAATATAAAATCTATAGAAACTTCGCACATATCAAATTTTTATGTGTTCAATTGGACAAGATTAATGGTGCAAGACAAAAACAATAGTCTCTGTCATAGGTAGGGACTAAAAATAGGTCTACTAAATGGGTCTAAAACATTTTATAGATGACATATAGGAATCTCTCTTCATAACCAAATATCAATTTTGGAGTTCTCGAAACAAAATAGAAAAATCGATATCTTTTATTTCTTAATATTCAACCATATTCCTTCACAATCTGAATGGAAATAATCCACATTCATGTCAATGTTGACATCCACATCATCGATATGTTCTTCACTTACACATTTTGTTTCTTGAAAGTCTTCAACCCGTGACAAATATACATACTCGGGTTCATCTGATGTATTATTTCTCAATCCTTTTGGAGGACATGTTAACACTACATACCAGTTAGTCTCAACTGGATCTTGTACATAGAATACTTTTTTAGCTTGTGATGCTAGAATAAATGGATCATATTACCAATGATTTTGACTTAAGAATTTCTTTATATTCACCATTGTAAAACCCAAATAATCAATTTTGATCCCTCTCTTATTGTATACATCAATCCAATTACATTTGAACAGTGTGTACTCCACAAAAAAATAGTCCAATGTAATTATTTCTTCTACCACTCCATAAAATGTTTTCTTTTGAAGTACAAGGTTTGCATCTTTGGAACTTGACCTCATCATTGTTTGAGCTTCCATACGTATGCCACTATTTTGGGTGGTTCTCTCATTCTCTATGCTTTTTGTATGGAATCTATAGCCATTTATTAGGAATCACTTGTGCTTATTCACGAATTTCCTAGGGCCACGTGCTAGCCATTTAAGTGTATCATACACCTTTCCATCTCCTTCCACATGTATAGTTTTAGATTTTTAAATGTAGTTAGAATTCATACATTCAACCTCTCAAAAAATATTTAATTTCCTACATGACAATATTCCCATACACTGATTTTTAAGTACACTTATAGCATAAATAATATTGTTATCTATTTTTTTAACCAACTAGTAAAGTTATGGGTGTGGAGTTTCTACAATAGAGCTTCATCAATTTTTGTCTAGGTAATTGAGTTGGAAATCTTCATTTTGTGCATCCTAATTCAACAATTATGGACATTATATATGGTGGTTAATGTGTTTTTCTAAAATATGAATAATTTTTCTTTAAAGGTCAAATATGTTAATCTATCCATGGATCTATGTTTTATTAAACCATAAACAAACAAACAAAAAATTACATGCCAAATATGTTACTTACTCTATCCATGAATCAACTTCATTTGTGTGAAATAGAAACCACCTATGGGCTTGTTCCCAACCAATTTCATCCAGTTCCGAAGGAATTGGAACAAATAATGGATTTCCATCAAGGATAGCTTCTTCAACTTCCTCATCCCACACTTCATTTCGACCATGTGTGGATTCAATAGCTTCCATACCTTTCAAGTATCCTCAACAAAAAATTATTGATTCCTCCACAGTATAACTTTCAATAATGCATCCTTCAAGTCTATTTTTGTTCTTAACATAACTATTATATACTTTCATGTTCCTACAAAATGAACAAAAGAGAATTAAGTAATGTCAAAAGCTTTCAAAAAAATTCATCTTGTTTTTGTGCTTGATAAAAAGTAAAGTTTCACGTACCTCTCAAAGGGGTACATCCATCTATATGCAACCGGGCCACAATATCGAAGCTCACATACCAAATGTACATTCAAATGCAACATTATATCGAAGAATGGAGTAAATTACTTTTCAAGAAAGCACATTGTCTCCACAATATCATTTTCCAACTTGTCAAGACACTCTACTGAAACTGATTTTGCACAGATTTGCCTATAAAAGTAACAAAGCTTACAAAGCATCTTTCGGACAACAATTGGCAACACATGACGCAAAGCCACTGGGAGGAGTTGTTGCATTATAACATGGCAATCATGTGCTTTCATACCATGGAACTTAAGATCTTCCATAGATATATGATTTTTTGGATTAGAGTTGTAACCATCTGGCACCTTTAACATGAAAAGAACATGACATAGGGTATGTTTCTCTTTCTTTGAAAGAGTATGTGGTGCAGGTGGAAGGAATATTTTTTGTCCTTTAACTTCTGGCCACAGTGATTTCCTCAAACCCATTTTTTGCAAGTCATCATGTGATTTTTTTCCATCTTTGGACTTCCCTTTTATATCCAAAAGAGTTCCAAAAATGCTTTCACACACATTCTTCTCCACATGCATTACATCTAAATTGTGGCATATTAGGAGTTTCTACATTCCAACACATCAAGAATATCATAACAATATTTAATATGCATAAATAGATAAACAATAAATTCAACCAAGAAATCTAATCACAATGAGGTCAACTAATCAAGTTGCATCCAATAATTAGGCATGGTTGATGGGTCAACATACCTTCCAATATGGTAGATTGAATAGAAATGATTTTTTATTCCACACCACAACATTAGTCTTTTCACCTATTTTATTTTTTATTTTCCTTTTATTTGATTCAATACTCCCCCAAATTTCTTCGTTTCCTTTTGTTTCCTTCGAAATATCTGATACTTTTACAATTGGAGGGGCATAACTATGCTTCTCCTTCCCATTAAACAATGCCTTTTGTGAGAGAAACTTATGGTGTTGAGGAAGAAACCTCCTATGGCCCATGTACACACATTTCCTGCTACAACTAAGGTACTCTGATTCTGTGTTCCTCCCACATATGGGACATGCATTTTAGCTTTTTGTTGTGCAACCATCCATATTCCCATAAGCAGGAAAATCATGGATCACCCACATAAGAATTTCCTTCATGTTAAAGCATGTCTTACTATAAACACCATATGTCCATACCCCTTGGTCCCATAATTCCTTTCATTCGTCTACCAATGGTTCCAAATACATATCAATGTCATCGCCTGGTTGCTTGGGACCAAGTATTAACAATGTCAGCATACGAAAATTCCTTTTTGTGCACAACCATGGTGGAAGGTTGTATGTAACTAACTCTACATGCCAAACGATGTGTCTGCTGCTCAAGTCTCCAAAAGGATTAAATTCATCTACTGCCATTTCAAGTAGTACATTGCGAGGTTCACTAGAAAAACTAGGCCATTTGTTATCAATAGTTTTCCATGCTAAGCTATCAACAAGGTGGCACATTTGACCATCATTACTTGCATTCTCATGATGCGGCCTCCTTTTTTGTGGCATGTCTACAGAGCTATAATGAAAACTATTTTTATCATTTATATAATATATTGTCATATAATAACACTACTACAAATGGTAAAAATAATACAAGAAGGGGGAAACTTGAATAAAATTATAGTGTTCAAGATCATACCTATACATTGTTTTTAGCCTTGGTGCTATGGGAAATTATCTTAACATGTTGGTTGGAACACCTTTCCGCACCTTTTAAGATTAAGCATCCACCTTCCATTGAGATTTTCCACATGTTGGGAATTGATATTTACTCTCATAACTTCATCGATATAAAATGCAATCATTTGGACATGTGTGTATCATATCATAGTTTAATCCCAATGATTTTGTCAACTTTTTTGAAGCATATGCAGAATTTAGAAGTGTGTTATGTTTAGGAATCACACCTTTTTGCAATTCTAACATTTGGTCAAAACTTGTATGAGACCATCCACTCTTCACTTTCAGATTGGATAATTCTACAGTGGCTAATAGTTTTGTGAAGTCAACACAACCTGGGTACAATGGCCTCTTGGCATATTCAATAAGCTTCTTATATTCATTAAGTTCATTTAGTACATTTTTTTTATGTCAACCCCTTGTTATCACAACTCTCATTGATGTTTTGATTAAGTCATCGATTGACATCAACACCATTTCAAGCATTTGATCACCGACAATGGTTGCATCATCATCATCTTTTAGAGGTTCACTATTGTTCTTAAACAATGTTTCATGCTCATCAACCTCATTATCATAATCATGTTCCACAACATGTTCATAGCCCTATTAATAATAAATTAATAATTTTATGGTTTTTATGAAAATTAAAATCAATAGCATTTGGTCAACCTAGTCAAATAGGGCCCTTGACTAATATGAAATGGCTTACGAGTTGAGATGAAATATGCTCGAGAACTTCATGTGGCTCATTTTTAGAATGTTGCCCATCCTTATCAATAATAGATGGAATCTAAAGGAGAAAAAGAAAAAAAATTGGAGTTTGCACATATAAAAATAATTGATATCTTTACTGTAAAACATATAAGGTTGAAACTAGATCAATTCAAATATTTTTCAAGATACTTGATTGGGAATGCTCTCTCCATGCAAATACAAAATTTTATATTGTTCTATTATACCATCACAAATCAAGTGTTCTCATACTTTATCAAATGTTTGTACTTTCACTATGCCACATTTATTACATGGAAATTTTTTGGATATCTTATTCCTTGAATGCTCCTTGACAAACTTTAAGAATTCCTCAACCCCATCTCTATATTCTTTTAGTGTCCTACACATAACTAGTTTCAAGTCAAATAAATTTTATTGAGCACAAGTTACCACTCATACATTTGTTGCATATCACAATGAATAATCAAATACACAAACTTTACCTATTTTTTAGTTTCATCCAATTTCTTTTGTCCATTTGATAATATGTTCCAAGATCCTTTGAAATTGCATCTACAAAGAACTATATAAGTTAGTTGATACTAAATATAGTTCACAAGTAAACTAAAGATAGATGTTGCTGAAAATAAGCCTAGATTTGTAACAAAAAGTTAGAAGCCCTATATAATGACACATTAGATGTAATAGAACCTTCTAATGGTGTATTTATGTTGGTGCAATCCATTGTTTTGCTGATATATGACTGCAAGGGCCACATTTATTCTAGACAGGTTATAGTGGCCCTTTGGTACGATGTTGACCACTTATTAGACGAACCTAAAAATCTAGAGACAATCTAGCAAAGCCTGAAGTTAAATTGTTTTTGTTTCCACACAAGTGAATGGATAGCTCCCCGAATATGTGGTTTTGAGGGAAAAGTATATAATAATTTGATTGAAGGTGAACATTAAAAAGGAATTATTGAATTGCGGTAATGGACTTGAAAGAGGAATTGGCATTCACCCTTAACCTTGGAAATTATGGGTTCACTTCAAGGAGCATTTAATTTCCTCAAAAGCAAGCTACATACATCACTATATTTGGCATCACTATTTTAGCAATGCCTCATTATACCTCTGTCCACGATGTCTTCAACACTCTAAAATCTAGTCTCTGTTAATGGAAATTCTTGGTCGTCCTATATTATCCATGAAACAACGAATAAGGTATTAGCGATGTATATGTCATACTGTATGATACTAAAGGTGAGAACTGAGGTAAGCACTAAGGGATCATCTGAGCCAAAGTGAAAAGTGCCCTTTCAATCATATAAAATTCTTCCTCAACTTCTAAAATTGTTAGTTGAAGTAAATATGAATCTAATTTATTTATCACAAACTTGACTACATCTAACCTAGGAACCAAGTTGGCCAATTACTCAATAGATAGGTTTGACTTCTTGGTCAGCTTAATCTCTTGTTAAAATTCACAATGAAGTTCTAAAATCTTACTGATATACCCAACAATTTGAGGTCGTCATAGAATGGAAAAGAATGCTACATAATAGTGTACAAGAAGATTCACCAAATAAATCCTAATGCCATATAAGCCATGCAAGCAATTTCTAACTTTGTTTCATGATACTCAACAGACCAAATATCCACTTGGCACTGATTTGATTATCATAGAGACACTAATTTTAAGAAGCTAGTTTGGGTTGACGTGGCCTAATAAAATTATTATTAATCATATATATTCCCGAGGAAATGATTGTCACACAATAGTTATTCTTCACATTCAACTACTGTTTAAGTTTCCTGTGCGTATTATAGTCTAGTAAAGAACTGAAAAATTGGCATTATTGATGCATGGTGCCCTCTCGTTGAAAACCAGCAACACTACAAGATGCTATATATGAGTTGCAATTACCCGATCATATTTTTTAGAATGATGATATGTTTTTTGAGAATAACCACTTGTATTCATTCTTGTTATTTGGAGTTCAGTAGCTAGAGCACCAAAGTTTGATCCAAGATTGTAACCACAGTTGTTTTAATCCTCTCATTACATGTCCCAATTTAACAATCTCATGCAGGGCATAGGTCTACTTTGCCTGCTAACAAATGAAACTGAAAAGGGAAGAAGTAATCAAAACTTGTCTTCTATCTTTCCTGAAAATCACTTAATATGTCATCTAAATTACCATTTCAATATATCTAAGTCATCACGGTTCATGTGTGCATGTGTGCAAGAATAGGGATTGTCATTTTTGAAATCAGTGAGAGCAGGGATGCACCAGACAACATAACATACATGTGTATGCAAAATATAAAATATCAAAAATCATATAAATATTGAAAAAAGCTAATAAAAAAAGGAAAATTTATTAGTGCTAACACATGAGACACTGTGATCCAAACTGTAAAAAAAATTCTATACCATTGGGCAGCAGTAGCAGCACATTGCAATTTATATGGCTGTCCCAAAACACAAGGGAAGGGTACACAGTTGTGGGAAGTACAAATATTCAGGAACATTAGCTCATGTTCATAAGTGTATTTACGCATTATACATAATGGTGAGATCTCTATAATGGTTTACGACGCAAAAGAAAACACATATCCAACCTCTGTATGGCTATTGGACATAAAATAGACGAATTAAACCTCTATTGATCCAAATCGGATCCATAAAAGATTGTCATAGAACCATGACTATATCAAGATGAAACAAATCCTTGAAAAATCCAAAACAACAATCGAAAACACCCTGAACGAGTGGCCATGGCAGCTGGCGCAAAACAATGAGGACCTCAGTTAAAGCACACTAATCGAGGCCCATGGAGACTGCACATGAGGCCAAACTAGCCCCTCGGAGCCCTCGATTGGGAAAAGGAGTTGATTTTCGATGCGAGTTAGTGCTTAGCGCTAACACGCGTCGCTGGGTAAACACGGCCGAAAAGGAGGAGCCTTAAGCACTCGGTTGCGTGGGGAACCAGAGGGACTGCGGGCGAAAAAAGGTAAAGGTGCTAAAGTACAAAGGTGGGACACACACCGTGGAAACCGGTGGTATTAATCGGGACACCCTTGAACGGTAAGCAGTTTTGGAGAAAGCAGAGCGATCACACTTAGCAATCGACACATGGTAGCGGAGGTAAGAGAAAAACAAAACCGCTGTGGTCAGGCCGAGCAAGTCATCAAGTCAACCACGCTTGATGTGCGAATGACGTTGGATCTAGAGGAGCCGAGATGAGACGGCTAAGATTGTGTCCGATAGACAGAGTGGAATTGACAGGAAATTAAGCCGCGATTTAAGGGGATTTGGTATCAGTTGACTGCTATGATGGAGAAAGAAACGAATCGTCAAACAGGCTGGTGTTGTTCTGATGGAGACATGTGGCTACTTCTCGAGTGTTCATGCTGACACCGAACAAGGAACTTCGAGCACATAGGCCACAGGCGAATGGACGTAGGTGGGAGAGGAAACGAACATGCATGGAGGTCGAATGGCTAAAGCCATGAATAGAGACACTGAACGGGGATTCGAGGAGAGAGAACGAAGAGTCCAAGTGACAAAGAGAGATAGTGAATAGCAAACCCTCAGAGGAGGATTGAGCATAGAGAGGAGTAAAGCCAATCAGAGGAGAGAGAGGGTCGAGTTGACCATAGGTAGCATCGAGCACCAGAGAGCTTGAGTAATCAAGCCTTCCCATAGAGGAATCTGTCCAGATTGAGCATCACAGTTGGCTATTTCCACTTTAGAGGAAGAACAAGAGTCTGTGTACTCCAAGTGGCTTAGGGAATCCAAGAACCACCTGCCAAACCAAATCTGCTTCACTTGAACTATTGTAATTTCTCTCCAGAAAGACACAATAAACCAAGGCCACCACTAAAGCTAGACGGGAGACGTAATCGTGTAGAATAGGGTGAACTCCTTATTAAAAAATATTTTTTTCATTGTATTTCTTAATGTATTTCTCTGTTATCTTTCCATTTATTTTCTATGTATTGGCAATCTGATGGATCCATTGTTTCAATAACACAAAACATACACGAGCACATGGGTATGTAATACCTTTTGTTTAATAAAACTTCATTAATGTCACTCATAGGGTGATTATTAAATCATCTATATAAACTAGAGAGGCATGAAATATGGAGGTCATGTGCATGTGTTAGCTTACTGGATGGAGTCACATAGTAGATCACCGGGAATAGAACATGTAAATAAGACCTTAAATCAGGTTGTTTCGCATGGAGAACACAAATCAAATGTTAAAAAAAAAAAATGGGCATGGGATTAGACCATACAAATGAAAATTTGAGATTATTTTAAGGGGGGAACCCCTCAAGATTCTCCAAGGACATCATCTCACACCTTGTCATAGGAGGGATGGAGATATGTGTCCCCACAATGGCAAGACACAAGATCACATCTTCACGGGGATGTAACCTTGGCAACACAAGTACATATAGATGCTATCAGAGCATTGTTTAAATTTAATTCGCAAAATATACTAGTATTTAGTATTTACATCAAAGCCGGTTATCTCATGTGAAATTGGTTAAGGTAGATTTTTCCTTTCTATAGAGCCATGGTAACAAGGAGTTTTATAATTTTTCCTTGGATGAATGACTGAAGTCTGTTATAGCTCTAAAGAGTATCTAGATAGATTTAATCAATTTCATAACAAAGCAGTGAAAGACATCAGAAATAAGATTCCCTAGTCCACCCTGGAAGAATGATTACATGATCAACAAAACCATATACACCTCTCAACTCCCTTTAAAAAAAAAATCACATACAAGAAAGTGCACCAAGGTGACATGTTTCTTATTGTCCAAGTATCCAAAACATTCACCCATAGATATCAAGCTAGGGGAATAAACGTACAGGAAATTATGTCCTGTATAAATCTCTATTTCTAATCATAAACAGAAACTAACTAGCTAAAAGGCAAATTCCTAGTACCAACTGATATTAACATATTCTGAACATTCCCAAAATAAATGTAAAGTTTATTCAATTTTATCTAATATAAGTATTAATAACATAAAGTACATGTGTTCACAATTTCAAATAAGTGTCAGATGTGAATCTGCAAAGGATATATCTTTTCTCACCAGGGTAAAAATAATCTGTCCTTTCAAGCCTAGGGTAATTGTTCTGCTACTAAGTGGTTCAATTAGAGGTTTTACTAAGTGGTAAGGCTGAGTTAACACTGTATCCACAACCCCAGCTCAGATCCCAAAGACTAAGCACAAGGGGAAACAAAGTAGAAGAAGAAATCATGACCATAAAAAGGAATGTGTTTGGCATTAGCTTTGGGGTTCAATATCTCTCACAACAAAATTAGAGGAAGTGATATTGGATTTCTAGTAACTTGATTAAGATATGTGCATATATAAGAATTCAATGTTGTCTATGGATATTACTTTGACAAAACTCATGAGACTTCATGCTTCTTGTTGTTGCATAACCTATTTGTTATATACCACATTGTTCAAAGTAGGGATCAATAATCTTCTCAGTCCACATTCTAATTTCATGTGTAGTATACTAAAACCTACAAGTTACTTCCATCCACCAGCACAATATCAAAAATTGAAGAAAGACATCTGCACAATAGAAAACACAAGAGAGCTAGTACACAAGCATGAGAGAAGATTGCTGGAAATATACCCATGTTGTACACTCCTTTGTGTTTATGCAAGATACAAATTTGTGAGGAAAGCCATCAGAGATCACCAAATCTCTAATAAAATACAATAAAGTGGGTGAGAAATCAGTTAAGATCCAGTCACCCAAAAGAGACCAGGATCAAGTACAAAGTATAAAAAATAAAATACCATACATGTTTGCTAGACTAAATCTCACTCCTACCGAGAAGATGATCTCCTCAAATTCAGATGAGGAAAGTACTACTCAAATGCAGATTAGGAAACCCACTTTGCTTGAGTGGCCAAACTGCCTTTACAGCCCACCATGTAAGTGGTGATTTGGCAACACCTAGTAGGTATGGTGTGGGCATGAACAGGTGTATCTTTATATAGAGCACACTAAACATCTAGACTTGTGGTCTCCCAATGTGAAATTGGAATTTGGAACAGGTACCTCCAAGTGAGGTGGTTCGTATGGGTGATATATTAGAGAATGAAGGTGGATAAGGAAAATGTAGTATAGAAAAATAAATCGCAAATGCAAATATCAGCAGAACATGACAGAGTTCCGACAACAAGAGACTGTAAATAAACATGCTATACACCCCTGTATGCCCTAGGAAGAGATGGTATAAGGCAGAAACAGAGAAAAACAGGCAAAAAGGAGACGAGATACCCAAACCATCCTTCCAGATGCAAAGAAACCCAACAATAACAGTGAGTGGAAGAGCATATCATGCACCAGATAAAACAGTCGAAACAGCCCATAGAAAACTTCACCCCCTAAACCAGGCGAAACATACCTGGAAGTCAATGAATGATGATAAATAGTTGCACGTAGGTGCAATCGCTGGAGAGGCCCTGCTTCAGGAATTGGCCTACTCACTCATTCCTGGCTTCTTAATCTCTCAGCTGCGCCCCATCAGTCCAGTGTCTGCTCGTTGAATGGACGGTTTGTTGTGAAACGCACAAGGGTTATGGGTGGCTCTGAATGGCGAAAAGTGATGGGGAATAATATGGATCGTATGTTGCAGAGACCGACCTATCCCAAATTTGCAGAGCTACTGAATTATGTTTCTACAAAAATCTCTGAGTCTGGGTGGACGAAGTATTTAGATGTGTTTGTAGATAGAGGGAGTGAAGAAAGAAACAGCAGTCTTGAAATTGAGAAGCAGCAAAGAAAAAGATCGAGGTATAAACACAATGCTGAAAAATACCAAACATATCAGCCGTCGAGCATTCCAGCCAAGGAAAAGGACTCTTCCATGGCTTCAGATGCATCGTATGGTTTGCAAAATATGTCTCTACCTATCAGGGACATTGAGTGTGGGCAGGAACAACAGGTTGCTCGATCATTTTTCTCCGTCTCCAGAGACAGAAGCAACGTTTAGGATAGAGGGGGATCTGGAATATATTGGTTGATGCTCAACAGCTGATGTCTTAGATCTGCACTCTCAAAGATAATGCATAAAATTTAGAGAGACGAAATGAACGAAACTGGATGGGTTTTGAAGTTCAATAGCAATGCATAAAATTCTGAGAGACAGGATGAAGGAAATTGGATGGGTTGACGCAACCTGAATTGAAATCAAATTTCTGGGAAATGTACTCACATTAGTTTGATAGGGGTTTTATTCTATTGTGGCCCAGAAAGACGATACTAGCAGGCGCAGTGACAATCTGTTCAGAGTGCACTTCACCATCTAACCAAGACATCTCACCTCATATCCACCCAGTCCCGATCTAGCCCAGCCAAATTATGATGGAGGACAAAACTGCAGCGCTGGAATATCAAAACCAAAATTAAGATTTGAATGATACCGCCAAACCAAATTAAGATTCGAACACATTTCGATACCGCCATCGATTGATTTATGCTATGTTGGTAGAGATATAATAGATATTAATTAAAATAAATAAGAAATAGCAAAAGGGTTACGATTGAGAATATATGGTATTTCTTCTTGTTTTAAAATACTTTTGGATGTAGTATAATAAGAAATCTAGTTAGGTTGTTTATGAGTTATTTAGAATAATAGGTTATTAAATGTATTTATTTTAATATTCAATTTTTTATATTTATTAATGAAATGAGGATTTATGGTGCACTATTCAACAAAAAGTTCACTGGGAATGTTTTTTCAACTACCATGCAAGATTAAGAATTATTTCACATCTCATAATATTGCTATATAAGACTACATGTTATAAATAAATAAAAGTAAGACAAGTGATAGTAATATTGTCTTCCTCTTCATGCTTATTAGTATCTTCAACTATGTCTTTGACCTTGCTTCTTCAACATCTCTATTCAATATTTGTCTTCAATATTTATTATTTCACCCATCAATTGTTAAAGTGGAAAATTCTAACAAAATAATTCTATATCCTTTTGAGGTAGAAAAATTCAATAAGAGTGCCTAGATTCAAAACTTCAAAATTATAAAGATACCCTATCCACACAAATCATTCAAATAAACTCTCTTAAAGGTAACATTTAAATATAATTTATTCTTATAATTAAAAGGAAGCTCTATTGTAATCAATTTCCTATCAACAATATGTTCCCATACCATATAAATGAGACACCAAAAAGATTATTTACTTAATCCATGGGACCACTAATGAAATTATGAGACCAAAGCCACTAAACAAGTCACCATTTAGGAAATTTGTTGGTTGGGATTTTATCATATATGCATGTAATCTTGAAAAAACATCTTCCAAAATATCACCAAACATATTGATGTAATCCATGGGACCATTCATGGAATTATGAGGCCAAATCCTTTAAAAGATTTACCATTGAGAAAAATTATTAGATGAAATTAAGGCTTGGGATTTTATCACTTAAGCATGTATTCATGTTGTTTGCACTTCCAAAACATGTCATCAAAACTATCACCAAACATAAGATATCATATGCCATGAAAGAGATCAAAATTTACACCTTTGTTGTAAGTTGTGCATTTATTATCTCACATGGAATTCTTCATAAATTTCACTTTTGATTCATCCCTTCTAATTAACACAAATGTGGACCATTATTTACCTATCCTCATCATTTGGCCTCTCAAATCCATGTCACTACCATGAGCTTTTTCTAGTACCATGACACAATTCAAACTTGAAACAAATTTCAATCTATGAAATTGAAGACCCCATTGGGCCTCTCCAACTTTCCATTGAAAACCTCCACAATGATAATGCTTAGCTTGAAAACCTCCATAATGATAACGCTCACCTTGTTGCAAAAAATGGTGATGCACTTCTTCTACTTTCAAAATTGAACCTTTGTGGGCATCATTTTCTATGGTCACACAATGTTAACATCCAACACAATCACCATGTTGCACAACACACTCACAATGTGGTGTGGAGATTGCGTATAGCCATGTGCTTCATGGCATACTCCAACAACCTAACCCCTTTGTTCACTACTCTCTCTTGATAAATAAACTTACAAAGATCACATGCACATTGTCTTGAACTAATGCAGTTGCTAATGGTCTTCTTCAATCAACACACAAATTTAACCTATCATACAGAATGATAATTCTCCTATGAACTATGAAGCAACCTTCATTGATTTTTTTATATGATAATAGTTATATATAAAATCCACATTCTCATGTCCTTCATCCTTGCAATCTATATGAGGCTATAACCATGAATAATAGAGAAATTTGGCACTTCATGTTTCAATAGCATAGTAATGGGTGGAGCAAAACCATGGTGAGTATCTCTACCTCACTCAATATCCACATGGTGGCTCGAGAAAATATGTATTCTAGTAAACTCTCTCACTAGATAAATAACTCGTTTTTCTATGCATAGCACAATTTACAATGTGAGTAGGAACTCCAACAAGTCCACATTGTAGCCAATGATTGTGGTGCAAACAAAATGCCTTCTTATCTAATCTAAAACTTGAACCTAATAGTTAAACCCATGCTTCTAGATTAATGCAATGGTAAATTTCTCTTCTACATGCATGGTGACACTACAAATGAGTTACATACTTCAACAGTCTCCATTTTTGTCATGGTTGTTGATCTTTAGACTTTTCTTTGCTCATCCATAATAATGGGATTCGATCAAAAAGTTACTTTGTTAACCTTTTTTTAAACAAAGTTACTTTGTTAACCTTTTTCTAAACAAAGTTACTTTGTTAACCTTTATTTTGAATTCATCAATTGTTACGGCCTTTTCTAGGGGCCTTTAACAAAGGATCGAAAAGTTACTTTGTTAACCTTTATTTTGAATTCATCAATTGTCACTGCCTTTTTTGGGGCGCCTTTAACAAAAGTTGCCTTTTGTTATCTTTCTTTCTTCTTCTTTTTTTTTTCTTCTTTTTTCTTCTCATTGTTCATATCCTTATTGGGAATGACGTGATCCTTATAGTACTTTAAGGATCACGTCATTCCCAATAATGATATGAACAATGAGAAGACAAAAGAAGAAAAAAAAAAAAAGAAGAAAGAAGGATAACGAAAGGCAACTTTTGTTAAAGGCCCCCCAAGAAAGGCGGTAACAATTGATGAATTCAAAATAAAGGTTAACAAAGTAACTTTGTTTAAAAAAAAGTTAATAAAGTAACGTTTCGATTTTCCTCTAGTGTATTGTTTTATTTTTTTGTATAATTGTGCATTGTAATCTTGGTGTTGAAATCTTCTCAAAAAACATCAATTTGTTTTTCCATCACACTCAATTTATGCAAAACAAATTGACACTCCCTACCTTCCTCCACCACCACCTCCACAATGAATATTTTATTCATCCAATACAACTCATAAAAGTTAAATATCTATGTTTCATGACTTATCAAGTACCTAGGGTCATAAATGTAACCTTTGAACTCTTCTTCCTAATATCCTTTGGACAATTTCATCCTTTGGACAATTTCCCTTGTTTTGTGGATAGCTTTCCCCATGCTTGTCATCTCTTTTTTTTTTCTAAGTGACTATGAAGGTCCTTAATTTTCCTCATAGAATTTTTTTGGGTTCTTCTTGTGCATTGATGTGTTTGAATGCATAGAGGATGCTTGCTAGTAGTTTTTGGTGCCTTTAGCAAGCCCTCAATTATTACATTGAGGTGTTGAAACATTTCCTTTGTGTTTCATGGTTTTAGGTTTACACCAAAATGATAGATTGGGGTCATTTGAAGTAGGATGGGCTTTCAAATTGGGGTTAGGGTTTCCCAAATATCATTATATTTATTAAATTCTATCATCAAAGAGGTAAGAACAAATTCAATTTTAAACATTTAAAAAAACAAGGTTTGTTGGCCAAAGGGAGTAAGACACTCTTGTGTTTGACTCTTTTGACCCACAAGCGTGGAAAGGGTTGGAGTGTGCCATCTAACATCTAAGAGAGTTCCACACATGTGAGGAAGTTATTTGGGAGTCAATTATTTACTGATTGTATTGAGCACATCATTTCATGATGGCACATAGTTTTGTAGTGATGGCTTAAGAGGGCTTTGTTCCTATAATAGGATGGCACTCCTCTCATTTGTACATGGTTGGAAATGGAATAAAACTCTCCTTTTATCACTATTGGTATCAAATTTCTCCCGTGTATTAAACATTTAGTCCCAAGTTAGAAATAGAAAGGATTTTGGGCATGCACATTAAATTGAAAGAAGGAGCTAGTGAAACATCAACAAATGCAAGTAAGATACGGAGTGTTCTTATGTTGTTTCATTGTGAACATATTTAAGCTAATTTTTTATTATTGGGGTTGACTATTTTTAGAATTTAATTCTTTACTTCACATGCGAGCTTAGAAATTTTAATTTTTTTTAGTTGCATTACTTAAGCTAGATCTAATACTAGTATAGCCTCTCTTTGATTTCTATACAATTTGGCTTCCTAGAGTGATGCTTTCCAAGCATTCAACAGGGAATGTGTAGAAACTTCATAAATAAATACAAGGCAAAAGGCCTTTTTCTTGAGGGTCAAGATAAGACTCCATGCAGAGTAGAGACATTTAGGGCCTTTTCTTTTCTTTTCCAATTGTTTCTTTGAGTTTTTCCTCTAACTTTTGTTTATTTTCACCCTAGGACTTGTGTATCTTTACTTTTAGAACTAAGTTTCCTTTTTCCTATTTCAATGAGATATTTTCTTCATCTTTTATTACAAACATATTTTGTTCTCGAGGTCAACCATAAGAGAAGGCATAATATCTAGATTGATTTGTTGTTTGTATTCTATTCTCTACATATCATCCATTTAAAAGGGATCGATTCCAAATTAACTTACCTTCTTTTTCTTTGATATAAGGATTTTTTTTTCTGTTTTCTCAATTTTTTGAACTTAAAGCTTATCATGCTAATAGTTTTTCTCAAGGTTTATCATTTGAATTTAGCATAAATGATGTTTTGATTTGGTTTCCTTCCACATATCTTTTCATCTAACTCTAAGCATAAATAAACTCAAGCACTTCAATTTTCAAACATGTAGTGAGTTTTTGGAAATGAATGGCCAACATTGCCACTCTCTCTCTAATATGAGGTTTTATGCTAACATTCCACCATTGACAAGTGGAAAACCAATTTGTAAGGGGAAAATGATCTAACCTTTCAAATGTATCCACACACCTTGGATTTCTTGAAGGTTGTAATTTTATCTTCATATGCAGACAACATTTTTCCTCTTTGAATTGTAGTGAAAGCCTCCAAATCCAAATCAATAGAAGAATATCTCAATTAAAGCTCGAAAAAGAGCGAACCCAAATCTGATATAAGAAATACACATGAAAAATCTAGTCGAATCGATAAGGCAACGAAGAATTGAATATCATAGAAGGGTACGAAATCTAGTACGAACTCATAAATATTATGAGCAGAGAAAAAACAAAAAGAGTCCCAAAGTTGGCAAAGGAGAATAGCTGCGGGAAAATAAATTTTAATAGGTCCATTTAGATTTTAAAGTAGCCGGAAAATTAGATTTTAGTAGGTAGTAAAATCTTATAAATAAATTTCTATGCTTGCTTAGGTTTTCGTTAAGTTTATTTTTATTTGAGCAAAAGGAGGTCATCTCACATAAAAGTTATATATAATGATGTTTAAGATAAGTAATAATGTTAGTGTAATTAGGGCATCAATAAAAACTATATGACACCTCTCTAATATATGTAGGTATGTTCATATAATGAGGAAAAATGGATATGAATTTTACACATAAGGGAAATATCTATCAATATTTAAGGAGGTGAAAAATATGCTTAAATATGTAAATAATGTTATCAATAAACTTAAATATTTATAGGTAGCTCATTATTTTTTAGGAAGTTTAGTTAGAGATTAAAATATCATATTAGAAGCTAGCCATAGCTTAGAAGGCCTTCACATGTGTTGTTAAGAGAGACATGGGATACATTTTGACTAAAGGAAATAAGGGGTACAATAAGATCAATGTATAACACCTACTCAAATCACAAAGAATATACCCAAACCATCAAGATGGCACATTTCCATGAGCAAAATTATGAAACACCATAGAACAACATAGATTAAAACTTATAGCCAAAGCATTACGAGTTAGAACATAGTGTTTAGGTGAACACAATAAAAATAGTACACATTGGACATAATAGGTGTGCTAACTGTGAGGGAGTGCTAGAATGTGCTAGGGAGTGCCAAAGCATGCCAAGAAATGAAGGGGATGCTAACACATGCTACATAGAGCCAATGGATTGTTAGGCATGCCAAATGTTATGGAATGTCAAGATGTAAAATTTGTTGCATAATTGTTTTACAACCACAGTTGGATGTGAGCCTTGTATTCATGTTGAAAATAGAAGCAAGAAACGATAAAAATAGAAATGCTAAAAATCACATTTCACGATATAATCCAACTCTGTTGAAAATAGCATCAAGAAATGATAAAAATAGAGATGTAAAAAATAGCATTGCTATAAATAACATTTCACGATATACTCCAACTATGTTGAAAATAGCATCAAGAAATGATAAAAATAGAAATGCTAAAAATAGCATTGCTATAGATAACATTTCAAGATATATTCCAATTTTGATTTGTCCTTGAATCAAAATTGAGAATCAAAATTTGAATTTAGTCTTACTAGTTGTTTGAAAAATAATTAATTAATTCATCTTGAGTTAATTAGTTAGTGAAAATCAAACATGAAGTCTTTGGGAAGACATGCAAAAGTTATCTCTTTGATTGAGGAAGTTATCCCTTAATTAAGGAGATAAGGATGAGTTGTATTTGAGTTCTAGTTAGTTAGCTGAGTTAACTGAGTTAAATCCAGTTAGATTAGTTACAAATAGTTTGTGGAACTAATTGTGAGTTCAATGAGTTAATGCATGCATGCATGCAACTAGTGTTCTATAGATAACTGAATATTCTCTCATAAATAACTCATGCATGTTAGTTTGGACAGAGACCGAGTTGAGATTAAAGGAAGGGATAGTGTACTATCAGTTGCTAGTATTTTCCTATAAGAAAATCTCTTGCATGCAGAGGGAATTCATTCCTTCAAAATTTCACAGTTACTATAGAGGTGAGAGCAGTGTGTGAGGTGAGAATCACACAAGTGGCAGTTGGAGGACCTAGGAGAAACCACGCAAGCAAATAGGAGGCTTGGAGGACTGAAGGAAGGCATGTGTTTTGTTTATTCTATCTATGAGTAGCAGTGAGGGATTGTACTGAGAGCTAGATAGCTTGAGAGCTAAAGCTTTATGTAATTCTGAGATATTTCCACTTGTATGATAATACATATGGCGGGATTTTTAGCTGAGGCTTTCCCCAGAGTATTCTTCTTTGTTTCATGTGTGATTGATTCTTCTTCTCCATTATATGTGTTCTATTTGATCTTTCTCAAATCGTTTAAGTTTCCACAAGTTTGATGGTAGAAGTAGATTAAGTATTTTTCTTTAGTACATTACGTAATCACATTAATATACAATGAGAATTTCTACATGGTATCAGAGGAAAGGTGATCAAAGTGGAGAACAATATTCAAAGAAGGGAGAAGTTTGAAGTTTTGAAGTTATTGATTGTAGGTATAGAATCGATTTCTTATCACATCTCAAAGTTCACCAATGACGTTCAATGGCTTAAGACTTGAGTATGCCCTGGATGGCAGCTAGAATTACATAGCCTCGAAGGATCACATGGAAGCGGTATTAGATGACAATGGGTTGAAGGACTTTATTTATTAAGAAGTCCCCAAGCTAGCAACAACTAATGCAAAAGAATTGGCGAATGGAAGAAATGTGTGGCGAGAGCGAGGAGGATTATTTTGGAGGGAGTTCGAGACCACATTGTCTCAAGTCTCCATGGGAAGGAGACTTTGTTTTCAATGTGTAAAACATTGAAGGATCTATATCAAAACAGTAGCGACGAGAGGAAGCTGGCGCTGAAAGACAAGATTCAGAAAATCAAGCGTGAAAAGGGCGACATGATCTCTACATATCTGGATAAGATCGCCACCTGCAGAGATGAGCTTGGAAGTGTAGGAATCACAAAAGTTGATGATGACATTGTGAGCCTTGCTCTCCTCGGTCTTCCTAGGAGCTGGCATAGCTACCAAGACTCAATGAATGGAAGAGAGAAACTGCCAAATTGGGAATGATTGTGGTCAGATCTGATGTAGGAGGAGATCATGAGAAGCACGAGAGATGGTTTTTCATCCAAGGAGGATGAAGAAAATCTAGCCTTAGTGAGTAAGGCAAGGAAAGGGAAGGAGAAGGATTCTCATTCAAAATCAAGTTCTTCCCATGGTGGGAAGAAGATTGACAAATCTAAAGTGTGAATCTTTAATTGTCATGAGGTGGGCCATTATGCAACTAATTGTCCATTGAAGAAATTCAAGAAGGGATATTTTGAAGGATCTAAAGGTGAGGCATTGGCATCTTAGTTCTAACTGGATTTTACCCTCATAACATTCAACGGTTTCATCGATGATGGGTTGTGGTTGGTTTACTAACAGTGGGGCCTCATTCCACATGATGAGTGATAAGAGTTTGTTCAGTACCGTGGAGGAGAAAGACCTCCAGATGTGCATAGAGATGGGTAATGATGAAAAGTATAGTGTTTCAGGAGTGGGTACGGTTGCTTTTCAGAGGGAGCATTGAGCTCTCATTATCTTGACAGATGTGAAGTATGTACCTCGACTGACGAATAACTTGGTATCGATCATGATGATTCAGGACAAAGGATATGATGTAGTCTTTAGTAAGGGAAAGGTTTTCCTTAGACACATCACCACGAGACAAGTGAAATAGATTAGTTCATGAGTCAAGTGCTTGTATTCTCTTGAGGTTCAAGATGCATGCAAAGCCTTGAGGAGCAAGGCAAATGTTGGAGACTTGGTGGCTGGGAGGTAGAGTACATTACCTCTCCACATGCAGTGCTAGAAGAAGTCTGAGACAATTGTGGAGGAGCTACAATTGGTGAAACAACTTCAAGATGTTGTGGAGTAGCCACAACTAGAGAAGTCGAGAGGAGATCGAGTGGAGACATCCCCTCATGCAGAGAACTCCAGTAGGGCAGAATTTGGAGCCAAGTGGGCAGAGGGATCACATGTAGCCGTACCTCCAGATGTGAGGTGAGGCAATGCCAAAAAAGGCTAAAATAGGGGTAGGATCCTTGAGGTACACAGCCTCTTTAATTAGACCTTGCTACAGGAAACCCAACAAGGAGTAGCAGGACTAGCTGAGTGGGTAGAGACAGATGCGGATGGAGAAATTGAGGGAAATTCAAAATCCGAGGGTGTTTCTAGCCCAACAGGGAGGTCTGTTGGGAGATCAGTTACTTACTTCTTAGTAACTGAGTTGCAGTGCAGTAGTCGGCAACACGATGCAACATGATGAGAGGAGGTGCAATGCGAATGCATTTTGGGAGATAGGACCAGTAGTAGCACGGATGTAGCAGTAGGAATCAATGTGATTGATGTAGTCAAAGATCAAAGTGACAAAGGCTAGAGCAGTCACATACTAAAGAGTGCAAAGAAGGATTGATAGCAGTGTAGTAAGGCAGAGTCAGCAGAAGTGCAAAGTTTTCAATCAACAAAGGCAATAGAAGTCAGAGACTTTGATTAAAGAGGCATCATTCTGATTCAGGTTGGATATTTTTTTGTTTCTGAGTTGCTGGAGCAACAACACTTGAGAGAATTTTTGCATGCAGAACATTCCAAAGGTTCAGGATCAGGTTCAAGTTGAATGCCTTTCTTGTTGAGAGGGAGTGTTGAAAATAGCAAAAATAAATGATAAAAATTGAAATGCTAAAAATAACATTTCTATCAATAGAATTTTAGGATATACTCCAACTCTGCTAAAAATAGCATCAAGAAATGATAAAAATAGAAATTCTAAAAATAGCATTGCTATAAATAGCATTTCAAGATATACTCCAACTCTGTTGAAAATAACATCAAGAAATGATAAAAATAGAAATGCTAAAAATAGAATTGCTATAGATAGCATTTCAGGATATATTCTAATTTTTTTTTTCCTTGAATCAAAATTAAGAATTAAAACTCGAATTTCATCTCACTAGTTTGAAAAATAATTAATTAATTCATCTTGAGTTAATTAGTTAGTGAAAATCAAACATGAAGTCTTTGTGAAGACATGCAACAGTTATCCCTTTGATTGAGGAAGTTATCCCTTAATTAAGGAGAAAAGGATGAGTTGTATTTGAGTTCTAATTAGTTAGCTCAGTTAACTGAGTTAAGTCAGTTAGATTAGTTACAAAGAGTTTGTGGAACTAATTGTGAGTTCAATCAGTTAATGCATGCATGCATGCAACTAGTTTTCTATAGATAAATGCATATTCTCTCATAAATAACTCACACATGTCAGTTTGGACAGAGACCGAGTTGAGATTAAAGGAAGGGATAGTGTACTATCAGTTGCTAGTATTTTCCTATAAGAAAATCTCTTGTGTGCAGAGGGAATTCATTCCTTCAAGATTTCACAATTACTATAGAGGTGAGAGCAGCGTGTGAGGTGAGAATCACACAAGTGGCAGCTGGAGGACCTAGGAGAAACTACGCAAGGAAATAGGAGGCTTGGAGGACTGAAGGAAGGCATGTGTGTTGTTTATTCTATCTATGAGCAGTAGTGAGGGATTGTACTGAGAGTTGGATATCTTGAGAGCTAAAGATTTGTGTAATCCTGAGATATTTCCACTTGTACGATAATACAAATAGCCGGGTTTTTAGCTGAGGCTTTACCCAAAGTATTCTTTTGTGTTTCTTGTGTGATTGATTCTTCTTCTCTATTATACGTGTTCTATTTGATGTTGCTCAAATTGATTAATCTTCCGCAAGTTTGATGCTAGAAGTAGATTAAGTATTTTTCTTTAGTACATTGGATAATCATATTAATCTACAGTGAGAATTTCTACAATTCGTAATTTGTTAAGCTGTATGAGTTGATATTCAACATGAGTAGCCTAAGATGAGTTATAGAAAGTTATTAGGTGAACAATGCATAGTATAATTGTTGTAATTGGAACTTGTTCAAGATGTTGTTATAGTTTGCAAGTTGGTGTTATTGTTGATGCCAGATTTGGTTGGGTTCCCATGTTGCAAAACATTTAAGGGTAGTTGTGAGGCATGATAGCTAAAGAGTGCAAGGCATGCTAACACATTCTAGACAATGTAAATGCACGCCAAGGAGTGTTTGGGAGTGTTAGGGATAGCCACAACATTATTTTTTCAATGACTTGGTTGGTTTCCCAAGTCGCCAGAAAGGTAAGAAAATCTATAAGGGCATGAAAACTAGGGAGTGCCAACATGTGGCAGGAAATGCCAAGAAATGCTAACACATGGTAGACAGTTCCAATTCATGATAGGTATGCTGTTGGGACCTTCATTTTGAGTTTTTGCAGGAAGACAAGATAATAGCAGGTGGTGGGGATGATCGGTTGAGTTGCGAAGCTCACGGCCATGGGGGGGAAAGAACTAGGAGTGGTACAACAATTGCAAAAAGGTGGCAAGGGAGAACAAGAGCAGTTGAGCAAGTAGAGAGCAAGTCGAAATTGCAGGCTAGTCTCCAACATGAGGAAAAGTTGTAGGGGTTTTCCAACTATATTCCTTGGAAGGAAAGGATCAAGTTGGTCTTGTAGGTCAACAAGATCTGGGAGTTCATTGAGAAAGCCATCAAGAAGCCAACTGATCTAAAGGAGATGGAAGTGTCCATGAAGAATACTACACATGAGATGTGGATGGCTCTTCAGAATTTGTTCGAGATTAAGAATGAGAAGTGGGTATTGGTATTGGCAGATAAGTTGAACTACACCAAGATGATACAGGATGAAGGAGTGACTTCATATCCGACGAGATTGTCTAAGGTCAAAGATGAGTTTTCTGTCATCGATATTAAGAAAAGGAAGGTCATTATGATTAGTTTCAACTCGATGCGAATGTAAGACCACTTTGAACACACCATGGGGGATCTGATGGGTAGAATTTGGTGCTCTTGTGTGTATGTGGTTAAACAAAAAGGCCCCCTTTCATTTGCATGAAGTGTTCCTGGTACAAATCGAACTCTAAGTACATTTAATGTATTGTCTATAAATAACCTCTCTAACAACCTGTTGTGCTGTACAACAACCCCCCATTTCATAAAGTTTTTCTTTAAAAATCATAATATCAAATGGGTCCCTTTTAAACATAGATGTGTGAATAAATTGGTATTAACTCATCAGTAGAAAAAACACTAATCAAAAGGTCTGACTGAAATGTGATATACCTTTCAAACAATGATAAAATAGGTCTTTTAAACAATCATAAAAGCTTTTTATTATTATGATAAAGTGATCGCAAGATCGCATATCGCAATAATAAGAAAAACATATATAAAGACCCATTGAATTACTCTGATCCGAAAAGGGAAATCATTATCAGATATTAGGGAAAGGCAAAGCAAATTGTCTATATAAGGCACCCCCCCATTCCTCCGATGTGATAAAAGGTATCGCTATCGGCAATCAGCCGTAGTAATAAATTCATTAACTATGACACCTTCAAATCTTCCGATGCGATAAGGCGTATCGCCATCGGCGACCGGCGATTTCGCAATAGCATAACTAATGTGACCCGAGCCCTGTCCTGATTGTGATACATTAAATCAAGGCGCGTGTTTCTAAGCATAATAAATATTGGCATGCATTATACCACCTTCGGTGATTCAACAATATTTTGGACTATTATTAAAACCCTCCCTTTCACGTCACCAATCATCAAATGCGATTATCCGCCAAAAATCTAAGCCACACTTGAATCAATTATTCACCATACAGATGTTATGATGGATATTTAAAAGCTCCCTTATCATGATTGACATGTGAAGTGGCCAATTAATGAAGCAGTTATGCCGAGATTTTCCACTTAGATTCTATCTGCGGCAATTTCACTATGATCTTTGATTTTTCGCTAATAGATATAACTCTTTCATATTGGCTCATGTTATCTATTTCTCTGTTTCAGGCTCGTTTCATTCCTTGTGTAGAATTCCGTCGAAATAACAAGTTTTAATCAAATGGGAAAGAAATCCAAGAGATCCGCAGCAGCAGTGGCCCCTGCAATAACAATCTAGCCCACCAGTGACCCAGGACCAAGTAAAAAGGGCCTAATCTCAGACACTACATGTCTCAGCCTTGGAAATACAAGCTGGCAAAGCATCTATAATTTAATTGAGGCAGAAGAATTGGAGGAAGTGTTAGAAGAAGCTACTGCAGGCTCAACTAATAAATCAGAAGCCTCCCTGAAAGATTTAGCCGACTCATTTTTTCACAGGATAGCAGCTCGGGAGAAAATTCTTCCATACATTGATGTAGTCAGATGGGTGATCGAACAAATTCCAGTTTTTAAAAGGACATTTTTGCACAATTGATGGAAGATTTTTTGGTTCATTTCAACCTAATGACTTAAGGAAAATGTATCATTTGCCCGAACCTGAAAAGAAATACAACAAATCCTTTCTAGAGAAATTCGCAAAGGAGAATGAGATGGAATTAGCCCCGATTAGAAAATAGAGATAGAATCCCACAAAGCACAAACATGAATCATTGGGCAAGTACTCCGTGGATTCCTTGTCATCTCCTTACTGTTACGCTGGGGCAATGATGTGTAGGATATGGGGAATGCATGGTTCAACAAAATTTACTATCGAAATGGGTCCTTTAATGGAAGCGGCTGTTAGTAGTTATGTCATGGAATTGGCGAATATATTGTCCGATAAATTAGCCTCTGCAATTCTTGATTTTAGATTCAATTCATGAAAAACCACTAGGACTATTCCCCCCTTCTATTACAGTGCTTTTGTTATGGATATTCTTTTCTTTAATTCTGAATACTGGATACTTGGGTGGAGGTGGACGCCATAGGACCCTAAGCCAATCCACATTTATCATCAGATGTTATGGAAGGCACATTATAGAGACCACTTGTATCAAATTTGTAATGGTTTCATGTTGCCTATCTATTATGCCATTTTTGATAAGCCTGCCCCAAGGATTTCCAAGGAGGGAGAGATTGACTTAACTGCTGTAGGGAATTGGTTCATGGAAGACAAGTTCACATATATAAGGGTGTATGGTAGCCTCATAAGACCCCATGTACTCCTATTGTATGTACCTGATAAACTGTTGGCACAAGAGTTAGCTTACCAAATAACAACATCTGGAACATCCAAAACTCTTAGGACTTCTAAAAAGCAGTCATGGCCTATATTCCCTTTGACATGCGGTGTTTATACTCTACTTGATTACAAACAAGCTGAGAAGGAGACAGGAAAAATAAATATGCTCAATCTTGCAACCATCCCTAACAGGCAATTCGATCCCTGGAAGGTTGCCTATAATGTGCTTAAACAGGCCAAACTTACTAAGTTTGACCATGAAAAAGATGAAATTGACGACCTATTTTCTTCAGCAGAATCATTGCCTCACGTTAAAACATTGGCCAAGATGAAATATAATGATGAAGGACTGGTGGAATTCAATAGGCTCAGAGAACAGAGGTTGCAAGCTCTGCCACTGGACTTATTGGCTACTACACCAACAACTGAGTCAAGCGAGCCTAAACAGAAGATTATTGACGAGCCTCCCGCTACAAAGAAAATTCCTGAAAAGGGAAAAGAGCCAGAGAAAGGAAAAGAGTAGGAAACAGAGCAGGAGAAAGAAAAGAAGCAGGACAGTGAAGTTATTGATCTAGAGGCTCAAATTGATCCCAAACTCCTAAAAGAGTGGCAACAATTTGACTCTATTATAATCAATCCTGAGACTTCACAAGGATTTGGCACACCTCAAGTAATAGTTAGTCAAGAAACAACAACGACTACGGTTCCAATTGAAGGGACCAATGGCCTACCCATTAGCAAAGATGCAGAAATAATTCCTTAAGATCCATCCAATCAGATTGTTTCACAGATAGAAGACATACCACCATTAGATGTCTTTTACAGTCCCAAACACAGGGTTGTGGTGAAAAGATAGAGGAAGAGGAGGAGACTTGATCAATATTCCCTTTTACCAGACCAAACAAAGATGGCTAATGTGGCGTGGAAGGAGGAATTTAACCCTTCTGATGACCTTACAAAACTTTCTCAGTATGATAGAGCTTATTCGACAGCCACCATGGATAAAGCCTCAGAAGTAAGCAACCTACTTAAGGAAAAAGATCAAATAATTGTTTCATTGCAGTCACAGGTGTCTGAAGCACAATGAAAAATAGAATAGTTAGAACAACAACTATCAATACAGCGGTAGACAAATAGTCAATTAAATGAGAAATTGCTCAAAGAGAAACACATGATAGACTTGAGCACAGTACAAAAACAAAAGGAATTGTCTGAAGCATTGGCCAGATTAAAGGTAATGAATGAACAAATGAGCAAGACTAAGGATGAGAAAATCGCTCGACTGTCACAAGAAGTAGAAAAGTTCAGGATCCTTCCTCAAGTAGCAGAGTTCAGAACCGAAGCTCTACAAATCAATAAGGCATTGATTACACAGCTAAAACTGCTATGTCATAACATTTCTCTGGTTGAGCCTCTTTGTGAGATTACTACATCAATAGTTGATAAATTAGTTGAAGCCAGGCAGGATTTAGAACAGGCCGATGAGATCTTAACCAGCTTTCTTGCTTGGCAAGACTCCCGTGAAGGACAAGTCACAGATCTGCCCAAAATTCTAGAGTCACACAAAGACATCCTTTTCCTAGAATGGCAGTCGCAACTGATGAAGGTAGAAAGAGAATCCTCAATATGTTGATTATCTACTAGCAATTTAATTGAATTGGTCAATGACACTCTTTATCTGTCTAACATGATTTCATAGTGTAATCTAGTAAGATTGATATCGGCCAAAGCCTTGGAACAAACATGCAATCAGGAATTTGAAAAGAGTGGAAGACTAATCACTCGCATCTAAAGTTTAACTTGGGATGCATTTTGGTTTTTCTTAATTAAGCCATACAGTCAGAGGGCCGCACTCAAATGTTTAAATGATACCATCAGTTGCATGATTCTCGAGATCCAAGATGCCGCATATTCATCCCAGCTGTATTCTCATCTAAGTCGCCCTCCAGAATTGCAACCGATGCTAGATATCTACCAGCTCAAGCCGAAGGGAGATCATCCGAAACAATGAATCATGCTGCCGACTGAGGACAAGCCGATTTTGGGGAGGTATTCATAATATAGTTGTACCAATTAAATAACACTTTTATTTTGTAATTAGTTAGCTTAATTAGTATTTATAGGCCCTTTCATGCATTTAGAAAGGGTCCTCAGTTTTTGTATAAACTCAAATTAGTAAGTCACACTATTGTGCTTCTGATCTATTTTTTATGAAGACTGGGCCAGTATTTTGAATTTTGACGAAGAAAGATTTGATGACATGTGCACTATTGCCTTTTGTGGAAGTGTTTCTAAGTTAGAAGAAGGAATTTGAATGCGATTGATATCGAGAGTGATTAAAATAACATATGGTACTATTATCTATGCTCTTGTGTCATTATTTTATGTGAATTGGCATTTGTTTAAATTTTGCTATCATTCGATATATGTATGTGTTTTAACAACAATCCTTGTACTTTTCACTATTGAATGTCTAAGGACTGTTATTCTTTCAATCATATCTATGTTTATGACATATATGAGGAATAGTGCAATAATGTTTGCTTGATTGTTTTTTTCTACTATTTGGGCTTAGTAATTATCATATGAATAAATATCTTTGTTTACCAACAGAGTCATCTATATGCTTGTTTGTGGATGAAGACCATCAAAAGTTACGCTAAAAGCAAAAATTTCCCGGGATAGGATAGTTGTTTATAATTTTACTTTTATATTAAACCATTCATCCGCTATCATTATATATTAGAGAATCAATCATATATCCATCCTATTTACCAATCATTGGGAAACTGGTCCTATTATATCCAGTCGAAGCCACCACAGCAAACGGAAAAGGAGTTGCCTTTAAGGTCCAGACCGGGTGGTTATCCCCAATGTTGATGTAGTGATTTTCGAGGCATCAACATTTTTGGCACTAGAAGGTGGGCATGAACTGTGAGTGGCGAGCAAACCCAAACCTATAACCCATTCTGAGAGTAAATCTCCCTCCACCTCTCCTCGTACCTCCCATTTGCATGTTGGAACTCCAGTATTCAAGCGAGAAGAAGAGGAATCAACTAGCACTACTCAAACCCACCATACTTCAGAACGATTAACTGTCGAGTCCCTTGAAGTTCAGTCTCTCATGCATAAACTTCAAGGCTTTTTGATATCACCACAGAAATCTGAGGTATCTCAAGGCAGTGAGACTTCGCAATTCAATCTACCACATAGTCTCATCAAACTTCAGAGCGGAAAGCTCGGTATTGAACCTACTAAGTTACCTTTACCTAAAAGGAAAAGGGAAAAAAATAATACTGAAGGATCTGACAGTGAAACTTTCTCATCATCATCTTCCATCTCATCTTCACCAACACGAAGTCAACCATCCACTCCTCCATTACATATTGTTGTTCAATAGGGATCAGGAACTTCAACATCCCAACCCAAAACTCCTTCCCAAACATCTAGAATTTCATCAGCAATATCATGCACTACTGGTTTTACAATGGCTCAGAATCCATGGAATAGTCCTAGTGCGTCACCATGCCCGCACCGTTACACCCATTGCCTGATTCTCTCGAAAAATGGTTACCCAAGTTTAATCCAAATGTTGGAACACAAGTCGAAGAACATATTAATAATTTCATGTTATCACTTAATTTGAAAGGTGTGACAGAGGAAGATGTTATCGTCAGGCTTTTCCCTTATACTTTGCAAGGATCAGCTGGGTCTTGGTATATTTCCCTGCCCCCTGGATCCATTACTAGTTGGAACATTTTCCAAGAACATTTTCTTACTAAGTATGGCAATGATAGATCTTTAGCAACATTAATCAATGATCTCTCCAATTTTAGGATAGATTCTAAAGAACCTATTAAGGAATTCAACTCACGATTTAATAAACTCTTGAATAAGATTCCAACTGCCTCTAATCCAAGTGAGCAAATTAGAAGCGAATGGTATATAACTTCCCTACCTTCAAATATAGCTATTTTCGTAGACAGGGCTGTAAAACCAACTTTAGCAGAAAACATGAAAGAGGCGCTTGCTGTAGAGAAACATATTATTGCTTTAGAAAAGAAAGCTTCTCTTGAAGATAGAAAATCCAAAAAAGTTTCTTTCAAGGATGATTCAAAGAAAAAAACCCTTAAAGATCCATATGATATGGAAAGTTTACAAAAAGTCCTCAAGACTATGTCAAATGAAATGGTTGAAATCAAGAAGAAAGTAGCTAAAACCTCAACAAAAAGGCCTTTAGAAAATTTTAAAAACCTGAATCAAAACCACCAAATGCTATATCCAACGCAAATTCAGATCCTGAAGAAGAAGAAGAAGATGAAATAGTCTTGCAATCTGAGGAATCCGAAGAAGAGGAGATTGTCGAATTTCATGGGATGTTGGATTTTATTTTACCTAACTTCGATACAGAAAATGAACAAGAAGCTTTCCCTGCGACTACCAGGAGTAAAGGTACTCCTGAATCTATTCAGACAACTTCGAAGAAAAGGAATGCAGGTTCCACAACTACCAAAGAAAAGATTCCTACAAAGAAAGCTTCAACGATACCATCCCAAAATCAACCATCATCTTCAAATCTACCTTCAACATCTAAGACATTGGTAGTGTCAGATTCTATGGCGAATATTACTATGTTTGAACTTAGCAAACTCAAACATCAAAAGAAATTACTTCTTAAGGAGTTAAATGTCGTTCCTTCTTCACCTCTTCCTAATGTTGTATTGTCCAAAGCTGCTAATGATTCAGGCCAACCACCTCCTGGTAGAGTCGAAGCTACTGATGCAATCTTAATTGGGGATAGATCAAATTCTCATACTCCTCCTTTCCTCTTAACCTATGAGATCTATAATAGAAATCTACACAATTGTTTGATTGACTCAGGGGCTTCCTCTAATATAATGCTAGCTTTAGTTTGTTTAAAACTGAACATTGAACCCCAAAAGTCTGCAATTCATATTGTACACTTGGACAGAACTAAGGTCCAGGTTTTAGGCGAGATCAACTCAGTGACTATCAGGTTATCAACTGATCCTAGAGTGGTTCAAAGAATTGATATTTTGACCACTGATATACCTTAATTCTATGGGTTGATTTTAAGTAGAGATTGGTCTAAAAAACTCCATGGTTATATTTCCACCGATTGGTCCCATATGTGGTTACCTTATAAAGGAAAACTAAATCAGATCAAGATTGATTGGGAGAAACACATGACACATACAGTTACTGTTTTTGAACAAGGAAATCAACCAATAGCATTCAATAACAATATTTTGGGGAATTATTCATCTGAATCATTCTCTCGAAATTTCACTGTCAAACCATATCCTTTCCCAGTTAATAATTTCACATCCTAGATCGAAAACTTTTCACAAATAGATAGGTCAAGATGTGTTAATGTTGCTAAGGAAACTGCACATAAAATTCTTGATAATTCTTTATTTTGGTCACTATATTCTGACTGGTCTAAGTCTAGTGAAGGTTTAGGAGCAGGATTTATTTTAGTTAGTCCTGAGGGAGAAAAAACCATGTTATCATGCAGACTGGAATTTGAATGCACAAACAACACAACTGAATATGAGGCCCTAGTTCAAGGACTCTACAAAGCAATTGGCCTCAAGGTTCAATATCTGAAGGTGTTTGGTGATTCAGCAATTGTTATTAAATAGGTTATAAATTGAATTCATTCCCTTTCTGGTCATCTCAAACTCTATCAGTCTCTGGTACAGGAACTCATCTCTCAATTTTTAGCATTCAATATTTCTCCCATCCCTAGGTCTCAGAATGTAGCAGTAGACCTGCTAGCTAATGTTGCTTCCAAACTCCTACCATCTGAAGATTACAACCCCGAAAGATTTTCAGTAGAGTTAATTTTTAGACCATCAATTCCCGATAATGTCACCAATTGGCGAGTGTTCAATCATGATGAAGACATTTTAAACTTCTTGACTTCTGACAAGTCCTACGATGACCAAATCATTGATGAAAGTGATCATGACCTTTAGATGAAAGAAAAGCAAGAGGAAAACTCAATACCAAAACCAGTGGTCAAGCTTGAAGATCTTTATGATACTAAATACAGCTTTAAACGAGTGACCAATTCAAAACTCTAGAGTTCCACTTTAAGACTTGAATTGATAAACCTAGGTACTGAGGAAAACCCTCAAAACATTAATTTGGGACTAGGACTTTCTTTAGAAGAAAGAAAAACATTCATTAGGATGTTAACAAAAAATAAATATGTCTTCGCTTGGAAATATGATGATTTGAAAACATACGATGCATCAATCATGCAACATACTATTCCAATTCTTCCTGAACAAAAACCAGTGCAACAGAAGTTAAGAAAGATTCATCCTAACCTAGAGAGTCAAATAAAGGCTGAATTAAATAAACTCTTGAAGGCTAAGATAATTTTTCCTATGAGACGTTCCAACTGGGTCTCCAACATGGTGCCTATTAGAAAGAAAAGTGGCGATATCACGATTTGCATTGATTTCAGAAATCTTAACAAGGCAAGCCAAAAGGATAACTTCCCTTTACCTACTATGGAGCAGACATTACATTTGGTAGCTGGTTCAGAACTAATGTCCTTTTTATATGGTTTTTCAGGATATAATCAAATTCTGGTCCATTCTGATGACATGCTTAAAACTACCTTCAGAACTAAGTGGGGAACTTATGCCTACCAAAAAATGCCTTTTGGACTTATCAATGCAGGAGCTACATTTTAGAGAGCTATGGACATAGCGTTCAAAGGTGTTATCTCAAAATCAGACCCTGATAGGCTGCTAGTCAGGTTGACTCTAAGTAACTATTTCAAACCTACTTTAGGCTGAGGCTTAGCCTCCTCAACCTGAGAGGGCTCTCTCTAGATGTATTAATGATTTTGATTTAAAGTAAGATGGCTAACTCTTGTAGAATAACTATGACAAATATGACTGCTGGAAATACATTAAACAAGTATCCATTGGGCCTATGGAGTCAACAACACCTTAATAGACAATGATCTTGACTTTACATAGAGGTCAGGGCATTCAGCATTTGAATATTCAGAACACAACTCATATGAAACCACAGTTTATAAATGCATACAGGAAATCAGAGCACAATCAGTGAATTCTGAGTGATTATACATCTATACAACTGTAAAAATTAAGGAAAGGACAAGATCACACATTCTGAACATAGAAATCCTTCATGAATCCTGAGAAGTAAAGCCAAATTATATTACTGAAACTCTGTCTTTACATAAGCCAAATACAATGCTCTGTCATAAAGTTTTCCAACCCTCATTACATTGCTGTTTCAGCTATATATAGAATTCTTATTCTAAATGTTCGAGATTCCTCCTCCAGCATGAGGGGAATTCGATAACTACCTCTAATGACACCTATCAACTATTTAACTAACTAATAAATACAATAAAGTGCTGACTGGAGCTTTTTTAGAGTTCTAAATCTACTATGACTCTAACTCCATATTATATGCATGATGGCTTCTCCTCATTCTTTGACAGCTGATCCTCTTTCAGTTTGGCTGAGATGGCTAAGATGGGTATTTAATGCCCCATGTTGACCTTGGATGTTGAAACTTTTAAACTCCTTAGAAATATTAGGAGGTTACCCTTGCTTCTCGGCTTCAGTTTTTTTCCAAAATCTTCGAATGCACAGAAGCACGTTCTTTAGCCTTTAATTACCCAAAATGTGGAAGACTGCCACGTTTTTGATGCGTTGTAAGCTTTATCCATGAACATGCGCGCAGGCAAAAGTTTGTTGTAGGCAAACCGTTTGATATATCTTGAACAGTGATCAAGGGACTTTATAACAAAAATTTAAAATTGAATTTGAATATTCAACCTTTTAAAGTATCCACCTGTCTTGACCTGATTGACTGTTGACAGCTCCAGATGATCTCTTACATTCCCTTTAAGCGTTTCCTTTTCAAAATTCCCGCTCATAATTCAGACTGTTTGATTTACGTTAAAATCATCACTTTCAGCAGTTTCGTAGCGCGCTACGAAACTGCTGAGTTATTTAAAACAGTTTGCCTTTGACCCGAGATCTTTATCAACTGAATATTTGATTGCCAAAAACTCCCTTCAACTTTCCACATGTTGAACAGGGATTTATATTTCCTCAGAGAAATAAGATTAAGCAAATTTGTCAAAAATTTGAAACAAAACCTTACTTGAAGTGAAAAATTCATTTAGGAGGCAACCGGCTTAGTTGTGTCTTCAAATCTTCAATTTGTTTCCTCATATCTCTATTCCCAGCTCTCAGTTGCATATTAATCCTTCTGATATACTTGGCTTCTTTGATTGTTGGTACTGTCCAGGTGTGAAATTGTGCATGGCCATCAACCACTGAATTCAACTGAGCTTCTAGGGTTTCACTCCCTTTCCATAGAGCTTTATAATACTTTGCATGTATGATTGCATGTTTTCTAGCGGCCTTCTTCAATTTGGCAATCTCATATTTAGCTGTTTCTAATTGGCTCTTTATGGCTGCTATATTATCTCCTTGAGATGTGATGGTTGTTTTGCTTGTGTTTTTCTGTGTCTCTTCCCCTGTTTCCTCTGTTCTTGGCAGTGCTTCCTGTAATTGTTGGAATCTCCTTGTCATAGGTCTTCTAGGTTTAAAAACGAATTCCTCAGCTGGCACATCAAATTTGAGCCTTTTTGAGGCCTTGGATTTCTTGGTGCTTTCTTGTTCTGACTGCATCAAGTCGATTTGAACTGGTAGAGACTGCTCGAATTCAATAGCATGTAATAAATCATTCAAACTTGCCTTGGATACTAGACTGTCTTCGACTGCTATAGCTTTACCTTTTTCCTTATTTATTTGAATTCTTGTTCTTACCATTGAGACTATTTTCGATGTGCTTGTTTCAGGTATAGTCTCCTTACCATGAGATTTTTCCTTAGTTTTTTGCTGAGGTTGATCTTGGATAATGAGAGGCTTCACTAGTTTTCTTAGCTGTGACTTTGGAACCCTTTTGGCTCTTGCCTCTTTTTGGAGCTCAGCTATCGTGAAATCTCTGGCCGGTTGAGGAGTGAGGCCAGTCTTGCTTTGGAATCCAGCCATAAAAATAAAAGAATTCCAGTCTCTGTCTATCTTCTGGAGGCCATTTAAAACCAGCAGCTTGATCAAACCATGATGAAACAAAGATGTTTCACAGTCCTCTTTCCTCAGTTGCACCTTATCACACATCTTACTCAAGCTACGGAACAAATAAAAAGGTAGGTCTATGGAGAATTTCCCAGTGAAATGCAAAAGCAGTTTGAAATGGTAAGAATAAACCTTGTTGTACCTTCCTTCACAAGTCAAATATTTCTGTATGCAGGTGAGTAAAAGAGCATAATGTTCCTTGACATAATTCCTGGGCACTGCCTTAGTTAAATCGTCATTTACATATGCATCTTTTAAAAACTCCTTCCAAGGATTCATGTGAAATTTGAAATTTTTAAACCATTCCTCTTGCCCTCTTGGGATCTCTGTCACAGCAGATATCGCTTCTGGAGAAACCTGCACTTCTAACATGGCTACCTTTGAATTCAAACCAGTGAAGTTTAGTGCAAATTCTTTGGTTACCTGTGCATGCCCTCCTTGTAGATTTTTGCAAAAGTTCCAGCACCCGGCGTTTTTAAAAGCTTTCTTCACCCCTTCATCTCTCAGCGTTATATCCAAGCCCTCAGGTTCGGTCCTTAGACATTTGCCGGATCTGTGCTCTTTTTTCTCCATGGATTCTTCCAAATCTTCGCACACAAAGACTAACAGCTCCGGTTGAAATTGTGATTCAGCTTCTTTTTAATTCAGCCTCACTTGATTGTCAGCCTCGCTTGATTATCAACCTCGCTTGAAATTTAAATTCTTCCATTTAAAACATTTCAATACATAATCTTGCAGATTTGTCACTCATGCAAAACTTACGGCCATCATTAAGGTTTATGCACGGTAAAATTTCTTGGGAATGATACTTCGTGCATATCAACAAATCTACTGGTGGTGATAGTGGCAATGAGCATTCAAACGTGATAAGAGAGGTACATGAGCTGACATGAGAGGACATGAATGATGACTCACTTAACGGACTTGACATTTCGGGAAAGATTCGCTGCGGAATGCACGAATCCATGATTTCGCAGCGCTGTTAGTTTTAAATTTTAATGATGCGCTGCGAAACTGCCTAATCATGATGCGCTACGAAATTGCTTAATCATGATTGCGCTGCAAAACTGCCTAATCATGATTGCGCTGCGAAACTGGCGAATGGGAATTATGCTGGGAAATTACTAAAGACACGGTGACTCAGATAAGACAAGATGTGGCTATAGAACAATGATGGGTGGAGGAGAACCAATGGGAGTTGAGAATGACTTGAGTTAAGAAACTCTTTAAAACTCCAAATCCTAGGGGAAGAAAATTAAAACGAAATTAAACTAACAAGGACCTTTGTCATCGGGCTAGGATAGAAAATTATATGCATCAAATTTTTAGTTCTAAGTGATAACAGTGGCTCCACTTGGGATAGTGTGCTCCTGTAGTACACTAAGAACTCGCAGGTCCAATGCTTTGTCCAATTTATGAAAACATAAACAGAGTTGACAAGCATCCCTTTCTAGCTTTGTGAGCCTTCACCTCGGGCTTGAGCTTCCTGTTCAGCTTGTCATTTATTTGCAACAAAGAAAGACTAATAAAATGGTTATATACAATGTTTGTGAGATACTTGGTAGAAATTCAATCAATTGTAATGCTTTAGGAACCTGCCATTAACAGGTCCTCCAGCATATGGTGTTCCATCCATCTCTTGTAGAATGTAGGTGTTATTCCCATGGAAAGCAGAAATTTGATATGGCCCTTTCCACAAATTTTCAAATTTACCATGTTTACCTTTCTCTTCAATTCTAGCTTCCCATTTCAAGACTTTATCATGAATCTGAAATGTAACTTCTTTGATCTTTTTTTCGAATGCTCTCTTGATCCTGTTCTGGTTTTGTTGATGATTGTCAAACACCTCATTTCTTTTCTCCTGCAAAGCTATTAGCTGATTGATCCTTCGTTGTATAGCGTTTGGTTCTTCTTCTAATCCTTGAATCAGCTTCATTACTGGTACCCCAAGGGATGTTGGAAATATAGCCTCTGCCCCATATACTAGCTCATATGGTGATGTTCCAATGGACGTTTTTGTGCAAATCCGGTCAGCCCACAAAGCATATTTCAGTTTCAAATGCCAAGCTCTTTTATTTTCTTGCAGCAGCTTCTTAATGATTCTCACAAGATTCTTGTTTGATGACTCAGCCAAACCGTTTCCCTGTGGATAATAAGCAGTAGAATGTCCAAGGGAAATGTGATACTGATGACAAAAATTAATTAACCTTTTGGACTTGAAAGCTTGAGCATTGTCTGTAATGATCTTGATTGGGCAACCAAATCTTGATAATTTATTGTTTTCTAAGAAAGAAATAATCACTGAATCATTTTCTTGCCTTGTAGGTATTACTTCTATCCATTTTGTAAAGTAATCAGTGGCTGTGAGAATCCAGCGATGCTGTCCTGATGAAAGAGGATGGATTTTCCCTATAAAGTCTAATCCCCACTGCTGGAAAGGTGCTTCAACATAAATAGGAACCAAGGGCATTGGCATAAGCTTTCTCTTTCCTTCAAACACTTGACATTCATGACATGTGGCTATCTTTTTATAGATATCTCTAAACATAGTTGGCCAAAAATAGCCAGCTCTCAAGACCTTGTTTGCAGTGGCTTTCCAATAGTGATTTCCTCCACAATCCCCTTTATGAAACTCATCAATTACTTTATCAGCTTCTTCTTCAATGAGGCAGTTTAATAATATTCTTCCTGCATCTTTCCAAAACAAATTTTGGTCATACACAAAATATCTGAGAGATTTCAATTTGGTAAACCGAGCTTTGGATTTTGAAAGATTATCAGGAGCTCTATTATGCTGCAAAACAAATGCTATATCCTTGTACCATTCCGAGATCAAGAATTTTTCATTTATCTGGACTAATTCCTCTTCATTTTCAGAAATTTCTAAGATTTCTGTGCTTAAATTAATATCAATACAGTCCAAATTTGACTGAGTCAGCAATTTGGCTAGGCCTTGACCCTTTACCAACTTGGTGGGTTTGATCTCAATGTCATACTCCAATAGTTTTGCTATCCACTTTCGCCTTTTTCCATCTGGATCAGCTTGTGTAAGAATATCTTTTATAATAGCATTTGGCACGTATGCAACAATGTGAGAGTGCAAAACATAAATTCTGAAATCTTTAATTGCTTTCACCAATGCATAGGCTTGCTTCTCTAAGATATTATATTTCAATTCAGCATTGGTCAATGTCTTGCTAAAGAAAGAAATGGGTTGTTTAGTACCTTGACTTCCTTTTTGCAATAAAACTCCAGCAATTGTGTCTTCAGAAGCGAATGTGAAGATAAGAAACTCCTTGGTAAAATCTAGGCTGATGAGTACTAGTGCTTGAGTAAGTGCCTTCTTGATCTCTTCAAATGATTTCTTTGCTTCAGCTGTCCATTTAAAATCTGCTCCTTTCTTTAACATTTTAGTTATGTTCTTGACAACTTCAGCAAAATTAGGAATGAATCTTCTAACAAAGTTCACTTTCCCAAGAAAGGATTGAATCTCCTTCTTACTCCTTGGTAGATCTAACTTTTGAATTGCACTAACTCTATTAGGATCAATCCTAATTCCTCCTTCAGAAATAATATGACCAAGCAGTTTGCCAGAAGTTAGAGAAAAAACACTTTTGGTTGGGTTTAGAGAAATACCAAACCTCCTACACTTCAGTAGGACCCTTTCAAGGTGCTTTAAGTGGTCTTGTTCTCTTTTTGAAAAAACTGTGATATCATCGAGATAAACCACCACTGATTTGTCCTTTTCTTCAGCAAAAGCAATATCCATTGCTCTCTGGAAAGTGGCTCCTGCGTTCATGAGGCCAAAGGGCATCTTTGCATACATGAATGTTCCCCATGGTGTAGTGAAAGCTGTTTTCTCCTGATCATCTGGGTGAACAAGAATCTGATTATACCCTGAGAAACCATCAAGCATAAACATCCTTTGTGAACCAACAATGTTTTGCAGAATGAAATCCATTTTGGGGAGGGGGTAATTATCTTTCAATGAAGCCTTGTTTAAGTTTCTAAAGTATATACAAATTTTGATCTCTCCATTCTTTTTTCTGACTGGTACCAAGTTAGCAAGCCAATTTGAGAATCTGATTGGAACAATAATTTTAGCATCAAAGAGCTTTTTCACTTCTTTTTCAATCAGTGGCATTAGAAGAGGATTAATTCTTCTTAGCTTCTGCGTAAAAGGCTTTTCATTCTGCTTAATAGGAATGGTATGTTGTATGATTGAAGAGTCATATTGTTTCAAGTCAGCATAGCTCCATGCAAAAACATCAATGAATCTTTTCATCATCTCAACATATTTAGTCTTCATATCAGCTGAAAGGAATTTGGAAATCTTGACTATTTTAGGCACAACTGAGTCACCTAAATTGCAGTTTTCTACTTCCTCTTCATTAGCTTGTAGTCTTGGTGCTTTGAACACATCATTTTGATCAAATAATTTTTCAAGGGGAATAAGGCCTGTAGGGATTAAGTTGTTTTGTAACTGTAAGACTTCAGAACATTCCTTTGACTCTATTAACATATTCTGCTGATCTATCTGATTGTGCTCAAACTCTTCTTTTAATTCAATGAAGTTCCTTACCTGCTGATCATCATCAAAAACTTGCCAATTTGTGATATTATCCGGTATGACTGGTCCATGGCGAACCTCCACTTCATAGCTTTCAGAAAAATGCTTAGGAATAATAAAAATACTGGCTCAAACAGCAAGAGAATCTGCAATAGAGTTTTGATCTCTAGTTTTGATGTTGAAGGAAAAGGATTGAAATTTTTCCAACATCTCCAACACTAAATTTCTGTATTCTCTCATCCTTGCATCCTTAGTTTGATATGTACCTTCTACTTGTTTAATTACCAATTCAGAATCTCCATAAACAACAATGTTTTTAGCTTTCAACTTTATCAAGGTTTCCAAACCTAAAACCAGAGATTCGTACTCAGCCATATTTACAATCAAAATTTAATTTGTATGAGAGAAACTTACTTTCTTCAGTTGGACTAGTGATCCAAATCCCAGCTCCTGCCCCTTCTTTTCCTGCTGATCCATCAAAGTATAATGACCAGCAGCCCATAATGTCTCTTTCATTTCCTTGTTGCCCTTCTTGACACTGATTTTCTGCAGGTTTATCTTGTGATTCTCTTCCACTTGATTCGTTGAAAAGGATAGCTGACCCAAGACCAGTATCACATGAGTAAATAGGAAAATTTTGTGGCTTGTCTTTGCTGCTTACCATGTAGGCCATCCTTGTTTCGCAATACAACCTCCTCTATTCCCCAAACACTGGGATGGTAGCATATGTAAGATCCATCTGCATTGTGCCCTTGATTTTTGCTGCCCATGACCTTGAAAGAAGAATCCCAAACTTTGGTGGAATGTCTGCAACCACAATGTCCATAACCGTTGTTTTTGCTGGAATTTGTGTGAGCCCCACAACAACATCCTTTATCAAACCAATGCAATGGACTCTTTTTGAATCAAAGGAAAATAAATCCTTATATGGCCTAGTTACCTCTAACCCCAGTCTCTCCATGATTACCTTAGGTATGAGATTATGTGATGCCCCCGAGTCTAACATAGCATTATGTAGAGTCATATCATGAATGATAATGCTTATGTAGAAAGGGGGAAATTCTTCATTTTGTTCATCCTCTAGTCTTGGACCCAAACAGATAATAGGATTATATTCTTGTACATTTAGGATATCAGCCACTCCTGGTTGTGAATTAAGCATCTCCACAATTTTTCTTCTGTATTTATCTACCTTGAGAATTTCATTAAAAGGGATTGATATCTTAATTTTTGCAATCTCATTCTCAAGATTAAAAACAGAAGCAGTCTTGTCAATTTCTTTAGGAAGAGGGAGAATTTGAATATCCTTTTTTACAAGAGGAGAATCATCCTTACCTTCAACCACCTTTGATTTTTCCTTTTTATCTTCAGCTGTCTTTGAGATATTCTTCTTGGGCTGTACTTTGTTTGCTGTAATAGGGACATCTCTATTCCTTAAATTATACTGCTTTTGCATCTCAAAAATAGCGTGCTGATAGCCTTTTAAAAAATCCGAAGGCTCTTCTCCTGACTTTATCATACTAGACTCATCATGTTCCTCCTTAGTCAAGAAAATCCCTGACACTTCTTCATCAAAAAAATGGATTGATTCCTCAGGAACTTCAGGTTCGTCTTCTTCCTCTTCATCTACCAAATTTTGTTGGAAGGGAGGTCTCACTGGAGGATCTGTCTGCTGATTTCTGTTGTCTCTTGGCCTTTGCTGATTCTGAGGTCTTCTGAACTGAGGGTTCCTAAATTGAGGTCCTTGCTATGCTATAGGGGCAGAAGCATTCCCAAGAGCTAGTCGGTCCCTCAATTTCTCCATGGTTTTCATCATTGTTTCAAACTTGTCTTCTTGAGCAAAGGTAGAAGGCTTATCTTCTTCCTTCAGCTTAGTCTTTGCCATCTTTGATTTCTTAGCAGCCAGCATGTTGACCTCTACTTTAATTGCATCATTTTGCATGTCAGCAAGAGAGGCAGACTCCCTTTCTCTGAGTAAAAGAGAAAAATTTGAATCAAATGATTCAACATATCTCAACTGTGCCAAAGCTCCAGGAGGTTTCAAATGAGCTGGAATAGAATTGTATATTTTATTAAACCTCTTAGAGAAGTTTTGGACAGTTTCCTCTGGAGCTCTCCTAAGATTGCTGTATTTAGTAAGGGCTTGGACAAAGTTGGTTCTGTTTCCCCATTTCCTTAGAAAGCTGTCTTCAAATTCAGCCCAAATATGAATGCTTCCGGCTCTAAGGGCTTTAAACCATTTTCTGACTTCCCTAATGAAAGTTTGAGGAAACAATCTTAGTTTTACATCTTCATCATCCACTTCTTCCCTGTCAACAAAATCATTGAACCTATCCACGTGTTCCTCTGCTGTAATATCTCAATCTCCTCCCCATGTTGGAATTCTGGCAGCATATTTGCTAGGAAGATCATGTAAAACAACAGGGAGAGCTAGAGGAGCATACCTAGTAGGTATAGCCATAATGAATGGAGGAACAGTGATAACAGGTATTGTATGACCAGTGTGACCAGAACTAGTGTGAGATAGTGTCTGAGGACTATTTGGACTGACAGAGGCAGAAGATAAAGTACTAGTACGAAAAGGACTATTTGGGCTTTGCAAACCACTGACAAAGGAACTCCAATTTGGGAGAGGTAAACCAGTTTTGGATTTGAGCAAAACTTCGAAAGGATCAAGCTCTTTGAGTTGATTCAAATCTTCTTCTTCTAATAGTAATTCTGAAGTAACAACCTCCCAAAACTCTTCCTTATCTTTTTGTGACACTAAAGATGAAGTATCAATGCCTCTTTTTTGTAAATCTAAAATAATTCCAATAAGCTCTTCTTCGTTCTCAGACCTCAACAATACCTCATGAATTTTATCATCTACAATTTTATCTTCAAGACTTCTAGAAAATTCAAGGAACAAAGATTTTGATACAGATGAAGTACCTGGTATATCAGGAAATCTTTGCCTTCTCCTTGAAATGGTGTTTGGATTATCCACAGGAGTAGGTGGATTTGGATCAGGATTACTCCTTGTATATCTTCCTCTCGAAGCCACCTTTTTATGGAGTCACCAAGGTAGAATGCAGCCTCTAAAACCTTCTGAGCTCCTGCTACCTTCAGAATTTCAGCTTCATGATTTCGTGAATGAGTAATCTTCAGTCTCCTGGCAGACGCACCAAAATTTTATCTCAAAATCAGACTGTGATAGGCTGCTAGTCAGGTTGACTCTAAGTAACTATTTCAAACCTACTTTAGACTGAGGCTTAGCCTCCTCAACCTGAGAGGGCTCTCTCTAGATGTATTAATGATTTTGATTTAAAGTAAGATGGCTAACTCTTGTAGAATAACTATGACAAATATGACTGCTGGAAATACATTAAACAAGTATCCATTGGGCCTATGGAGTCAACAACACCTTAATAAACAATGATCTTGACTTTACATAGAAGTCAGGGCATTCAGCATTTGAATATTCAGAACACAACTCATATGGAACCACAGTTTATAAATGCATACAGGAAATCAGAGCACAATCAGTGAATTCTGAGTGATTATACATCTATACAACTGTAAAAATTAAGGAAAAGACAAGATCACACATTCTGAACATAGAAATCCTTCATGAATCCTGAGAAGTAAAGCCAGATTATATTACTGAAACTCTGTCTTTACATAAGCCAAATACAATGCTCTGTCATAAAGTTTTCCAACCCTCATTATATTGTTGTTTCAGCTATATATAGAATTCTTATTCTAACTGTTCGAGATTCCTCCTCCAGCATGAGGGGAATTCGATAACTACCTCTAGTGACACCTATCAACTATTTAACTAACTAATAAATACAATAAAGTGCTGACTGGAGCTTTTTTAGAGTTCTAAATCTACTATGACTCTAACTCCATATTATATGCATGATGGATTCTCCTCGTTCTTTGACAGCTGATCCTCTTTCAGTTTGGCTGAGATGGCTGAGATGGGTATTTAATGCCCCATGTTGACCTTGGATGTTGAAACTTTTAAACTGCTAAGAAATATTAGGAGGTTACCCTTGCTTCTCGGCTTCAGTTTTTTTTCCAAAATTTTCGAATGCACAGAAGCACGTTCTTTAGCCTTTAATTACCCAAAATGTGGAAGACTGCCACGTTTTTGATGCGTTGTAAGCTTTATCCATGAACATGCGTGCAGGCAAAAGTTTGTTGTAGGCAAACCGTTTGATATATCTTGAATGGTGATCAAGGGACTTTATAACAAAAATTTAAAATTGAATTTGAATATTCAACCTTTTAAAGTATCCACCTGTCTTGACATGATTGACTGTTGATAGCTCCAGATGATCTCTTACATTCCCTTTAAGTGTTTCCTTTTCAAAATTCCCGCTCATAATTCAGAGTGTTTGATTTATGTTAAAATCATCACTTTCAGCAGTTTCGTAGCGCGCTACGAAACTGCTGAGTTATTTAAAACAATTTGCCTTTGACCCGAGATCTTTATCAACTGAATATTTGATTGCCAAAAACTCCCTTCAACTTTCCACATGTTGAACAGGGATTTATATTTCCTCAGAGAAATAAGATTAAGCAAATTTGTCAAAAATTTGAAACAAAACCTTACTTGAAGTGAAAAAATCATTTAGCAGGCAGCTGGCTTAGCTGTGTCTTCAAATCTTCAATTTGTTTCCTCATAGCTCTATTCCCAGCTCTCAGTTGCATATTAATCCTTCTGATATACTTGGCTTCTTTGATGGCTGGTACTGTCCAGGTGTGAAATTGTGCATGGCCATCAACCACTGAATTCAACTGAGCTTCTAGGGTTTCACTCCCTTTCCATAGAGCTTTATAATACTTTGCATGTATGACTGCATGTTTTCTAGCGGCCTTCTTCAATTTGGAAATCTCATATTTAGCTGTTTCTAATTGGCTCTTTATGGCTGCTATATTATCTCCTTGAGATGTGATGGTTGTTTTGCTTGCGTTTTTCTGTGTCTCTTCCCCTGTTTCATCTGTTCTTGGCATTGCTTCCTGTACTTGCTGGAATCTCCTTGTCATAGGTCTTCTAGGTTTAAAAACAAATTCCTCAGCTGGCACATCAAATTTGAGCCTTTTTGAGGCCTTGGATTTCTTGGTGCTTTCTTGTTCTGACTGCATCAAGTCGATTTGAACTGGTAGAGACTGCTCGAATTCAATAGCATGTAATAAATCATTCAAACTTGCCTTGGATACTGGACTGTCTTCGACTGATACAGCTTTACCTTTTTCCTTATTTATTTGATTTCTTGTTCTTACCCTTGAGACTATTTTCGATGTGCTTGTTTCAGGTATAGTCTCCTTACCATGAGCTTTTTCCTTAGTTTTTTGCTGAGGTTGATCTTGGATAATGAGAGGCATCACTGGTTTTCTTAGCTGTGACTTTGGAACCCTTTTGGCTCTTGCCTCTTTTTGGAGCTCAGCTATCATGAAATCTCTGGCCGGTTGAGGAGTGAGGCCAGTCTTGCTTTGGAATCCAGCCATAAAAATAAAAGAATTACAGTCTCTGTCTATCTTCTGGAGGCCATTTAAAACCAGCAGCTTGATCAAACCATGATGAAACAAAGATGTTTCACAGTCCTCTTTCCTCAGCTGCACCTTATCACACATCTTACTCAAGCTACGGAACAAATAAAAAGGTAGGTCTATGGAGACTTTCCCAGTGAAATGCAAAAGCAGTTTGAAATGGTAAGAATAAAACTTGTTGTACCTTCCTTCACAAGTCAAATATTTCTGTATGTAGGTGAGTAAAAGAGCATAATGTTCCTTGACATAATTCCTGGGCACTGCCTTAGTTAAATCTTCATTTACATATGCATCTTTTAAAAACTCCTTACAAGGATTCATGTCAAATTTGAAATTTTTAAACCATTCCTCTTGCCCTCTTGGGATCTCTGTCACAGCAGATATCGCTTCTGGAGAAACCTGCACTTCTAACATGGCTACCTTTGAATTCAAACCAGTGAAGTTTAGTGCAAATTCTTTGGTTACCTGTGCATGCCCTCCTTGTAGCTTTTTGCAAAAGTTCCAGCACCCGGCGTTTTTAAACGCTTTCTTGACCCCTTCATCTCTTAGCGTTATATCCAAGCCCTCAGGTTCGGTCCTTAGACATTAGCCGGATCTGTGCTCTTTTTTCTCCATGGATTCTTCCAAATCTTCGCACACAAAGACTAACAGCTCCGGTTGAAATTGTGATTCAGCTTCTTTTTAATTCAGCCTCGCTTGATTGTCAGCCTTGCTTGATTATAAGCCTCGCTTGAAATTTAAATTCTTCCATTTAAAACATTTCAATACATAATCTTGCAGATTTGTCACTCATGCAGAACTTACGGCCATCATTAAGGTTTATGCACGGTAAAATTTCTTGGGAATGATACTTCGTGCATATCAACAAACCTAGTGGTGGTGATAGTGGCAATGAGCATTCAAACGTGATAAGAGAGGTACATGAGCTGACATGAGAGGACATGACTGATGACTCACTTAACGGACTTGATATTTCGGGAAAGATTCACTGCGGAATGCACGAATCCATGATTTCGCAGCGCTGTTAGTTTTAAATTTTAATGATGCGCTGCGAAACTGCCTAATCATGATGCGCTACGAAATTGCTTAATCATGATTGCGCTGCGAAACTGCCTAATCATGATTGCGCTGCGAAACTGGCGAATGGGAATTATGCTGGGAAATTACTAAAGACACGGTGACTCAGATAAGACAAGATGTGGCTATAGAACAATGATGGGTGGAGGAGAACCGATGGGAGTTGAGAATGACTTTAGTTAAGAAACTCTTTAAAACTCCAAATCCTAGGGGAAGAAAATTAAAACGAAATTAAACTAACAAGGACCTTTGTCATTGGGCTAGGATAGAAAATTATATGCATCAAATTTTTAGTTCTAAGTGATAACAAAAGGATTGCTCAATAAATCAGTAGTTGTTTATTTAGATGATATTATTGTATTTTCCAAGAAAAGGTCTAATCATTTACATGATTTAAAACAAATCTTTGAACGTTGTAGAAGGTATGGTATCTCTCTTAATCTAAAGAAGTCCTTTTTTGCTCTTAATTAAGGAAAACTTTTAGGCTTCATTGTTTCAAAAGATGGTATCTATATTAATATAGATAGAATTAAAGGGATTTCTAAAATTCCATTCCCTCATAATAAAAAATCCATGCAGTCATTTTTGGGTCAAATTAGCTTTGTTAAATGTTTTGTTCTAGATTTTTCCCAGATTATTTTACTATTGCAAATGATGATTAAGAAAAATTCGGTGTTTAAATGGGGATCTGCAGAAAAAGAGGCATTTGATTCCATTAAACAATCAATAAGTAATGCCCCTGCGTTAACCAATCCCAATTTTTCTAATCATTTAATACTATATACCCTCGCATCCGCTTCATCATATGCAGCAGTGTTGACTCAAATTAATGATCAAAACTTGGAAGCAACAATTTCATTTTACAGCTCAAATCTTCAAGGTGCTGAACTAAATTATTCGAAAGTTGAAAAACAAGCCTTTGTTGTGTACAAATCCATTAAACACTACAGGCCCTTCCTCTTAAAAGCTCACACAAAAGTTATAGTTCCTTTTTCAGCAGTAAGACAATTACTAGTTCAAAGGGAATTAGGAGAAAAGAGAGAAAATTGGGTCACAACATTACAAGAATATGACTTGGAAATCAAGCCAGCAAAGATTGTCAAAGGCCAAGGTTTTTGCAGGTTGTTAGCAGGAGCATCCAACATTCAAGAACCTGAAAGTACAGAGGATACTGAATAAATCAATCAGATAAGTACTACAGGTCCTGAATCACAATATACAGACCTGATTTTCTATTTAAAAAATGGGTACGCTCCTTCTAATCTCTCCTATAAAAACAAACGTGCCATTAGATTGAAAGCAAAAAATTTCACAATTGTAGATGATGTATTGTTTAGGCGAAATTATGATTCAATTTTATTAATATGCTTAGAGAAACCTGAAGCACAAAAAGTTTTGCAGGAACTTCATGATGGACAAGCAGGAGGAAATTTTGGAGCTTACACCACAGCTCACAAAATCATTCATGCTGGGTATTATTGACCCACCTTGTTCACAGATACTCATGAATATGTAAGGATGCCAAAGTTGTCAAACATCCAGTGGAAGACAAAGAAAGCTAGCTTTCCCTTTGCAACCAGTCAACATTGAGCAACTGTTTGAGCAATGGGGATTGGACATCATTGGAGAAATCACTCCACATTCATCCAAACATCATAAGTATATCCTTACTGCCACTGATTACTTTACTAAATGGGTTGAAGCAATTCCTTTAAAGACAACGAACTCTGAGGCAATTATGGAATTCATAGATCAATTCATTATTACCACGTTTGGTGTCCCGGACACTCTTGCTTTTTATAATGCATCTTATTTCTTTGGAAATTCTATATTTGAGTTCGCTATCAAAAGGGGATTTAAATTGAGGTATTTTGCAAATTACTACCCTTAGGATAATGGTTTGGCAGAATCCACCAATAAAAACCTTATTAGAATTATTAAGTGAACTATTGAATAGAATCATAAAAACTGGCATAAATCTTTGATATTTGCACTATGGGATGATAGAATAACACAAAAAGCCTCTATAGGCACTTCTCCATTTAATCTAGTGTATGGAAAGGAAGCTGTCATACCAGCCAATTTAGTGCTTCCATCCCTAGCTTTAGTGTAGTTTATTGAAGAAAGTCCCTCATCTTCTATTCAACTAAGACAAGATCAAATTTTGAAACTAGAAGAAGAAAGGGAAAAAGCCAAAATTATACATGCAAAACATCAACAAATTATAAAGTCATCTTTTGATACAACTTCAACCAGTTCAAAACAATTAAAAGTTGGTGATCTAGTTTTGAAATGGGAAAAAGCCCATGAGGATAAAGGAAAACACACAAAGTTCCAGAAAATGTGGCTCAGACCATTTCAAATCAATGAGAATATAGGCCCTTCTACTTTCATATTGCAAGATCTATCGGGAAAGAGAGATTCTCTTCCTGTTAACGGCCTTACCTTCAAAAAATTCTTCAATTGAGGAGGTAACCCCTTCTCCCTTTGTAAATATTCAATTTTCAGCTAAATTTCTGTACATAGCTTAGATTTTTATGATTTTGGAAAAATAAAGTTAGCCTTCCATTGGTCCTTACTATATTGAAAAAGTTTCTCAAAAGAAACAATTATGATATTTTCTTTTAAAATGGAAGCCTTAAACAAAAGGAAGATTTCTAGGAAATTAGGTATATTTAGATTCTGAAACCCCATTTTATTTTTGTTAACTCTTCTCAAGGATTAGAAGTACTGTAAACCATTTTAATGTTTTTAAGCAGCCTAAAATTGGTTATCAATACAAAAAATATACTGATTCAATCTTAGCATCTTCAACTCTTATCCTGTCATCCATCTTCTCTTAAGGAGAAAATTGTTCATCCCATTCATCAAGGGTTATAATTACTCAGAGTGTAATTCTAAAATATATTTAATATAAAAGATAAGAGGTCTTATTACAAGCCTGCTTACCATGATCATAGGGAAATAGTTTAACTGACATTACCAATACTGCATATCAAAACATGGTAATGGCTTATAAGTATAAGACAAGGGGTCTCATCACGAGCTAGCTTGTTCAGTTAAATTACAACCAGTGAATAGCATTGTCAAATAGCTGGCTACCAAACTAGGACAATGGCTTTTTATCTTACAAAATAAGGAAAAAGAAAAAATGATACAAAAATATGAAAACATATTTCTGGATTAATCCTTTTTAATTATACTCTGAAATGGATGAGATAATGAACGATAAAATGGTTAAAAGGTATCCCTGTCGAGACTATAGATGTTTGGTGGTAGCAGAGGCTCTACCTATGACAGAGGAGCCATTATAAAGCTAAGTTGGAAAAGTTATTGTTTTATCATTAGCAACTAATTAAGTCTAATTTAAAACATAGAATGTATTTAATTGTAACATGAGAAGAGAATAGCAGAAATAGTTATCATTACATTCAGAATTTATGTTTGCCTAATTATATTAGAATTTTTCCCTCGGATAAGATTTTCAGATTAAAAGAGTTTAAGTATTTTAACATTCCCCAGGGATAACTGTTTCTCCCATTGAATCGCCAATTGTTGTGCTGTACAACAACCCCCCATTTCATAAAATTTTTCTTTAAAAATCATAATATGAAATGGGTCCCTTTTAAACATAGATGTATGAAAAAATTGGTATTAACTCATAATTAGAAAAAACCCTCATCAAAAGGTGTGACTGAAATGTGATATACCTTCCAAACAATGATAAAATATGTCTTTTAAACAATCATAAAAGCTTTTTATTATTACGATAAAGCGATCCCAAGATCGCATATTCCAATAATAAGAAAAACATATATAAAGACCCATTGAATTACTCCAATCCGAAAAGGGAAATTGCTATCAGATATCGGGGAAAGGCAAAACACATCGTATATATAAGGCACCCCCCATACCTACGATGCGATAAAAGGTATCGCTATCGGAAATCGGCCATAGGAATCAATTCATTAACTGTGACACCTTCAAATATTCTGATGCGATAAGGCGTATCGCCATCGGCGATCAGCGATTTCACAATAGCGTAACTAATGTGACCCGAGCCCTGTCCCGATTGTGATACATTAAATCAAGGCACGTGTTTCTAAGCATATTAAAGATTGGCAAGCATTATACCACCTTTGGTGATTCAACAAGATTTTGGACTATTATTAAAACCCTCCCTTTCATGTCACCAATCATCAAATGTGATTATCCGCCAAAAATATAAGCCACGTTTGAATCAATTATTCACCATATAGATGTTATGATGGATATTTAAAAGCTCCCTTATCATGATTGATAGGTGAAGCGGCCAATTAATGAAGCAGTTATGCCGATATTTTCCACTTAGATTCTATCTGCGGCAATTTCACTATTATCTTTAATTATTCGCTAATAGATATAACTCTTTCACATTGGCTCATGTTATCTATTTCTCTGTATCACGCTGGTTTCATTCCTTGTGCAGAATTCCGTCGAAATAACAAGTTTTAAGCAAATGGGAAATAAATCCAAGAGATCCGCAGCAGTAGCGGCCCCTGCAGTAACAGTCCAGCCCACCAATGACCCAGGACCAAGTAAAAAGGGCCTAATCTCAGACACTACATGTCTCGGCCTTGGAAATACAAGCTAGCAAAGCATCTATAATTTAATTGAGGCAGAAGAATCGGAGGAAGTGTTAGAAGAAGCTACTGCAGGCTCAACTAATAAATCAGAAGCCTCCCTGAAAGATTTAGCCAACTCATTTTTGCACAGGATAGCAGCTCGGGAGAAAATTCTTCCATACACTAATGTAGTGAGATGGGCAGTCGAACAAATTCTAGTTTCTAATAGGACATTTTGCATAGTTGATGGAAGAGTTTTTGGTTCATTTCAGCCTGATGACTTAAGGAAAATGCATCATTTGCCCGAACCTGAAAAAGAAATACAACAAAGCCTTTCTGGAGAAATTCGTAGAGGAGAATGAGACGAAATCAACCCCAATTAGATAATGGAGACATAATCCTACAAAGCACAAACATGAATCATCGGGTAAGTACTCCGTGGATTCCTTGTCATCTCCTTACTGTTACGCTGGGGCAATGATGTGTAGGATTTGGGGAATGCATGATTCAACAAAATTTAGTATCGAAATGGTTCCTTTAATGGAAGCATTGTTAGTAGTTATGTCATGGATTGGGCGAATATATTGTCCGATAAATTAGCCTCTCCAATTCTTGATTTTAGATTCAATTCACGCAAAACCACCAGGACTATTCCCCCCTTCTATTACAGTGCTTATGTTATGGATATGTTTTTCTTTAATTCTGAATACCCGATACTTGGGTGGAGGTGGACACCACATAAATGGATGCATGTACATAACACCTCCAACGGTGGTTGCTAAAGCTCCGAGTGAACCCGAAATAGGCCATGGACTTGGATCTACCAAGTGATAAGAATGCCTCTGAGATGAAACCATAAATAACTTTGCTCCTTGGTTGCAATTGTATGTAAACCCCCTCCTTGAACACACACAGGACCCTAAGCCAATCCACATTTATCATAAGATGTTATGGAAGGCACATTATAAAGACCACTTGTATCAAATTTGTAATGGTTTCTTGTTGCCTATCTATTATGCCATTTTTGATAAGCCTACCCTAAGGATTTCTGAGGAGGCAGAGATTGACTTAACTGCTATAGGGAATTGGTTCGGGGAAGACAAGTTCACATATATAAGGGTGTATGGTAACCTCACAAGACCCCATGTCCTCCCATTGTATGTACCTGATAAACTGTTGGCACGAGAGTTAGCTTACCAAATAACAACAGTTGGAACATCCAAAACTCTTAGGACTTCTAAAAAGCAGTCATGGCCTATATTCCCTTTGAGATGCGGTGTTTAGACTCTACTTGATTGCAAACATGCTGAGAAGGAGAAAGGAAAAATAAATATGCTCAATCTTGCAACCATCCCTAACAGGCAATTCGATCCCTCGAAGGTTGCCTATAATGTGCTTGAACAGGCTAAACTTACTAAGTTTGAGCATGAAAAAGATGAATTTGACGACCTATTTTCTTCAGCAGAATCATTGTCTCAGGTTAAAACATTGGCCAAGATGAAATATAATGATGAAGGAATGGTGGAATTCAATAGGCTCAGAGAACAGAGGTTGCAAAATCTACCTCTCGACTTATTGGCGATTACACCAACAACTAAGTCAAGCGAGCCTGAACAAAAGATTATTGACGAGCCTCCTGCTACAGAGAAAATTCCTAAAAAGGGAAATGAGCCAGAGAAAGGAAAAGAGTAGGAAACAAAGCAAGAGAAAGAAAAGAAGCAGGACAGTGAAGTTATTGATCTAGATGCTCAAATTGATCCCAAACTCCTCAAAGAGTGGCAACAATTTGACTCTATTATAAGCAATCCTGAGACTTCACAAGGATTCGGCACACCTCAAGTAATAGTTAGTCAAGAAACAACAATGACTGTGGTTCCAATTGAAGGTACCAGTGGCCTACCCATTAGAAAAGATGCGGAAATAATTCCTAAAGATCCATCCGATCATATTCTTTTGCAAATAGAAGACATAACACCATTATATGTCTTTTACAGTCCCAAACACAGGGTTGTGGTGAAAAGACAGAGGAAGAGGAGGAGACTTGATCAGTCTTCCCTTTTAGCAGACCAAACAGAGATGGCTAATGTGGTGTGGAAGGAGGAATTTAACCCTTCCGATGACCTTACAAAACTTTCTCAATATGCCGGAGCTTATTTGGCAGCCACCATGGACAAAGCCTCGGAAGTAAGCAACCTACTTAAGGAAAAAGATCAAATAATTGTTTCATTGCAGTCACAGGTGTCCAAAGCACAACGAAAAATAGAACAGTTAGAAAAACAACTATCAATACAGCGACATACAAACAGTCAATTAAATGAGCAATTGCTCAAAGAGAAACAGAGGACAGACTTGAGCGTAGTACAAAAACAAAAGGAATTGTTCGAAGCATTGGCCAGATTAAAGGCAATGACTGAACAAATGAGCAAGACTAAGGATGAGCAAATCGCTCGACTGTCACAAGAAGTAGAAAAGTTCAAGAGCCTTCCTCAAGTAGCAGAGTTCAGAACCGAAGCTCTACAAATCAATAAGGCATTGATTACATGAGCTAAAACTACTATGTCATAACATTTCTCACGTTGAGCCTCTTTGTGAGATTACTACATCAATAGTTGATAAATCATTTGAAGCCAAGCAGGATTTAGAACAGGCCGATGAGACCTTAACCAGCTTTCTTGCTTGGTAAGACTCCCGTGAAGGACAAGCCGCGGATTTGTCCAAAATTCTAGAGTCACACGAAGACATCCTTTTCCTAGAATGGAAGTTGCAACTGATGAAGGCAGAAAGAGAAACCTCAAGATGTCGATTATCTACTAGAAATTTAATTGAATTGGTCAATGACACTCTTTATCTGTTTAGCATGATTTCACGGTGTAATCCAGGTAAATTGACATCGGCCAAAGCCTTGGAACAAACATGCAATCAGGAATTTGAAAAGAATGGAAGAATAATCGCCAGCATCCAAAGATTAACTTGGGATGCCTTTTGGTTTTTCTTGATTAAGCCATACAGTCAGAGTGCCGCACTCAAATGTTTAACTGATACCATCAATTGCATGATTCCCGAGATCCAAGATGCCACATATTTAGGCCAACTGTATTCTTGTCTAAGTCGCCCTCTAGAATTGCAACCAATGCTAGATATCTGCCAGCTCAAGCCGAAGGGAGATCATCAGAAACAATGAATCATGTTTCCAACTGAGGACAAGACAATTTTGAGTAGATATTCATAATATAGTTATACCAATTAAATAACACTTTTATTTTGTGATTATTTAGCTTAATTAGTATTTATAGGCCCTTTCATGCATTTAGAAAGGGTCCTCAGTTTTTTTATAAAATCAAATGAGTAAGCACACTACTGTGCTTCTAATCTATTTTTTATGAAGACTGGGGGAGTATTCTGAATTTTGATGAAGAAAGCTTTGATGAAATGTGCACTATTGCCTTTTGTGGAAGTGTTTCTAAGTTAGAAGAAGGAATTTGAATGCGATTGATATGAGGAGTGATTCAAATAACATATGGTACTATTATCTATGCTCTTGTGTCATTATTTTATGTGAATGGACATTTGTTTAAATTTTGTTGTCATTGGATATATGTATGTGTTTTAACAGCAATCCTTGTACTTTTCACTATTGAATTTCTAAGGACTTTTATTCTTTCAATCATATCTATGTTTATGATATATATGAGGAATAGTGTAATAATGTTTACTTGATTTCTTTGTTCAACGATTTGGGCTTAGTAATTATCATATGAATAAATATCTTTGTTTACCAACAGAGTCATCTATATGCCTGTTTGTGAATGAAGACCATCAAAAGTTATGCTAAAAGCAGAAATTTTCCGGGATAGGATAGTTGTTTATAATTTTACTTTTAGATTAAATCATTCATCCATTATCATTATATATTAGAGAATCAAACATTTATCCATCCTATTTACCAATCATTGGGAAACTGGTCCCATTATATCCAATGAGAGCCACCACACCAAATAGAAAAGGAGTTGCCTTTAAGGTCCAGACCAGGTGGTTATCCCAAATGTTGATGCAACAATTTTCGAGGCATCAACACAACCTAACACAAGCATATAATGATGTCATTTACATTCAAGGTGTAAATTACTTGAATTGTGTTACAACTTTAATCGCTCCCCACAATATAGAGTCCAAAGCAACATGCCAAGATCTGTTAGATGCTATGGTGTGCCATTGTATATCAAATGATGAGTTATTGCCCTAAACCCTAGATTCCTTGTCCATACACCCCTATTTGCAGCTAATAGACCATTTCCATCCATCACAAAGTGTTATTCCCTCATTTTCCATCCTTTTCCTCTAAACCCTAATCTACCCTATCTCTTTCTAGGATAGGTCTGTGTTTTTTCCTTTTCCACCCCCTCCCCTCACTCATTTCACAAAATTCCTTTTTCCCCTACTCACTAACATCATCCCCTACCCTCCTAAATTCCCTTAAAAATTTAGGCAACTCCTAAGTCCATCATACCACCTCATTCCCTCATAGTAGCAAATTTCACTATTTTTTCTTACCTCTCACATAGGGTTTGAAGTATGGATCGTGACTCATCACCATCAGAGAAGAGGAAGTACAACAATGGGGGAAAGATATTGAGGTTTGAGCCCTCTAATTGCAATGAAATCACCTCCTCCCCGTTTGTCATGAAATGCTTTTAAGATGTCAATTTTTTAGGGTTTTCTCAAAGAGTCCATGAAGTAGGTTATCATGAGCATCTCATAGGTATATTTTCCCTCACCTTGAAGGAAGACAAGATCACCATTGCAGGGACTGATTTCATGTTTTTAGTGGATGCCATATGTCAAGCTACATGCATACCAAACCATGGTGAAAATTGGTTGAAAGGCATGAACCTAGACCTAGAAGAGTAAAAACCATACATGAAATCACATTACAAAAGAGCTCACTCACATATTTTCCCGTTCAGATACTTGTTGGAGAGATATGCACCGTTGATGAAGGTTGTCGTGAATTTATTCACATGTGAGGGAAGATTTTCCAGACTATATCAATACCACATAACACTGCTCATGCACTTTACAACTACCAAGTATCTAAATTTGTCGAGCTACTAGTTTAGGAGCCTAACCAAAATGTCTGAAAGGGTGAAATTAAAAGGAAAAGTGCATTATCCCAGCTTCTTTCACCATAGCCTCATAAAGGTTATAGTACTCCATCAATTGACAGAGAAGAATGTGACATGGGACACCTTAATTGAGGCAGTCTTGAAAACACATATAACCACTTCACCAAGCCAACACCAAACCATGTTAGTACATCCCATGGAGGTGGGGTCATCAAGAAAACTTGATGAGTTTTCCAAGGCACGTAGGCCTGAGGTGACCAAGACATATCATAAAGGAAAAAGGCTTGTGTTTTTTCCTCAAATTAAGGGAGGGGCCAAGCCTACTACATCAACAAAACAATAATCACCATCACATCATAAGGCTTGTTTGCATGATGAGGAGCCCATTGAGCATGACTTTGACCTAGTTGATCCATAGGCACATGATAAGCATAAAACCCTACAACGAGTCTTCAAAGAGAAGGATTCTCAGATCATGGAGCTCAAGGAAAATTTGGAAAGGGTCAAATTCACAATTTCACTGCTTGAGCAAGAGAACAGTCAACTTAAGGAAAAACAGGTAGTCATGGGGAAAGAGAAATTGAAGGCCAAGAAACAAGAGATGAAAGGAAAGGAAGTGGTGGACCATTAGGACACTGAGAAGCATTAAGGACATGTGGAAAGAGAGAGAGCAAGGACAATGGGTCTTAGGAAGGAACTTCAAAGGGAAAGAGAACGAAAGACACCAATGGGAGAATTTCCACCTTAAGAATCTACTTGAAAAGGCCAATGGGGAAAACAATTTGCTAAAGAAAATGACCATCCATTATTACACAAGGAATCAGTTTACCAAGGTCAAAATCAAGCAGTTGAAGTAAAAAATCAAGGAAACCCTAATAAGCCAAGAGGGGAAGGGTAAATTATATTTGTTTTATGATGCATCCGTGATTGCATAACATACCTCATTAGGAATCTCTGGACAAATTTTGGGAGGATTTGGAGAAAAAAATGTGTTTTGGTGCACACTTAATTTTTTTTGGCAATTTTCTGTCTAGGAGCACAATGAGCTCACGCTACGCTTATTTCTCAGGGATCCAAATGATGGAAAACCAGCATTTTTGGAAAGATTATTACCCCCTCTAAAAACCTATTTTCCCACTTTCCTAACCTGGGCTCATTTTTTGAAAAACTTGCAAAAATGAGGCCAAAAATCACCTTTTTGCCCCTCCTTTTCCATTTCGTTGTGCACGTGGAGACACCTTGGGAGAATGGCCATATATCAGCCAAAAAATGAGTCCTTTTTAGTGAAAAAAATACTCTGAAGACATCTACACTCTCCCATATTTCAATAAAAGGCTTTAGATCTAGATTTTGACTTCAGAAAGGCACTCAAAAATGGCCTCCAATAGTTTGCTATGCAAGTGGAAATTTCTAAGATTTTTGTAAAATTTTCAGTGTGTAATTTTTTGTAATTCCTAGTTTGACTTTGGTAAAAGTAAAAAAGGTGAAGTAGATGAATGTGACGGATAAAATTATATGTAAATGGGTGGTTAGTCTTTGTAAGTTGTTTTGATGTAAATTTGACCTCATTTATGAGAGAGGTTGGAGTCAAAGTTAATTGTAGAAGTTATTTTTAACTTCCCTAGACATTAGGGTTTGGTTAGAACAACTCATAGAACTCTTCCTAGAGTCATGGAGTTGACCCGTGAGAGTGGGGAAATGTTTTTTTTTGTCTTTATGTATCAGTTTCTCAGTGATAGAATGGGTTGGATTTCAAAGGGGAGAACTATTTTGGCTTGTACTTGGACATTTTCTTGAAATCAAAGGACACAATTTGCAGCTATTATCTAGGAATTCATGCGGAGTAAGTTTTGTGATGTTGTTTTTTCTTTGTTATAGCTTTATATGAAAGATATTCATATATTCATATTCTCTTTCCATTCATTAATTCTTCAACGGTTTTCCTTACAGATTATAAAAATAATGCTTTGCATAAAGCTCCTTTTCGGTGGAAAAATCATTATGTGTTACTTTCTTTCTTGCCTAATTAATCCACGTTTCATGCTCATTAAGACCTTTTTATTCTTCTAAACACTACACTACAATGAAAAACCCTAAGATCCATCACAAAAGTAATGCTACCTTGCTCCTTTATATATTTTCTGATGTAACCCTTTGATCCTTTGACCTAGCTACCTAGTTTTTCTCCCTTATCGAGTAACAAAACCTTAAATTTTCCAAAACTCGCGTGAGCCTATCTATCTAGCCTAAAATCCTTTACATTCCAACCATCTCTTGCTTGATATTTCATAGAGAGAGCCCTCTATGGTTTGGTAGGGCTAGCTACCAAACTAAAAGCTTGGTCTGTGGTTACCCCCATTGATCTCCTCATCAGCCTCAGACATGATGGAGGATAACAAAGGGCATGACAACTAGGGAGTGCCAAGGTGTTCTAGCGAATGTAAGGTTCCCAAGTGATGGAAAAATGTAATGCTAGTTGTGAGATCATGACCGCCAAGGTGTGTCACGGAATTCTAGGGCATGCTAACATGTGCCTGATTGTACGAAGACATGTCAAACAAGCTAGGATCTGCTAAGTGATAAGGCATGCCAAGATATACAAGGGTGTGACAATGCATGACAGGGACTCTCAAGGCAACAAAAGGGAGGAAAAAATTAAACTACAAAGAAATGAGCACATAGTAGGGTTATGTTGAAGCCCCGAAAATCAGGTCGACAACAAGGGGGATACCCACCCGGTCCGGACCTTGGTTGGCAGCTCCTTATCTGTTTGGTATAGCGGGTCCGACTGGGGATAACGGGACTAGTTTCCCAATCTAAGGGTGTGTGTGTGTGTGCAGAGTTGGATGTTGTTGATCTAAGAATACTTAAAGCTAATCTAATTCAAACTTTTAAACTAACTTTATGCTAGTGTAATCTAATGAAAAACAGCACATCTAATCTATGCTAACCTGGGATGTATTTCTTCTATTATGTGATCTAAAAATATTTCAGACAATAACTGGTAATAAAGATCATTCAGCTATCATAAGAATGGAAATCAATTTAAGATGAACCACTTTGCATAAAAAGTTAGGCAAAACAGTTGTGAACAGCATATCGCATAATAAGTTATTCATATATCAAACATAAATAAATGACTCCACCGTACAAAAGTGCCAAATGGTAACTCACACATTCATGCAATAACATATAAACAACTACAGACTGTATATCACTTTAAGAATATAAGCAGAAATGGCCAAGAGATAAAAGTACCATTTATGACTGGTTCTACTCATAAGCTTCAAGCAACAATGATCTATCTCTCCTTGCTCTAACATCTACTAAGAGTACATAAGTGCAACATCAGTAGCAGATATCAAATGCAAACATTAATAAACCTTGATCCATCCATTCATCAAAACCCCCTCCGAGGGTGCAAAAGTGCATGTTCTGAGGACAAGTTTTTGACAAATTTCTGGACTCTTCTCCAAATACATGAGAAGGGTTTAAATACTGCTAACTAAAATAACTTAATTACATAAATTTCGGATACAGTTTAAATGACCGCCCTTTTTCTTAAGCAAAACTATTTCTAAAAATTGATTCTAATTCCTAACTATTTCTATATTTACTCCTGAGTGCTGCGAGCATGCAACATTCGCCTGGGAAGAGTCGGTTGGTCGTCTTCTTCTTTTGTTTGAGCTATGAAAATAGAAATGGTAAGCGCTGGCACCACTTTCTAGTAAACTAGAAGATATTTTTGGGAATCTTCCTTTGGCTGGGTGGATTTACTGCGTGTATACTTGGTAATAACCCAAATTTCTCTCAAACTGCTTCTACTTTTGCTATTTCGGTTTCCGGCCTTGCGAATGACTAAGCAAGTTAGGGAATTTGCTTTCTGAACAATTTTCTTAGTGATGTGCGATTAGCACTAGGCACTAATCGCACATCGAAAACTGCCTCTGTTCTTTGTTCTGGGCTTTTTTGGTGCATTTTCCGCCTTTAGCGCTTTTTCCTTCACCGAGTAGAAGTTTCAGGATTTTTCGTAAACATGCCACTTTTGTGAGCTTTCTGACCCTCAATGTTGAATCACCTATTGACATCAGCATCTATTGAGTGATACTCTGGAATCTGCGGTTCTGTTGCATGCGGCATCCGTTTATGAAGGCATCTCTTCTCTGTTCTCTGAGCATTGACGCTTTCCCCTTTTCCTTAGATGTTTCCTGCTCATCGCTTCATATTGTTTCATGTTTTTCATTCCTATAGTTCACGCAAAGGAAAAGAGTAATGATAATCAATACTGATACGAAAGCTCTAACCTCTATGAATGCATAAAATCATGACACTCATCGTGAACTGACTCTTCGAAAAACACAAAATTGTTCTTCTTGAATACTTTGGCATACATTCATTAATTTCTTTTAAGGCGCGCGCCCAATTTTGGTTTATAGACAGCTTTTCTTGAATGTTGAGCCGAGGAAATTTGCGATGGGCGATAGCAACATCGTGTCATCGCATTACCTAGATGTGTCATCGCAACTTTTTCAGATTAGATTATCGCAGATCATAGATCGCGACGAGTCGTTAAATCATTGGGTGTTGCTTATGCGATATTGCGATATGCGATGTCGCACCTCAGCCGTTGGAGATTTCCTAAGATTTTCATTTAAGAGCGCTTCATAATGTACGCGATGCGATGAATTTCACGTCGCCTCTTTGCAGTTTATTATGCTCATAAGGAAATGCTTTATTCTCTTCTCGCGATGCGATATAGTTTTAAGGAGTTAAATACAAAAGTTTTTATAAAAGTGTTTTTTGGATTTTTATTAAGGGTCCCCATTTGCTTAGTGTTATTGCTAATACTAAACAAAGAGGGGGGTTGTTGTGGCCACAACAATGGTGATTCACCTGGAAGAACCAGTTATCTCTGTTTTTCTATTGAATTCTAACTTCCAAAACAGAAAAATTTTCATAGGTATAAATTTCGTTATGGACAGATAGAGTACATTATGCCTTATCCTATTAATGATATTTTGTTTCAACCTTTTTCTATTCTAATTGCTTGCTTCCTCATGCTTTGTCCTTGTATTTACATCAGTCATTACTTGGTCTTGTAAAGGTAAAATAAAGTCTTCTCTGTGTGCCGACTTTTAAAATATGCTCATTTGTTGTAGGTAGAGCCTCTGCTGCCAGCAGGCGTCCATAGCCTCGACAGAGTTACCTGTTACCCAGCAATGATCCTTTATCCTGCTTAAGGCTATCTACAACATTCGAAGAAAAATCCAAATTGACACTTTTTCCTTTTTTATTCTCTAAAGAACAATGTCTTGGTTTGGTAGCCAAATTATGACACATTCATTCACATGATTTACACTTTTGCTGAACAAGTTGGCTCGTGATGAGACCCCTTGTCTTTTGATTGCAACAATCTTGAGTCATTGCCCTGTTTTGGTAGACAGTATTGGCAAAGTCAACAAGTTATAATATATGTGATCATGATAAGCCGGCTCGTGATGAGACCTCTTATTCTTTTAAGAAATAGTGTTTCTTGGATTGTTCCTCTAAATGCTGCGATTTTCTTTAGCGGGGAGGAAGTCATTGTTTTTCCTTAAGAAAGCTCTGGATGACAATAATAGAGTTTGAAAATAGTAGTTTTATAGAGAACCCTTATTTTTCTATTGATACCTTTCATTGTGCTGATATAAAACAATTTCTTCGCTAAAGGTTGCTTTCATCAAATTTTTGAAGTTGAAACTAGCATCATATCTAGGCTAAAGTTTTTTTTAACTCTATCTGTCTATAATAAAGATCAGATTTATGAAAAATTTTGTTATTTATACAAGCGAAAAGCTCAAAATCTGAAAGAGAATTGGTGTCTTTTCCGTGGATACCTGTAGTAACCATTTACAACTGGTTTTATTATGCAAAAGAAAAGAAAAACCAAAACTATTCTACAAAATAGAAGAATAATCTTCTATAGAAAATATTTTTTGAGGATTTGTCCATTAACAGGCAAAGAATCCCTTCTACCTACTAAATCCTGCAACACAAACATTGATGGACCTATGACTTCAACAATCTGAAAAGGACCAAGCCACATCTTTTGAAATTTCACATGTTTGCCCTTTTCTTCATGAGCCTTATCCCATTTCAAAACTAAATCTCCCATCTAAATTTTTTTTCTGGTCATTATGCTTGAATCAAAAGATGATTTTATCAGCGCTTGGGAGCATGGGTTTTCTTAGCTTGTTCTCATTGTTCTTCTAATTTAATTATTTCCATTTGTCTTAGTTGTATGGAGGAAGTAGATACTTCATCGATGTATTGTACTAAAGACAATGAGGGGATGACTAAGTGAGTTGGAAGAACCACTTCCTTCCCATAAACTAAATTAAAGGGAGAAGTGCCGATTGAAGCTTTCTTCGTTATTCTATCTACCCATAAAGCATTTACCAAAGCTTTGTGCCAATTCTTTTGGTTCTGGTCAACTGTTCTTTTAATAATCCTGATTAGGTTTTTATTTGTTGACTCAGCTAACCCATTACCTTGCGTATAGTAGTTGGCCAAATATTTCAGTTTTAACCCTCTTTTAAGTGCAAACTCAGTCATTGCATTCCCAGAAAAGTATGATGCATTATCAAACACTAAAGTCGTTGGTAATCCAAACCTAGTGATTATAAATTGATCTATGAATTCAATAATATTTTGAGAATTAGTTGTCTTGAGGGGAACTGCTTCTACCCATTTAGTAAAATAATATGTTGTTGTGAGGATGTATCTATGCTGCATAGAAGAGTGAGGAATGATCTCACCTATTATGTCCAAGCCCCACTGAGTGAATGGTTGCTCGATGTTTACTAGCTGTAGTGGCATGGACGGTTTCTTTTGTCTTCGAGCAGTTGTTTGGCAGACTTGACATTTCCTTACGTAACTGTGTGAGTCTTTGAACAGTGTAGGCCAGTAATATCCTGCACGTAAGATCTTATGTGCAGTAGCATCTCCAACATAATGTCCGCCTGCTGGTCCGTCGTGGAGTTCTTCATACAGTTGTACCTCTTCAGATGGGACTTCAGGAATTTTTGATGCTCCAGCCAACATTTTGCAGAAGCCTTGAGCTCTTACAATGTTTGCTGGTTTGATCTCAAGGTCATATTCCTGTAAAGCAGTGATCCAATTTGCTCTTTTCTCACCCACATCCTTCTATACTAGAAGATTTCTTACCGCTCGAAATGGTACTATGATCTTAGTATGGGTTTTAAGTAAGAAAGGTCTGAAATATTTGACCGCTTTGAAAACAGCATAGGCCTATTTCTCCACGTCTAAATAATTGAGTTTAGCACCTTGTAAATTTGAGCTAAAAAACGCAATTGGAGCTTCTGCTTTTTCTTGATTTTCTTGAGTTAGAATCATAGCATAAGATTTCTCTGAAGCAAATGTGTATAAGATAAAAGATTCTGAAAATTTCGGGGTTGCTAAATATGGAGCATTAATAATAGCTTGTTTGATCAGGTTGAATGCTTCATGTTCATCTTGACCCCATTTAAAATTTGAATTCTTTTTAATCATGGTGTGCAAAGGAGACACAATTCGTGAAAAATCTGGGAAAAATCTCTTTACAAAATTGATTTGACCAAGGAAAGATTGCATGGCTTTTTTATTATGAGGTAGGGATATTTCAGAAATTTCTTTGATTCTGTCAGGCTCAATGTGAATACCGGATTTTGACACTATGAATCCTAGAAATTTTCCTTCACTTAATGCGAAAAAAGATTTCTTTGGGTTAAGTGAAATCCTATACCTTAAACATCGTTGAAAGATCTGTTTTAAGTCTCTCAGATGGTCGCTTTGCTTCTTGGAGTACACTATTATATCATCCAAATAAATTACTACGGATTTATTGGCTAAACCCTTGAATGCGATGTCCATGGCTCTCTGAAATGTAGCGCCGGCATTGATCAAACCAAATGGCATCTTCCGATATGCGTATGTGCCCCATTTAGTTCTAAATGTGGTTTTCAACTGATCATCGGGATGTACCAGAACTTGATTATATCCTAAAAATCCATCAAAGAAAGACATCAGTTCTGAGCCTGTTACTGCCTGTAATATCTGTTCCATAGGTGGGAGAGGAAAATTGTCTTTTTGACAGGCTTTGTTGAGATTCCGAAAATCGATATAGATTCTAATATCTCTGCTTTTCTTTCTAACGGGTACCATATTGGAAACCCATTTGGAATGTCTGACAGGGAAAATTATTCTGGCTTTTAATAACTTGTTTAGCTCAGTTTTTATCTGATTTTCTAAATTGGGGTGGATCTTTCTCAGTTTCTGTTGGACAGGTTTTTCGTTGTCAATCATAGGAATAGTGTGTTAAATGATAGAAGTGTCGTACGTCTTTAGCTCATCGTAATTCCAGGCAAAGACATTTTTATATTGTCTCAAAAGACGAATATATGCTAGTTTTTCTTCCGGGGCCAGGCCTATGCCTAGAGTAACGTTTTGTGGTTTATCATCGGTCCCTAGGTTTACTAATTCATAGTTCAGAGTTGAACTCTAGAGCTTTGAATTGGCAGGCCTTTTAAATCGATTTTTCAAATCGTATAAGTCTTCTAACTTAACCACCGATTTAGGTATAGCATTATCAGTGCCATTTTGTTGTATTTGTTGATCGTGATGGTCTTCGTTAATTATCTGATTGGAGTAGGATCCTTCGGAAGTGAGGAAATTTACAATATCAGGATTGTCATTGAATATTCTCCAATTTGTAATGTTGTCAGGGATGGATGGTCTAAAGATCAATTCTAATGAGAATCTATCTGGACTAAACTCTTCGGAGGGAATAAGCCTAGAGGCTACGTTAGCCAAAAGGTCTGCGCTTGCATTTTGGAGTCTTGGGATTGAAGAAATATTGAATGCTATGAAATGCTCAGTCAGATCTTGTACTAAAGATTGATAGTGTTGTAAATGACTTGATAGGCAATGTATAGTATTACGTACCTATTTGACAACAATCTTACAGTCTCCGAGGACTTGAAGATACTTGACATTCAACCCGATTGCTTTGTATAGGTCTTGCACCAAGGCTTCATATTTTGTTGTATTGTTTGTGCAATCGAATTCGAGTCTTCACGTAAGCATGGTCTTATTTCCTTCTGGACTAATAAGAACGCATCCTGCTCCTGCTCCTTCATTATATTTAGAGCCATCAAAATATAATTTCGAAAACAAAGATGTATTTACAGGTTTATCTACAAAATTAACACACTTTGAATTATCAGTTTGGGAAAAAATTTCGACTTGGGATAAAACTGAATTTTCTAAGTAAGGTGATGTATGAGCATTGAAATTGCCAAGAAAAGAATCTACCTAGTAATTGCCTATGATACTGTTGTTATACGCTATTGCTTCATTTTCTCCCTCCAATTCCGTTACTATGTACTTCTGGTGTAATTCTCGTTCAACCTTTATTTGATTCAGTTTGCCATTATAGGGTAACCACATGTGTGACCAGTCAGTTGAAAAGTATCCATGGAGTTTCTCGGACCAATCCCTGCTAAGAATCAAGCCATAGAATTCTGGGATAGCAGCCACTAGAATGTCAATAACCTGACATACCTTCGGGTTAGATGACAATCTTATGGTTACTTGATTAAGTTCACCAATCACTTCTACTTGAGATCGATCAAGCTAAACTATGCGCACTGCGGATTTTTGTGGTTGGACATTTAACTTGGCAGATATTGATCTGCGTAAAATATTCGTTGAAGCACCAGAATCTACCAAACAATTGTGCACATTCTTATTGAAAATTTCATAAGTGAGAAGAAAAGGGGGAGTGTGAGATCTTGATCTTCCTCCAATCAAGGCGATGTCATTTGGATCAATCTTATTGATCGTGTTGGTTGGAGGTCTTCCCATGTTGTGGGAAGCTATAGCTGTAGGCAAAGATGTAATAGGCACGGCCTGTAATTCTTTCATCATTATCTTCTGTTGATGTTTCAATTTGCTCAATTCGTAAAGGGTAATATTAGCCCTAGTCTTTTTCATGTCGTCAATAATATTGTATTCCATTTCATCCGACACTATCAGTGTTCTTTATGGCGTTGTTTGATCTGGTTGGACTGGGCTAGATTGAGTCACTTTAGCAGTTGTTTTCTTTGTTGCGACTTTATCTTTTATTGCAGAGCTTGCGCTCTTCTGTTTAGGGGTAGTTTGGGGAGGATCAAGTTGATTTTTGCTTCGTGTGCTAACCGGAAATGCTTCTTGATCTTCTTCTTGTGGGACGATGAAATCCCACATTCCTTGTAATTCCACAACTTCTTCGTCATCAGTCTGTCCTTCAGTGGTACTGTCTTCTTCTTCCTCTTCTTCGGATTCGACATTTGAAATAGCGTTGGGTAGTTTCACATCTATTGAAGGACCTCTTTTAAAATCTCTGTAGGGATTTTTTGAAGAAGTTTCTGCTACTTGTTTCTTTATGTCAATCATATCATTGGACATGGTCTTTAATACTTTCTGCAATCCTTCCAAATCGAAAGGGTCTTTTGTTTGTTTCTTCTTGGAGTCTTCTTTGAAGGTGACCTTTTTAGACTTGCATTCCTCTAACGCAGATCTTTTTTCCAGGGCTATTACGTGTTTCTCTACTGCTATCACTTCTGCAAGTTTTCAACTAAGGTTGTTTTATTTGCCCTATCCAGGAAGATTGCTAAGTTTGATGGTAAGGCCGTAATATACCATTCACATCGTACTTATTCGCTGGGTTGGGAAGCAGTGGGAATTTTTTTGAGGATCTCATTGAACCGTAAATTCAAATCTTTGATGGGTTCTCTAGCCTCGGCTTTAAGGTTGGATAGGTCATTGATTAACGTTGCTGTTGATCTGTCATCACCAAACTTGGTGAGGAATTGACTTTGAAAAATGTCCCAACTTGTGATAGACCCAGAGGGTAATGAAAAGTACCATGACCCCGCTATTCATTGCATTGTATAGGGAAAAGGCCGAACAACAACATCTTCGTTAGCAACTCTGTTGAGATTGACAGAAATAATGAAATTTTTTATGTGTTCTTCTACTAGCATGCCTGCTTCTGAATTGAATTTGGGTAGCCATTTCTCAGGATGGGCCAGTATTTGACTCAAGGGTGGAGGCATTAAAACTTCCCCAGGATTATTTCATGGAGACTCGGCCATCGTTGAGTTGCTAGCGAATGAAAGCGCAGAAGATGATCCCCTGTGGCTGGGAATATGAGGATACTATGATCGTAGATGATTGAAGAAGGGTTGTGGGAGTTCTGGTAAGCGAATGAATGATGGTTTGGAATGAAGATGTGGGTGGTTGACTTCGTGGTGAGGGAGTTGAAATGGACGATGTAGATGAAAGAGTCTCAATTTCAGACTCTTGTGGTGTTTTCCTTGCTCTTTTCCTAGTGGGGAGAGGGAATTCAGTTGGTTGGATGCCAAATTTTTCAGTCTTTAATCTGGTCAGGGGATGAGCAGGATTGTACTGCGAAGTCACACTTCTTTGAGATTTATGAGACCTCTGAGTAGAAATGGAAAATCCCTGGAGTTTGTGAATCAGAGTTTGAACTTCAGGGGGTTCAATGGTAGATTGGTCTGAAATATTAGGGTGTGTAGCAGCGGTTAATACTTGAGCGACTTCTAACTCAGGATTTAAACTTGTTGGGGAAGTCGGGGGAGTTGATGAGGGTGATTTACTCTCAGAATGGTATTTATATTTTGACTTAGGTGCCATTCATAGTTCGGGGCCTCCTTCTAGCGCCAAATATGTTGAAGCCCCGAAAATCAGGTCGACAACAAAGGGGATACCCACCCGGTCCGGACCTTGGTTGGCAGCTCCTTATCCGTTTGGTACAGCGGGTCCGGCTGGGGATAATGGGACCAGTTTCCCAATCTAAGGGTGTGTGTGTGTGTGTACAGAGTTGGATGTTGTTGATCTAAGAATACTTAAAGCTAATCTAATTCAAACTTTTAAACTAACTTTATGCTATTGTAATCTAATGAAAAACAACACATCTAATCTATGCTAACCCGAGATGTATTTCTTCTATTATGCGATCTAAAAATATTTCAGACAATAACTGGTAATAAAGATCATTCAGCTATCATAAGAATGGAAATCAATTTAAGATGAACCACTTTGCATAAAAAGTTAGGCAAAACATTTGTGAACAACATATCGCATAATAAGTTATTCATATATCAAACATAAATAAATGAATACACCATACAAAAGTGCCAAATGGTAACTCACACATTCATGCAATAACATATAAACAACTACAGACCATATATCACTTTAAGAATATAAGCAGAAATGGCCAAGAGATAAAAGTACCATTTATGACTGGTTCTACTCATAAGCTTCAAGAAAAAATGATCTATCTGTCCTTGCTCTAACATCTGCTAAGAGTACAGAAGTGCAACATCAGTAGCATATATCAAATGCAAACATTAATAAACCTTGATCCATCCATTCATCAAAACCCCCTCCGAGGGTGTAAAAGTGCATGTTCTAAGGACAAGTTTTTGACAAATTTCTAGACCCTTCTCCAAATGCATGAGAAGGGTTTAAATACTGCCAACTAAAATAACTTAATTACATAAATTTTGGATACGGTTTAAATGACCGCCATTTTTCTTAAGCAAAACTATTTCTAAAAATTGAATCTAATTCCTAACTATTTCTATATTTGCTCCTCAGTGCTGGGAGCATGCAACATTCGCCTGGGAAGAGTCAGTTGGTCGTCTTCTGCTTTTGTTTGAGCTATGAAAATAGAAATGGTAAGCGCTGGCACCATTTTCTAGTAAACTAGAAGATATTTTGGAGAATCTTCCTTTGGCTGGGTGGATTTACTGCGTGTATACTTGGTAATAACCCAAATTTCTCTCACACTGCTTCTGCTTTTGCTATTTCAGTTTTTGGCCTTGCGAATGACTAAGCAAGTTAGGGACTTTGCTTTCTGAAAAATTTTATTAGCGATGCATGAATAGCGCTAGGCACTAATATCGCATCGAAAACTGCCTCCGTTCTTTGTTCCGGGCTTTTCTGGTGCATTTTCTGCCTTTAGCGCTTTTTCCTTCACCGAGTAGAAGTTTCAGGATTTTTCGTAAACATGCCACTTTTGTGAGCTTTCTGACCCTGAATGTTGAATCACCTATTGACATCAGCATCTGTTGAGTGATACTCTGGAATCTGCGATTCTGTTGCATGCGGCATCCATTTATGAAGGCATCTCTTCTCTGTTCTCCGAGCATTGAGGCTTTCCCCTTTTCCTTAGATGTTTCCTGCTCATCGCTTCATATTGTTTCTTGTTTTTCATTCCTGCAGTTCACGCAAAGGAAAAGAGTAATGATAATCAATACTGATACGAAAGCTCTAACCTCTATGAATGTATAAAATCATGAAACTCATCGTGAACTGACTCTTCGAAAAACACAAAACTGTCCTTCTTGAATACTTTGGCGTACATTCATTAATTTCTTTTAAGGTGCACGCCCAATTTTGGTTTATAGACAACTTTTCTTGAATGTTGAGCCGATGAAATTTGCGATGGGCGATAGCAGCATCACGTCATCGCATTACCTAGATGTGTCATTGCAACTTTTTCAGATTAGATTATCGCAGATCACGTTTATCGCAGATCGCAGATCGCGACGAGTTGTTAAATCATTGGGTGCTCCTTATGCGATATTGCGATATGTGACGTCGCACATCGGCCGTCGGAGATTTCCTAAGATTTTCATTTAAGAGCGCTTCATAATGTACACGATGCGATGGATTTCCCGTCGCCTCTTTGCAGTTTATTATTCTCATAAGGAAATGCTTTATTCTCTTCTCGCGATGCAATATAGTTTTAAGGAGTTAAATACAAAAGTTTTTATAAAAATGTTTTTTGTATTTATATTAGAGGTCCCCATTTGCTTAGTTTTATTGCTAATACTAAACAAAGAGTGGGGTTGTTTGTGGCCACAACAGGTTAATAAGTCATCAATTTACCATTTCCATGAGGGGCATGCTAGGCACACAAACACTAGGTGCCAAAAGTTACAAAGTGCCAAGTGTCAATGCATCCTAAGTGCCAAATCTTCCTCCATTTCTTCTCATCTAGTTTCCAATAATTGATCTAAAATAACTTTAATATTAAACCATGCCAAAGCATACCAAGTCATCTCAATGCATGCTAAACATGCTAAGACTTGTCAAGTGCCAACATGTGCCAAGTGCCAATGTGCGTCAGGGAGTGTGATGCATGCTATAAAGTGGCATAGCATATCGAAGAGCGCTAAGGTGTGCTAGAGAGTGCCAATGCATGTTTAGGAGTGTTAGGGAGTACTAGGAAAACACAAGAGAGAACTAGGTCAAAATGCATGGAAGTGAATGAATATGAGGGTGTGTCGAGGAGTGTCAATGAGTGTTAGTTGTCATGCCAAGGAGGGAGTGACAAGGTATGCTAAGCATGGGTAAGGCATGCCAGGGAAAATCATGACATGTCAAGAAGTGTTAGAGTGTGCTAGGTAGTTCTGGGGTGTGCTAACATGTGCCATATAGTGCCAAGGCATGCGAAGTGCTAAGACATGCTAGGATGCACAGGGTGCGAGAGTATGCGAATATGTGTCAAGGAGTTTCAAGGCAACAAAAGGAATAACAAAGATAAAATGTAGGGAGATGAACACATAAGAGGGTTAATAAGTCGGGACTTTATATTTTTCAAAAGGGGCATGCTAGGCACACTAATAATATGTTCCAATATATTCCAAGTGCCAATGTGTGCCAAGTGCTAATGTTTTTCAATGCAATCTTATGCCAAGATGTTCTAGGGCATGGCAGGGACTACACAACATGCCAAGACATGGTATGGGAGTTCTATGCTATGCTAGGGCATGCCAACATGTGCTTGGGCATCCTACTCATGGAAAGATGTTTTAGGTACAAATATGTTCCATGACATGCGAGGTGTTGCAAGGAATGTTAGTGTATTGTTCCAAAGCATGTTAAGGTGTGACATGAGTGTTGAGGATTGCTAGGTGTCTCTCATTAATAGAATTTATAGAGATTGATTATGTATTAAATAATATAGTTCCTACCCACACTAATGGAACTTTATTTAAAGGAAATTTTCTATATAATAAACCTAATAGAGATGAATCATGTTTTGACTCATAAGAAAACTATATTCTTATGACTTGAGAGAAATGATACACATTAATTACTTCTTAACAAATTGACTGACTATAACCACTACGAGCTTGGACACATAATGAAAAAGACTCCACAAAAATGGTCTTAAATCATTATCTTTTGAAAAAAAATATAGTAACATGTACATAGCGTCATCGAAAACTCTTTGGAATTAGCAATGATGACGAAATTTTTTTGACCGTCACTAAAAGTAACCAAAAAGAGCATTGGTGAGGGTCAATAAAAGATCGTCACTAGAAGTGTCACCAAAGAGAGAATTAGTGATGGGCCTTTAACAACCCTCACCAAAAGTTTCATCAAAGAGAGAATTAGTGAGAGCCCTTTAACAACTCTCACCAAAAGTGTCACTGAAAATGGTTTTGGTGACAAACTTTAAAGGACCATCACTATATACACTTACAACAATGTTTTTTTAAAGACCATCACCATATGTGACATTGGTGACAAACCTTAAATGTCCGTCACAGGCATGAAGCATCATCATAAAATCATTAGAATGATCAATGATGAAGAACATTTTTTGACCGTCACCAAAAGTAAACAAAAAGAGCATTGGTGAGGGTCAATAAAAGATAGTCACTAGAAGTGTCACCAAAGAGAGAATTAGTGATGGGCCTTTTAAAACCCTCACCAAAAGTGTCACCAAAGAGAGAATTAATGATGGGCCTTTAACCACCCTCACCAAAAGTGTCATTGAAAAGGGCTTTGGTGAAAAACCTTAAAGGACCATCACTATATATGCTTACAACAACTCTTTTTTAAAGAATGTCATGACTCTCACCAAAGACCTTTTTCTTGTAGTGTTGCTTGGTCTTATGAAGATTTGAAATAATTTTATACTAATATCATTCAACATAAGATGTCCTTGAAGAGTGGGATAAATCTGTGCTAACAGAAACTCAGATGAATAAATCCACTGTTACTCCCCTCCATTGAAAACGAGGTAAGGAAGTTGTGCAGGCCAAGATCATTTAAGATACTCTGATTGGGTAGCCAATTTGGTCCCTGTTCAAAAAAGGAACGGAAATATAAGGCTATGTGTGGACTTTCAGAATCTAAAGAGGGAATCTCTAAAAGATAACTACCCTATGCCGAAGATGGATAATATATTGCATAAGGTAGTGGGTGCAGCCAAAATATCCATGATGGATGGATTCTCCAGATATAACCAAGTTGCAATCCAACCATAGGACCAGAAAAAGGCTACTTTCACTACCCCGTGGGGAACATTCATGTATGCTCGTATGCCATTCAGGTTGATAAATGCAGGGGCTACATTTCAGAGAGCTATGGACATAACATTCGTAGGTGAGCAAGATAAATCGTGGTAGTGTACTTATATAACCTTAGAGTCTTTTCTAAGACTCATGAAGAGCATATCTGCCATTTAAATCTCACCTTCAAGAAGTGCAAAAGGTATGGTCTCTCTCTGAATCCTAAGAAATCTCAATCTGCCCTGAGTGAGGGGAAGCTTCTTAGACACATAGTAGCACACGATGGATTAAATATTGATCCTAAACGAGTCAAAGCCATCAACCATATTCCCTTGCCCAAAAACAAGAAAGAAGTACAAGCCTTTTTGGGGAGGATAAATTTCTTAGGGTGATCCATACCCAATTATGCTGAGATAGTCAAAGGTATTACACACATGCTCAAGAAGGAGAATGAAGTCAAATGGAGCTCTCTTCCCTATGATTCTTTCACTAGAATCAAATAAGCTTGAGTTGAGGCCCTAGTGCTAGTCAGCCCTCACTATTCAGTGCCTTTCTACATCTTTTCTTTCACCTCTCCACATACTATCATTGATGTGCTATTACAGAAAAATAAATAATGTTATGAGCAACCCATTCCCTTTTTCAGCCAAGCCCTAAGGGATGCTGAGCTAAAATACAATATATTAGAGAAACAGACCTATGCACTTGTGAAGGCATTGAATTCATTCCGTATGTATGTGTTACAATCAGGAATCACAACGTTCGTCCCAATGACTGTGGTGAAGGACATCTTGGTGAAGGGACACAACAAAGGAAAGAGGGGCAGGTGGATAGCTCAAATACAAGAATATGAGAGAGAAATAAAGCCTACCAAGCTCATCAAAGGTGAGGGGTTGGCTAATATTTTATCTGAATCAAACTACCAAGTTCTTGGGATAAGCTTGATCATAGAGGAAGGTAGACCAGAGGATCACCAAAGCAGAATTAAAATACTTGAGCATAATATCTATGCCAAATATGAGGGATCACCAAGGTATAAGAAAATTTCTCATTACCTCTTATCCATAAGGTTTTTGTTAGGACTCGATAGATCTAAATACCAGAGTCTGAGACTTCAAGCACAAAAATACATTATATCCAATGGACCGCTCTACTTGAAGTACACAGTGGGGATATTACTACTATGATTGGTGGAGGGAGAATCCCATAAAGTGATTGAGGATTTCCACATGGGAGTTTTTGGAGGGAGGATTCTACTAGCCAATGATGTTTGGAGATGTTTATTCCCATGTGAGGTCATGCGATAAATGCTAATTGTTTGCTGAACGACAAAAGTTTTCTCCTCTCCCCTTGATTCCCGTGCACATAGAAGAGCCTTTTAGACAGTGGGGACTGGACTTCATTGGAGAAATAAACCCACCATCCGGTGTCCAAAACAAATGGGTTTTAATAGCCACTCACTATTTCACCAAGTGGGTAGAGGTTATCCTAGCTAGAAATGCTACTAACTCATTGATGATAAAATTCTTGGAGGAGAATATATTATCCCGTTTTGGGTGTCCTTTTAACGTTATCATTGATAATGCATAGGTCTTCAAATATGCCAATTTCACCAACTTCTACCATAAATTCAATATCATTATTGGATACTCCACTAGATACTACCATCAAGGGCATGAATTGGTTGATTCTTCAAATAAAACTGTGGTGAGTGTTCTAAAGAAGACCATCACTGAAAATAAAAGGAACTCGAACTCCCAACTAAATTTTTCTCTATGGGACTATCATGTAACACCTAAATGATCCACTCAGAAATCACATTTTGAGCTAGTATATGGCAAGGTTGTTGTCTTCCCCATCCAATTAGCAATGTCAGTAGCGAAGTTGCTACAAGAAGCCGAGGAAGAGTTAAGTGCCTTGACTAGAAGGACAAATGATCTAGTGGAGATCCACGATAACAAAGAGCAGGCGAGGATCAAAATGTAAAACTAAGAGCAAAGGATGAAATATCTGTTTGACAAGAAGGCTAAGAATGCACTTCTTTAACAAGGATATTTAGTTCTTAGGTGGGATGCCCGACGAGAAGACAAAGTCAAATATGTGAAATATGATCCACTATGGTTCATCCCCTTCAAGATTGCAGAAGAGAGAATAAATAACACTTACATGCTTGAAAATTTGGATGGTGAATTGCTGGAACTGCCTATAAATGGTTACTTCCTAGAATTTTATTTTCAAAACCAGAGATATCTGCCTCTTGCTCATTGTAAATATCTAGTGTGTGCGTGTTGAAATTGTTATTTGATTTTTTTAGTTTATTATAAAAAATTCCTTTTTTCATAGAATTATATTTTTTTTAAGAATTACTCCATTCCCACTAGAAGGAAACACTACTGGTATGCAGGTCGTCGACACCTTGCCAGTAAGGAACTATCCCCAATTGGAGCCAATGTTGTCACTCAGTGAATTGTGGGTTTCAATTGGTCAAGGTTTCCCAAGAGAAGTGAAGTTTGGAGTGTCACACGGAATCTGTCAAGGGTGCGGACACAACTGACCTTCCTAGAAGTCTAAGACATTCTAATGACAAACAAAACAAACTGGAGCTATCCTTCTCTAAACATACATTATGATATGAGAAATCAAGTGTTTCGTTGTTACCTTTGTCCAAACGCTGTTGTAGAAGTCCAAGATTTGTTGATCTGGATGAGCTCCTCCTTTTCTCCAAAACCTGCAATCACCAACAGTCAAACAATTAAATAACACCTGATTATAACATAAAACAAAGCATATTCAACACATAGACCAAGGAGTACATGAAATAACCCATAAACAACAAGTTATTGAGAAGAATGGACCAATTTGCATTAAAGGTAATCAAAAGGAACCATTACAACCTGAGCCTTGGTGTTGTGCAAGCTCCTTCCAGGGTCCACAAGAGTCTTCCTCTACTTTGACAAAGCTCACCCACTTCCAAATAGAACAAGTAAAGATGGCAATCTCTCCTCACAAGCTTCTAAATTGGAGTCCTAATTCCTGCAGCATTTACCCTTAGAAATCTATAGCTTTCAACCATCCTCCTTCTGGCCCAATGCCTGTATTTATAGTGCTCAAGAGGAAGTTAATCAGGTCCACCATCAATGGGATAGTCCCCTCTTTGGATGGGATCACTCCCTTATTGATGGGATAAGTTCCTCTTTGGTAGGAGTGCATGAACCATCTGGAGGCGCTCAATACACGTCAAACAACCTTCTAGAATGCTCTAGAAATGACCACAAGTATGTTTTTGAAGATAAAACTTGCGCATTTTAACCTTTTCAGAGGGACGCACCTGCCCCTTTAGATATAGAGCGTCCTTGGACGCAGACCTTATGAACAATAGGTGCGTACCCGCAGGCAAGGTTTGAGAGAACCTGCGTACCTAGAGATAAACATATTTATAAAGACTTTCTCTCTTTCTTGGAGTTTGACATGAATAGCAGAGGCATAAGACTTGCTCAAGAGGGTAGTATGACTGTTGATAGAGCCATACCAACTGTAAATAGTCATGGTGACATTTTTTAGTGTAACAGATTGCCCCCTAAAGTGCGAAGCCTGGAATAGATTAGGGTTTTGTATTATCTAGGAAGGGTGAAGCGCTTTATCATTTCGAGGATTATCTCGTGGAGAACCTGGTCAGAACCTGCAATTTTCAACACAAAATACATGTATAAGATTATATCATCACTGAGGTAGGCATTCCCATACTCAGATTTAAAATTTTAACTAACAGACTAACTACTCTGATACAGAAATGATTTTGCAGTACATCATAACCATAGACTTTTGTAGACACAGTATGGGCGCAGCCATCTGTTTATGATTAGTCTACTTAGATAATGAATACAAAACTCCTCGCAGCCTGGATGGTAAAGATTTGATCCAGGGTCTTCATTCCTACTTCTCGAATTGGTACGATTCTAGCCATGCGAATAAATGAGTCGATGTCGAACATGGTAGAAACCACTTGATTACCAGTCGATGATGTGAACTATTAACAAGCGTGAGAGAGACCACCAGTAATGTCAATGGTTCTCAAAGTACCCAGTACAATCCATGAGATGTGAATGAATGAGTTGATGTCGAACATTTCACGGAATCCTTCGATCGAAAGTCAATGATGTAAACTGACGTCAAAGGCGAGAAACCTGCCATTGATGCATGCAGACTTCAAGGCACCGACGATTTCTAAGTCATCTCTCTAGATAATGTGCTGATGTCGATAGAAAGTGACCCGTTGCAGGCAAGCCCACAACACGAAATCATTGTTCAAGTTGAAGAAATGTTGTTGTAAGGACTGACTCAGGGATGGTCAAATGGATGACAAGTATTTTGCAGATGAAAGTTTTGTTTGCAGACCTCTTGGACACATAACGACATGACAGATGGTTTGGTGCTAAATAACTCAAAGTTAATCCCTGGAACCCGGTTGAAGACTTTCAAAAGTGGTTTGATCAACTGTGAGGTAAAGGATTTCCCAACCCAGGTGAATGAAAAGTGTCGTGTCCAAGAGTGGTAATAAAGTTTCTTCTGAGACAAAAGGTAACAAATAGGCTCATTCTTCTCTCTTTTCCCCCACCATTTCTGGTAAGTACCTCTTTATTTTTAACAAGCTTGAGGAGGATAACATATGCTTGATTATAAGCTCATCCTTCGGATGAGTCCAACCCAGTTTTGATTCGAACCCTAGGAAGGAGTGGTTCGTTCCTGTTTGTAATTGAACAGGTCCTTTACTGTGAAATGTTTAACGAGCCCAGTATAGGAGAAACTCGGCGTTTTTCAATTTTAGAGAGTCTGAAAAACTTAAGAAAACTCCAAGTTGAACTTTTTCATAAATTTGTGTACCTCAAGCCCGAAAAAGTATAAAATAATACCTGGGGGAACCGCTTGATCTTGCGACCAAGAAGTACTTTCATAATTAGTGTCACTGACCTGAAAAGTAAAAAGCGATCAAGGACACGTCGTTTTATTTCCGTATCGAGTTTGAAACGACAAAAACACGGCAATCTTTTCCTGATTTTACGGTCAGAAAAGAGCTATAAGGGGACTGTCTTTTAATTCCATTTTAACGAGTGTAAAAGAAACGCTCGGCAATCTTTTCATGTTTTAGGAGTCAGAAAAGGGCTTAAAAGATGACTCTGATATTTTGTTTGTGAAAAAATGACAATTTTCCCTCTAAGTCCCTTTGTCCTGCACAAAAGCGACACATTACTCATACTTGTTTAAGATAGGCAAAAATTCATCGAAAAACATCTTTCCATGGTGAAAAATGAACAAATTCATCCAAAAAACCTATAAAAAGACTTTTTACCATGTCATTTTTACCGTTTGACTGTTGAGGTTGAAAAAGGAGCTTTTGACAAGAAACTTCCCGTGGTCGCTGCGGAAAATCCGACCGTTAGAATCGAACGCCGTCTCTTCCAGGTATTTCACAACATCCTCCTTGTCAATTTCATCCGTTTATAATTTTATTTTAGGTTTCATTTTTTATTTTTGGGGGGTTTTGGGTTTTGAAAACCACTCTGCGGGGGACGCAGGTTTCCTAAAGGCTAGCTTGCGTCCCCCGACTTTTTCCTACACAAGGAAAAGGTTGGGGGACGCAGGTTACCTTCAGGCCACCTGCGTCCCGGTGCACTGTGCGCCAAACGCGGGGTGCGTCCTCCGCAAAACGCGGATTTTGAAACCCCAAGCTCCCAAATTAACCATTGAAATTACCCAAAATTTATTTTAATGCCTGTTTGTTCATGTGTAGGGCACTTATCATGCTGGATTGGAGAGAAAGAGAGCATGAGGAGGTTGATGAAGCTGCAATCAATCGTCAACCTTCCCTCGATGCCCTAAGAGGATGCGGATTATACAAATACTAGGCCATACCTGGAATGGGAGTTCAGGTAAGATTCTTGGAGTGGCTGGTCGAGAGATGGAATGTTCAAGAGCAATGCTTTTATATCGGCGGGCAACAACTCGAGATAGAGCCCGCTGACATTTACTTTCTCACTGGCTTGTCGAATAGAGGTGAGCAACTCAATCTGGCTGGGACTAGGCCGGGTGGCCAATCCCTTGATAGTCTCCGAGCAGATTGGTGCCTACCTGATCGACACCATAAGAAAGGCATAGAGATCAAATATGTCTCTCGGCCTGAACTCATGGTCTTAGCTTTCACTGTGACCAGGATTTGTGGCTCAGCCACTTTACATATTGCTACTGGGTCTCAATTTCGGATGGCAATTGACTGTCTCCAAGGCACCATCTTCAACTGGTGTGATGCGTTGTCGGCTAACTTGAAAGCCCAACTGACCAGGGCAAAGACCGGGAGACTAAAGACCTTTGGATATGGGCCTATAGTCATGAGCTTTGCCCTAGAGAGAATTCCAATGCTGATCCCTCAGCATCTCACTGTTGATATTTCGGGTCCTCAGGAGCCAAAGCTGGTACGATGGGTTGCGGTGATGGCCCGGCATCCAGACGAGGGTGCGGCAGTTGTTCGATTCACTGACAGTTATTTTCACTGGTTAGAGGACCAGGTGTCTGCGATTCAGGACTTTCCGTATGCCGGAGTAGATTTTCGAGGTGATCCGGACATGGTTCTTCCACAGGGAGAACAATGGGATGACAGAGGTACTTTATTTTTCACGAGTTTTCAAATTATGTATTTTTTTTGTTTTTTATATATATCGTCTCAAAACTGACAGTAAAATTTTCAAAATGCAGATGTTGGTCCACAGCGTCTAGCCAACCTCCGGCCTTTCGAGAGGAGACATCCAGTTGCACCGGTACCGGCCCCACAGGACGTGGCGGCTGCAGAGGTACTATCTGAGTTGGAGCATGATCTACAGCGTCTGAGGGCGGATATACCTGAGACTACTATGGATGATATTCCTATCAGACTTCAGCGCTATGTAGTCGCGGTCCCTGGACCGTTGAGGAGATTTTTGCGCAAGGTAGCCCGTGCAGTGGTGTCGTACAGGGAGCACCACCAGTGATTGGCTAGTCACTTTGTAGACACATGTGACATTTTTGACTTTTTGTACTTATCATTTTTGCCGATCATAAGGTGTTTTTCAACCTATGATCGAAGACGATGTATATTTTTTTGACACACTCCTATCTATATATATATCACTATTACCGGCTCATCTTGTTTAACATGTATGATGAAATGTTTTTAAATTTACTTGCATGATTATCGTAAATGTCTGTCCAACACTCGAGAAGCAATTGCATCTGCTAATGTATTTAAGGACCTTGGAATATGCTGATATTCAATGTAATCAAATTCACGTTCCAAGAGACGCACTCTCAAAAACAATCTTAATAACACAGGATTTCTAATGGCATAAACTCTATTAAGCTGTAATACAACAAGTTCAGAATCTAACCTCACTATCAAACGTCGAATTCCAAATGAAATAGATTCGGATAATAATTCAATCACTGCACTGTATTCTGCAATGTTATTCGTTGTTTGACCGAGGCTTACCCCATGCATAGAAACTAACTCGTCAGAGGGTGAATAGATAACCCAAGCTGCGGAAGAGATATTCCGTGTACTACGACAAGCACCATCAGCAAATCCAATATATGTTTGGAGGGGCGTCGACATCTACAATATCAAGAGCGAAACCAAGATAAGCCAGAATAATGACGAAAAACACACTCACTAAGCTAAGCACACTGACTAACTAACAACCATACTAGCTAGAAAGAAAACCTAACCTAACTAAAAATTCTCCATACCCACCATTTAAGCATAATACCTCTTTAGGTAAAGTCCATTTCTGGGTTTACCCAAAGAGTCCCCATCAAAATCTACCAGCTCATAAGCCCCTTTTGCTAGCTTTCGCTTTACAATATAGGGTCCATGCCACATAGGAACGAATTTTCCAGCACCTAGCTTATCGTTAGCTTGATCATATAAAAGCACTAGGTCTCCCTCCGAAAAACTTCGAGGGGTCACATTTCTATCATACTGAGCTTTCATTTGCTTCGCGTGAGTCTCGATTGCCAATGTAGCGTCACGTCGAGTCTCATCTAATTTAGCTAAGTACAATAAACGTTTCTCCTCTTCGGAAGTAGCTGGAAGTAATTCGACAGCCATTTGAAGTGATGGGATTTCACATTCAATGGGTAACACTGCTTCTAAGCCATAAACTAGCTGGAAAGGAGTGAACCCTGTTGAGGTTTTTACTGAGGTTCGGTATGCCCATAGCGCCGAAAATAACATGTTGTGCCAATTCGACCGATGAATACCAATGGTTCGTCGGATCATGATAACCAGAACTTTGTTGATAGATTCAACCAAACCGTTGGCTTGCGGATAATAAGGAGTAGAGCTGTCATGGCGCAAACCAAGCTGGCTTGTAAGTTCAGTCATCATGGTGTTTCGAAAATGGCTCCCATGGTCAGTAATAATTGCTTGTGGGACACCAAACCTAGTTATTATATGATTGAATATGAAAACTGCAGCTGTTTTGCCGCTTGCGTCGAATGTAGGCATCGCCTCGGCCCATTTAGTGAAATAATCAACCGCGAGGATGATATACGCATGCCCCCCGACCGAGTGAGGGTTACAAGTAATAAAGTCGATACCCCATTTGGCGAATGGACCAACGTCAATTATAGGGTGGAGAGGAGTAGGTGGTGCGCGCATCTTTCGATCAAACACTTGGCAGTTGTGGCACTTCCGGACTGCAATGATACAATCCTTAAACATAGATGGCCAGAAGTAACCAGCGCGCAACACCTTCTGAGCTGTGGCATACCCAGACATATGACCGCCACATGCTCCAGAGTGACAATCATTCAAAACTCTCTCAGCCTCTTCGTGAGTTAGACAACGTCGAAAAACTAAGTCTACCCCCCGGCGATAAAGTGTATCTCCAATAATTTTGTATTGCTGGGATTGAAACCTAATTTTTCGACGTTCCGCTTTTGAAATTTCAGGCCGAAAGGTTTGGGTTTGGAGATAGATGATTATATCCCCGAACCACGGATCTAAAGTACTGATAAGAAACAAAGATTCGTCCGCAATGGACTCTTCTGCCACAGTCTCTGTGTCAGTACGCAGGAAGTCACACATCAATTCCGCAAAAACTAAGGATTTCTTAGACTTGGACTTCTCGAACTCTAAGTCGAACTCTTACATAATAACGATCCATTTAGAGTACTTGCCCCCTAGCAGTTGTTTTGTCAAAATATAAATCATAGGGTTGCAATCCGAAATAACTGTAGTTTTACGAAGAAGAATGTAGTGACGAAAACGCTGGACAACTTGAACGACTGCCAGGGCCAATTTCTCCACATGCGAATATTTTAGCGCGGTGGGATTTAAGGTCTGACTAAGGTAATGTATCACATGCTCCGCTCCGAATTCATCTTCTTGAACTAACACCATTCCAATGGTGGAATGCGAAGCTGCGAGGTATAAGAAGTAGTCCTGGTTGTAGTTGGGAGGATGCAATAACGGTGCATGGGTCAACGCGTGTTTGAGTGCATCAAAAGATTGTTGGGCAATCTCGTCCCAAAAGAATTGAACGTTCTGTTTCAACAACCGTGTAAAACCTTTAGTGACCTCGACGTAGTTTGGGATGAATCGGCGTAAAAAGTTCGCTTTCCCTTGCAAACTTTGGAGTTGGCGCAAACTCGAAGGAGGAGGCAATTTGATGATAGCCTCGACTTTCGAGGGATCGACGCGAATGCCGGCTTTTGAAACAACAAATCCCAGCAATCGACCTGTTTCTATACAGAAAACACACTTGTGGGGATTCAACCGAATTCGATAATGCCTACACCTCATAAAGATTGCTCGTAGGTGGTCAAGGTGATCAGCTCGACGTAAAGAATGAGCAGGCAAATCATCGAGATACGGTTGCACAATGTGCTTGATGTCGTGAAATGCGTAAGACATTGCCCGTTGAAAAGTGGCCCCGGCATTCTTAAGCCCAAAAGGTAATTTGCAATAAGCAAATGTCCCCCATGGACAAATGAATGCCGTTTTTGGTTGGTCGGCAGGTAGAATATTGATTTGATTATAGCCCGAAAAACCATCCATGAAGGAAAACATTTCACTTCCGGCACAATCATCAATAATTTGATCGATATAAGGCGTAGGATAGTTGTCTTTTGGACAAGCTCGATTGATATCCCTATAATCGATACAGATTCTTATTGTTCCTTGTTTCTTATTGACCGGAACAATATTCGATACCCAATCCGTTAACGGGATCGGATAAATGAAACCTGCTTTCAACAGCTTTTCGACTTCTGCTTTAATCGCAGCCGCTTTTCGAGGGTGAATCTGACGCAACCGTTGCCGGATGGGTTTAGCATCCGGGTAGGTTTTGATTTCATGAACAACAATGGCAGGATCGATTCCCGGCATTTCCTCGTAAGACCAGGCAAACACATCGCGGAATTCTTGGAATAGGGCCTTGTAAGTTTGGATTTCTTCTTCTGTACATGCGGCACCTATATGAATGTTCTCCTCAATTCCGGGCTTCACTGAAATATCAATGGGAATAGTACGAGAAATATTCCCTAAATTCAACTCTGAATCAGAATGTTTCGTTGGATCCTGAGCGTCTTTGACATATTCAGCGGTAAAGATAGATGAAAAATCATTTTCAAATGCATCATCCTTAGGTAAAAACGAAGATCTGTGATGGAGATCTTCCCATGGTAGATCGTCTACACTTAGGATTTCGCGAAGTTGTTCGTCAGATGACACGACTTCGGGAAACGCTATCCGTTCTAAGGTTGAGGTGAAAAGTGATTCTTCACTGACCACATTCATTTGGTCGACCTCGGTTGAATGAAAGTCGGTAAAAGACATGAGAGCTTCATAAGCAATTTCATATGGACTCAAGGGCATAGCATTACCGAATGAGTCTATCTCAGAGTCAGATGGGACATACCAAGGATCATCATAAATAATGTTTTCTGATGTAATCATATGAATTGTTGCAAACGAAGGTTCTACGCTGAGTGGAGGGAGAGGAAAAGTTCCCAGTAAACCGGAATCCTTAACTAAACCTACACCAACGTCCCTATAAGGGATTGTCGTTTTACCGACATGCTGGATACTCTCTGAAGAGGCTGGGTCGGATGAAAAGTATGTCAGCTGATCAATAGTCACGATCTTACCGTTATGTGGAAACTTAATTACTCTGAAGACCGATGAAACGACCGCTGTCATAGCATATGACCAACTTCGACCCAAAAGAAGGTTGTAGTCTAGAGGGGCATCAACCACTTCCACATCCAGACTAACGGTTTTACCTTCTACCCCTATAGGCAATTCCTGTAGAATACCAAACGGACGGAACCCACGGCCATCAAAGGCCTTAAGGATGGTGGGGGATTGGTTCAACGAAGGAGAACCAAGGGATCTCCAACATTGAATTGACATAATACACGTAGAAGCTCCCTCATCAATCACAGTTCTATGAATAGGCCTGTTTTTTACTATCACTGGAATTTGGAAAGCCATTTGATGGGGGAGTCGTGGTGTACTATTTTCTAGATCGAAGATCATTAGATTCGGATCCTGAACATCAACAGCTCCTATAGCCGACAAAAGCAATTTTCGTTGTGCTGGGCATGATTGCAGCACTTCTAATGCCGACATTGCTGAGGGTGAAACAGCTAAGTCCTCAACAATGTTGTAATTCTGGGCCGCTCTCGCATGTGGATTGAAAGCAGACCTTCGAAGTACACCCTTGGCGGGCGGTTTAATTACTAAGTCTGGGTTAGGTTTCTCGATCTGTAGTGGATCGGAACCAGGAGCTGAGGTTGATGGGTTAGAGTGAGAAGATTCTGCTTCCTTACCATCAACAGGATTCTTACTACCATAATCTTGCGATCGAGTCGCAATCCTCACATGAGACATCATCAAAATGGGTTCTTCACTGGCATTCGAGGAAGAACCTATCATCTTATTCTCCTGCTCCGGAAATGGATTTTTTAACACAGCAGGAGTGGGAGAACCTTTGACTATTTTCACTACCTCGGCCCGATGAGGGCAATCTCTCGTAAAATGATTCTCTTCACAAATAAGACAAGGATATCGAGGTTTGCGCTTTTCGTCATTGGTTTCCGACTTTTCAGTTTTCTCCTTCGGAGCCTTGTCTGCTTTAGCCTTCTTCTTTCCTTTCTTCTTTCCACCGTTTTTTGATTTGGCCGTAGATGACTCTACAGCGTGAATATCGGCGGTAAGTTCAGGAGAAGACTCTCCTGTCGGGGAATCGGGCAAAGTGATAATAGGAGTAGTTGAAGCCTTGGAAGACTTCTTCTTGCTCTTTGTATTCACGATACCAATCATACCATCAGCGGCATGAGATCCCGAAGGAGCAGCAGCGATTTGATTCGACTTTGGAAGATCCGGAATCTTCTCGTGTAATGTACCCGACTGCGTGTAAACTAAGTCAAGGTATTGTGCCTGAGCAATGACTTGCTCCTCAGTAACTACTCCGGCCTTAGCTACATCTTCAGTAATCCTTGGTAATAATGATTTAACAAACCATTCAGCTAAGATTTGGTCCGGGATAAAAACTTTCACTAGCCTTCTTCGACGTCTCCACTCATGAATGTGATCTGAAATATACGTGGAGGTTGATTGTTTTAGTGAAGTTAATAACTCCGTGCCATTATTGTATCTGAACGGTAACTGAAAGTGAGTTAAGAACGAGGTAGCTAACTAGCTAAAATTGTAAAAAGAGGCCCGTGGTAACTCAATGTACCACTTGGCCGCGAGACCAATGAGTGTACGCTGGAAAAGACGTAAGCGGATCGAATCATCCGAGATGGAATTTGAAGCACACCAGAGGTGGTAAGTCATCACGTGATTGGACGGATCCTCTCCAGACTTACCTTCGAACTTGGGTATATCGCTGGGCAACTTATTTGGCATTGGCGGCCAGAACGGAAGATATTGAATTGGATCGTTTGTTAGGCGCGTCAAGTCTGGTAAATCCAAAGTTGCGATAAATGGTAATTTCCGGTTAGGATCTCTTAAACTCTGGGTCACAATACCGGCCCCAGGAGGAGGATATCCAGGATAACTAGGAACAGGAGTTGCATTTGGGATATTATATCCTCCTGGAAAACCAGGATTAACCGGACCGTACTGGGGTTGCTGAGGTTGTTGATAAGTGTACCCAGGATACGGTTGATACTGGTAAACTGGTTGTTGGACAGCTTGCCCAGGTTGATACTGTCCCTGGTACGGAGGTTGAACAAATTGAGGTTGAGTAGTAACAACCGTACTTATACCAGGTTGGCCTACAGGCATCTGGACTGTGGTTTGAATCGTAGATCCAGACAACGGTACAGATGTCTGAGGAGTGGTTACAGAGACAGTAGAAACCGGAGCCGTCGATACTCCAGAAGTAAGTATGGTAGATGTGGCGGTAGTTGCAGTAGCCGTTTGAGATGGAGTACTAGGTGCAATTGGCGGCTGAGTAACTACCGAAGTTACAGAGGTCTGAACACTTGACTGGACAGGTTGCGGTTGCTGGGGTGGACCAGAAACTACAGGTTGTCCCGCTTGAGGTACCGACTGTATACTTGGCTGCAACATCTGTTGACCCTGTGACGGATCCCAAACTAACATGCCAGGGTATTGACCCATAACAGGTTGAGGGTACTGAGATCCATAGCCGGATTGAGGATAGGATTGATAACTGTAAGGTGGAGTTCCCATACCTTGACCATATGATTGACCTTGAGGTGGTTGATAACCTTGACCTGAGTATTTACCTTGAGGTTGATAACCTTGAGGTAAATACGGGTACTGGGGTTGACCTTGACCTTGAGGTTGGTATCCTTGAGGTTGATACCCTTGTGGTTGATACCCTTGGGGTTGCCATCCTTGAGGTTGCCATCCTTGAGGTTGATATTGATACTGAGGTTGACCTTGGGGTACATATTGAGGCTGGGGTTGACCTTGAGGTATGTATTGCCCCATAGGAGCGTACTGACCTTGAGGTTGCCCCCCAGACACGAATGAAGTACCTTGAGGTTGCCCCACAGGAATTAACGGAGGCTGCCCCCCAGGCGGTAATTGGCCACCTTGAGGTTGGGTAACGGGAACTGAACCTGACATCATGTAAATGTCTCCTACACCCAATGGTACATTACCACTGTTTCCAACTAATAACCCATGATCAAGGGGTTGAGGAGATGCTCCTACAAAGGTACCAGAAAGAGATTGATGCCCAGTAGGAACAAGAGGACCGCCATGTAAAAAAGATTCAGGACTTTGTGTAAACACAGATGACTGACCAGACATATTTACAGGAGTATGAATACCTCCAGGTGGAAAAGGAGTACAAGGTGTGGAAAAACCTAGCCCAAAGTTGTCTAAATAATTGGTTAACGAAAGGTACCAAGTAGTACTTCTAGGAGGACTGTAAAAGATAGATTCACGCTCCCTTAGATCAAGGGTAATTTGATCTTCAGGATCAGAGACGCCTATTTCTTCCTCTGGAACAAGTTCTTCAATAGCAATCAAACCAACAGGAAGGTTTTCGGTGATAATTCTTTCTATTCTCGGTGAATCAGGAACACTAGGAGTCGGAGTAACAGGTTCGGATATTTCTGGTTCTTCGCCTGTATCACTAGCAGACAAAAAACTACCAACAAGCTCAGAAACTGTAACAGCTTCGGGATTATAACCTGTCTCTAAACTTTGGTAATCTGGATGGACTACCAAGGAAGATTCTCCTTCTTCAGGTGAACCTACTCTACTGCCACTAGGAGGAGTTACAAGGACCTTTAAACCTTCTAAATGACTGGACTCGTCTTGAGGAGGTTCACCCCTAAGTCTACGGGATCTTCTCAACAATTCGGCCACAGAAACAACTTCAGGAGACTGGCCCCGAAGTCAACGAGACTGTCTCGGTAATTCCGCCACAGCTAAAAACTTTTAAATACTACACACGAAAACAAAATAAAATTTCAAATCAAACCACCTAAAGTCTCTAAAGAACCAAACAAATTTGAGTCACACACCTAAAGAATCTAGGGCGTCAAACCAAACACAAATAGTATTCTTCCGGACCAAAAGCGCTAGTTGGTGATGAAGCCCAACCTCGTTGGATTCAGTACAGAAATGGCGGGTGGAACAGTTACGCCGACAACCTGCTTAATGAATAGACTGGACCAAGTTCCTCCACTTTAACCGTCTCGAGTGAAGTGAACCCCCTAGAAAATCCAAGTGAGTATAGCCGACGTCTACTCCAGGTACAGTGGGACCTTCCCTCCACCGTCACCTTGGGTAGAATCCTAAAGATTATGGTCACTAAGGTTACCAACGGCCACAAGTACACCTGGGGGAACAGTCTAAACTCCGACAGCACGCAAGGGCAGAGTAGCAAGCTCAATCCCCTTACTGGCTCCTTGACAGTAATCCAAGGTTTACCGATAAGTGACCCCTGGCTCCTCGACAATGGTTAATCCGAGGTTTACCGTTTGTAATACGTACTGTCTGGCGTCATTCCCAACGAGGGGGGAATGATCCCCTCACTGGTTCGGACACGAGCTCGTGCTTCTCCTTTAAGAGGAGCTTTCCCAGAGTGTAAATGTAACAATTGGATTTGATTCTATCACAAGATCAACTACTTGTTTGGTTTTACTGTCTTGGAGAGTTAATTACTCACCTACTCCAAGACACTAGTCTGATCTAAATTGATGCTTCAGAGCCCTAGTAAATAAAAGTTACTATTTCAATTTTACTTTAAGCGTTACTTTTATGGTTGTTCTTTAAAGTCACAAGGTAGTGGAAGTGAAACCAATGGTGTGTAGACTCGACTCCAACCACTACAAAGATGCACCTAAGATGATCTATGCTACTTTGTTTTTTCAATGAAATTCTTAACTAAGAGAGTTGAGAGAATACAAATTTTTAGAAAAAACAACTTCCTTAGAAAAGACAATCAAAGAAACAATTCTCTTTTTCTTTTCAAGCACACAAACATAACCACTTTTTACTTGCATGAAAAACTCTTTTTCTTTCAAAACTTTCAAAACTACTTGAAACAAAACTTTTCAAAGGAGATGTTTTTGTATTTTCTCTTTTTAATAAAGCATGTAAACCTACCTTTAACAAAAAACAATCTCGAAAGCTACAAAACTATGAAAACTTGACTCACAAGCAAATCAAAAGAGAGATTACTCTAAGCAAACCTAACAAGGCAAAAGCTCACAAAGATGATTCTAGGTTGTTTTACTTGATCAAAATCAAATCAAGGACCAGCTAATGCAGATTCAAAAGACTAGTCAAAACAAAATTCAAATCTTTTTGTTCTTTTTGTAAAATGGAATTCAAGACTTAAACAAAAAGCACTTCAAAATTGGCCCAAAAGACAACTTGATGATAAGTTGCTCTCACAGGTAGACTTTATGACAGGTCTGACTTCTTAGAATGTTGACAAAACCAGAGGGATCTAAGGCTTGACAACTCCTACCGCTAAAGTCACTACAAGACCTACTCAAAAATCAAACCCTAGGGCTTACACTTCGATGAAATCCACTAAAACACTCAATGCTATTGAAACCAGTTCAGGTGAAGATTCTGGGCAAGGGACTAGTGAATCTGGGCAGAAGAAACTAAGAAAAAACAAAATCTAAGAGCAAAAAGGGAAAAAAATGGAATTTTCTCAAATTTTGGCAGGGGACGCAGGCAACCCGTTAGCACAGGTGCGGACCTACTCTGTGCACACAGCAAAAGTACATCCAGGGACGCACTGTGCAGCACTCAGAGGGTGCGTCCTACTGAAAAACTCAAGAAAACCCAAAATAAAACTAATCCTAAGCTAACCCACCCAGAGACAAGGTCACAGAGCCAAAACCAGAAAAATAAACCAATTTTCGCAAAGCAAAGTTCAAACAAAAGAAAAACTCTTCTCATCAATGGAATCTATCCCCAGCGGAGTCGCCAATTTGTCACACGGAATCTGTCAAGGGTGCGGACACAACTGACCTTCCTAGAAGTCTAAGACATTCTAATGACAAACAAAACAAACTGGAGCTATCCTTCTCTAAACATACATTATGATATGAGAAATCAAGTGTTTCGTTCTTACCTTTGTCCAAACGCTGTTGTAGAAGTCCAAGCTTTGTTGATCTGGATGAGCTCCTCCTTTTCTCCAAAACCTGCAATCACCAACAATCAAACAATTAAATAACACCTGATTATAACATAAAACAAAGCATATTCAACACATAGACCAAGGAGTACATGAAATAACCCATAAACAACAAGTTATTGAGAAGAATGGACCAATTTGCATTAAAGGTAATCAAAAGGAACCATTACAACCTGAGCCTTGGTGTTGTGCAAGCTCCTTCCAGGGTCCACAAGAGTCTTCCTCTACTTTGACAAAGCTCACCCACTTCCAAATAGAACAAGTAAAGATGGCAATCTCTCCTCACAAGCTTCTAAATGGGAGTCCTAATTCCTGCAGCATTTACCCTTAGAAATCTATAGCTTTCAACCTCCCTCCTTCTGGCCCAATGCCTGTATTTATAGTGCTCAAGAGGAAGTTAATCAGGTCCACCATCAATGGGATAGTCCCCTCTTTGGATGGGATCACTCCCTTATTGATGGGATAAGTTCCTCTTTGGTAGGAGTGCATGAACCATCTGGAGGTGCTCAATACACGTCAAACAACCTTCTAGAATGCTCTAGAAATGACCACAAGTAAGTTTTTGAAGATAAAACTTGCGCATTTTAACCTTTTCAGAGGGACGCACCTGCCCCTTTAGATACAAAGCATCCTTGGACGCAGACCTTATGAACAATAGGTGCGTACCCGCAGGCAAGGTTTGAGAGAACCTGCGTACCTAGAGATAAACATATTTATAAAGACTTTCTCTCTTTCTTGGAGTTTGACATGAATAGCAGAGGCATAAGACTTGCTCAAGAGGGTAGTATGACTGTTGATAGAGCCATACCAACTGTAAATAGTCATGGTGACATTTTTTAGTGTAACATGGAGCCACTTTAGTAGGCCACAGAAGATCTCAGAGCTTAATTATACCCTCTCCATTACCTAGTGCTTGAAAGGAGATTTCCAATTGTATATAGAAGTCCATGAATGAACTTCTGGATCATAATTTAGTGCATGTTGAAGATCACATTTGGAAAGCCTTGGAAACCAAGAAAATGACTAGCTATGAGGGAAAATATCACATATGCGGGGCCGAGAAACAATAAGCCCTACACGTCATAATCCCACATATCAATAGCCCCGCAGTCTAGCAATATAGGCTTATTGATGATCCGGGGGGGGGGGGAATCCCGAATTATCGACATACGAGTGGATTAAAGGGTTGCCACTCTAAAAACCTTAAGGGGGCATGATTATGTGATGTAGTGTAACATCACTAGGGGAGGCCAAAAATAGTTAACAAAGGAAATGTGGAATAAAACCAAGATTGGGCCACCCACTTTCTATCTCCTTCACGTGGCATTGGCAATTAGCGAGGGACAATAACGCATTATTGACATATCAGTGGGGTTCGAGGGCATACATTTATGGTTATCAGGGGTTTATTGTACCGAATGTTGATATCGCAGACCCACAGATCCTGCATCGTGCATCTCGGTGACCTCGTAGTCCCACAATCATAGCAGTCCCGCATCCCATAGTGCCACATGGCCCCTACAATATTTCATGGGCCATCCTTAAGGAATTGCATGGGGGATAATCGCTGATATGGTGTGACATCACCAAGGAGGGTTAAAATTCATTTACAAAGGAAAAAGCATGGTAAAAGAAAGGTTAGGTCGTCCCCTTCTCTCACCTCCACATGGTCGTACGACAGTACAACATAACGACGATAGGCAATCCTACATTATCGGTGATTGCAAGAACAAAGGGACTACTTCCCCAAAAAACCTTGCGGGGTTGCGATTTTGCAATTTAGTATAGGATCATTGGGGAAAGCCGAAATTATTTAACAAAGGAAACCCATGCAAAAATAGGATCCTGCACGCCATTTTTCCTCTCTTCCTGGGGATCACATGGTGTAATATTATTGGTCCCCATGGATGACATGGTAGCTGACATCATCAATGACGTGGAAGTATGAAGGACACGTGTCAAGCGGTTTCAATGTTTTTAGGGGTCCTATAAGCGCATTTTTGCGTGACACATGTCACCACTCACATAGTGACACATGACAATGATGACCTCATCCCGCATATCGATGATCACAACTCCCTAGGGAAGAAACTTAAGGAAAAGTTCATTCAACATCGGGATGCTGGATTCCGAATAACTAAGAAAAATTCTCGGGATGTGATGTTTCATAGGTTCTATTTGATAAATATTTCATGTCTGAATTTTAGCGGATGTGGTAAAAAGGTGTTAGTGAGGGCAATTCAAGTTAGTAAATGAAAAGGCCCCCACACAACTATTGATAGGGTTAGCACCCAAAGGGCTAAGCCCCTCGTTCCATCCCCCGGTCATATGAGGAACGTCACGATAGGGGGCTATAATAAAGGGGGGTTAACGTGGAATCAAAAGGTGCTTGTTTCGCATGTTTTAGAGGTAAAAATCCCGGGTGTGAGAGACTATGTTGTTACACTACGTCAAGGCACTAATAGTGTATGACAAAGGTTTAAATGGTGTGATGGGTTGGAAGCTATGATTTTAAGAAGAATAGGTGGTGCATTCAAAGCATGGGATGGGTTGATTGAGAAGAAGCCCACTGTGACACGGGTCCAAAGCTAGTGCTGAATGAAATAAAGGCAAAAAAGACAGAGGTTGGTGAATTAGTTTAGGAAGCCATGCCTTAAGTAGAACAAATCCTGCAATAGAGATGATTACATGATGGGCAAAGAGATCTTTGTATATTTTGCTTCCTATGGTAATTCATTTTTTGTACTGCAATAAGCCTCCTTTAGTGAGGCATTTAATTCTGTAATATTCTAGGCCACAGAGCCATTTATGACTAAGGCAACTAGTCGACCCAATAATTGAGTCTAGACTAGAGATATTTTATTGTAATGAATGTTCTTTCTCCCCTCTCAAAATAAATAGGGGAAAGCAAGACTTAGAAAAGGTTCAGAAATTCTATAGAAAAACTACATGTTATTTTGAGACTGTATCTCTTTGTAACTCATATTTTTCAGAATATCAATGGAATGGTGGTGATTCCCTCTTCAAGAATTACAATATGTGTTCCCTTTGTTAAAAGCTATTTTGTGTTGATATTTCTTCTCTGTATTAATGAAATTATAGTTTATAGAAATATTTCAAGCTTCCTCATACATTTATTTGTATTGATATGTGAATGCAAGTGCTTGTAATTATATCACACATTCACTTGTCTCAATATTGTTGCTGCATATACCTCTGTGGACAATTATTTGAATCTCCAATAGATGAATCATATCATTCACCTCCTCCTTCATCCATTATTTTTACTTGTAACTCTAATAAGTATAACAATCCTTAATGCCTAAATCTCTATGTTTCAAGTGTAGAAACCTTATGGCCTATGGGATGGGTTTCTCCTTCTCTTTGTCCTCTCTCATTTTACCTACAAAATATTATTAAGTTGTAAGCCCTTGAAATACTCGGCCTCCATAATTTTTATGCATATTTGTGAGACTTGAACCTATGAAGAAGTACCACAAATCCATGTCTTATTTCTTTGGATAAATGAACCAACCCATTTCCTATAAATATATGTATCTATAGCATAAAAGTGATGTTTCTAGCTTCCTTTAAATAATTTGAGACACACAAATCTAGATGTGCCAAGGGAATGGTCTTGTAATCAATCAAAGGTTGTCTCTCCAAGCTACAATAAAAAACATGCCACAATTATTTATTCGAGTGTTTCATAATGCCACCAAACAAATTGATGTCAAATATCATTTCATAAGAGACTATGTGGCAAAAGGAGAAATTGAAATAAAGTTTTGTAGAACAAATGATTAGCTTGCACATATATTTACCAAAGCACTACCTAAACGGAAGTTTGAATACATGAGGGATATGCTTGGAATCACCTCACTAAGCATTAAGGTGGAGTGATGAGGATAATGCTTAACTAAGTTATGTAATTGCTCACAAATTAGGGAGAAAATTTTGTGTTGTGAGTTATTAGAATTAGGTGAGAAAATTAATAGATGTAGTGAGTTATTATTTAGAAAATTATTAAGGGTGGTGGAGTAGAATGAGAGGTTAGTGAGATAATAGATAATCCAATTAGAAATATGTTTTCTATATGATAAAGTATTCATTTCTCCTATGGAGATATGAGATTCCAAAGAGAGTTCAACTCATGGATTGAGAATAAGACTCCTCTTGTTTTTGTCCATTAGTTCTTTTATGTTTTCATATGTATGCTCTTGATATATTTAACAAGGACAATTTGTGGTAGAAATTAAGAAAAGTGAACTACAATACTATAATTTAACCTTTTTTATATTTCCCATTAGCATTCCCATTTATCATTTTATCTAATGTTTTAATGACATGACATGAAATTAGAAAATTATATCCTGTGATTCTATATGTATGATCTACAATGTATTCTTATTGCATTTTGGTACTAGACACATGGAAACTAGGAATGCAATCTTTTTTCCTTACAATTATTATAAGGATGTCTTCTTTGAGTCCACATTGTTGAAAGTTTTTTCTAAATTCTCAATAGCTTATTAGTGGGTGCCTCACAAAGGACTATAGCATTAGCCTAGTAGGACTGAAAGTGCATAGAATTTGCACATTTTTTCTTTTTTCTTTCTTTTTGCAAGTTTAACCAAAGTTTCTCAAAAATGCTAAACATTTATATTTTTAGTAAATTTAAAAAGAATTTCCTAATTTCCTAAAAATATTATTTCTATGTTTCAATTGATTCAACTAGCTCTCATGGGACATAATTCCTCTTGTGGTGGACAATTTATTTTAAGTATTTTTAAATCCTCACAATTCATTTAAAAAAAGAAGGGTAATTTTGTAAGTGGATATTATATCCATGAGTGCTTCGCACTAACACTTTTATGTCTAACCCTACTATGCATGAATCCATGGTATATCTCTAGCTAATATTGTATGTCCCTTAAGTGGGTAAAGGCTAGTGGGGGAAGGGGGTGCTAAGCAATTGTGCAAAGGAAGCTTGGTTTTATAGTATTCATCACAACTATTTTGAATTATACACAAAGAAATTTAAATGTTTCTGGAGATCATATCTTGTGTAGACCCTTCCTTGCAAAAATTCCACACTCCCCTACAATGCACACTCAAATTTGTGCTAGCAATGCTGTTTTTTAATGGATATAATGTAATTAATAACTCACTTCAAGAAACACTTCAAAATTTCACTCATACTTAATCTTTTGGGAAAACATTTTTTAATAATAAATAGTTTCAAATATTTATACTATTTTACCTTAATTTTTTTTCCAAAGGGTGACAAAAATATATTTAGGCATCATTTCTATTTTTAGTAACTTAAAAGATGCACTATTTTTGACACATTTTTTAATAAGAAAATAATAGTTAGTTAAAAATATTTATACAATTTTATCTTAATACTAAAAACCTAGGGATCACTTCTATCTTCACTATGTTTAAAATTATGTATATTTTTTACAAACATTTGGAAAATAAATATATTTTTTTGTGGTTTAGCTTGAATCATATTTAACTCCAATGCAAAATTTCTTATCATGGTTATCTTCTAATGAATATTTCATATATTTAATTTTTAAATTTATTCCCTTCATATGTCATTAAGCCTTCCTTCAATTAAATTCACAGCCTATAAGACTATATTAAAGCATTATGTGGAAGTATGGTTTGTGTGAGAGTTCATGTTTCTATATGTGTGGAAATTTGATTTTGGGAAGCTTTGAGCATATTGAAATCTCCCCACAATCAAAGCTCCCCGCATGTTTAACAAATAACTCATGGTTATAAATTTCATTGTGGTGGTAACTTGGGTTGGTATGTGTGAAAGTGGAGGGAAATCTCTTGACATGTATGGCAAATAATTCATTATCAAATGTGTGTGGGTAAATGTGTAAGTGGAGGAAAATATCAAACTCCTAATAAATGGTTATTTCAATGCATGTATTGATTAAACATGTTTCTACACAAATAATTAGTTTCTTATTTCAAATGAAGAATTCATATCATAATTAATTATCTTTAAATTCAATAAATATGTGGTGTTTTCAAATTATAAGTTTGAAAATGTTAATTTGGAGCATTCCTTTGTGAATTATTTTTATTAGCTATTTCAATGACTTATTGCATAATTAATTTATTAAATTAAAACACATAATGAACTTGAAACTTGTAATGAAATTTGTAAGATCCTCTATCTTAACTTATCCTTTATTATGCCTATGCCTCTTATAACTAGTTTTTTAATTTCAAAAATAAAAATAAAACTATATATTCCAATTATTGAAAACCTAATTGAAACTCATTTAAACTATATATTAAAATGATTAAAAATGTAATTGTAAGTGAATAGAGATTTCAACTATATATTCAAATTATCAACCACTAAATGATTAAGAAAACACATTTTATCTTATGTTTTATTATGCTTATGCTTTACAACTATATATTCAAAATATCAACAACTAAATGATTAAGAAAACAACTTATTTTTCTGCAATCTTATGTTTTATTATGCTTATGGTTGACATTCCTTTCTGATGTTTTTTTATTTTACTTTGAAATCATGAATACAACATAGTGAATGGTTAGTGTTCAGAAAAAGCATTTCTTAGCGCAATCAAAATATTCCTTTATCATATTTTTTAATTTCCAAAAGATGAATAAAACTATATATTCAATTCATTAAAAAAGTAATTATTTTTTAATTTGAAAAACACAAATAAAACTATATATTCAAATTATTAAATAAGTAATTTTAACTCAATGGGGCTTTAAACTATATATTCAAATTATTAAAAACTCAATTACACAATATGAGTGAGGAGAAAACACATTTTAAGACACAATCAACTTCTTGACACTAGTACCCCAATTGTAGAAATTATACCTCATCCAATTTCTCATACAAAATTTATTGTTGATACTTGTGGGGAGAGCTTTATGAAGACACATATGGTTGAAATGATAAATAGTTTACTTATGATGCCTTTTAATTTCCAAAAAATCAATAAAACTATATATTCAAATTATTAAAAAAATAATTGGTTTTTTAGTTAGGAAAACAAAAATAAAAGTGCATATTGAAATTATTAAAAATTTAATTGTACATCAGTCCATGTTTAAACTATGTATTTAAGTTACTAAAAACTTTATTTCACAACCAGTAAAAACTATATATTCAAATTATTAAAAAATTTATTGCAGGTCTTTTGTTGGGAATCAAGAGAAAATGCATTTATGGGCACAATCAATTTGTGGACACTATTGCTGCAAAATATATCATTCCTTTATGATGTTTTTTAATTTGGAAAACATGAATAAAAATATATATTCAAATTACTAAAATATGTAATTGTAACTCAATCATGTTTAATCTATATATGCAAATTATTAAAAGCTTAATTGCACATCATGAGTGAATAGTTGTGCAAGAGGTGGGGAAAAACACATTTCTCAACAATACTAACACTAGCAATTGCCAAAATGATACCCCTCCTCCAAAATTTAATAAAACATTTCATGCCAATTAAACTATTGTTGAAGCTTTATGGTGAGAGACTTTTGGTTTCATTTTAGTGAGTTTTTTTCACAGTTCACAACCATTGAGTTCCACTTTGGTATAATTTTATTATGGAAAAAAAATTAGTGCCAAAATATTTATGCAAAAAAATATTAATTAAATAGAGGTAGAGGCAGCTACATGACAACTATTCCTCTAGTTTAATATAGAAAACATTTTTGGCAACATTTTGTTATTGAAAGAAAAAATATAAAGGTTAGTGTAGCCCTAGTTGTTTGGGACTTTATGAATAGTAGACAAATTCCTTTGTTGTTGGATTTTGTTAAGAGGTTATTCTAGTGGAATTTACCAATGTGTTCCCTTGCAGGGAGATCCATGTATCTTGTGTGACCATTAACGTATATAATTTGAATAAAAAATATATATTTTACTTATTTTTTATAAGAAGTTACATTTGGCCAAAACTCATCCCTTTTCCATTAGCATTTGACAATAATAAGGTGTGTCTATGTGTTACTATGTGTGTCAGTCTTGGCAATTAATCATAACACATGAGTCTTGTCTATCTTGACAATATATCATAACAAAAGTGTGGGTTTGCATATACCTATCCAGGGGAGCTATGTGTTCTTTGTAGAACACTTGTTTTGTGCCCCTATCTAGTGTTAGTTGACTGAGATTTTAGCCAAAAGAATTCCTAAGCATCAATCCATCTTGTAATGACAATTTTTTGCAAAAATACCACCAAAGCACTAATTCATTTTAGAATCATTTGTATCAATGGTTTAAATGGTATGCACAATATCTTTCCTTCTTACAAATGCACACAAGTTGTGAAACTCCCACATTATTATTTTCTATGGATGCTTACTTTCTGCTTGCCTATGACCATCATTGGATCCAAACAAAGAGAATAGACATGTATTACTTGTAGATATTTACTTTCAATCACAGTAACAACTTTCAGTCATATTAACCTTTAATTGCTATACAGAAATTTGTCAAAAGCACAAAAGATTTGGAACACAAGAAGAACTTTAAAAAAATGGAAGAGAAATAACTTCCAAAGAAATTCTTAACACTGTATTAGTCAGTTTGAAATCTCCTACGATTGGTATAAGAAAAACATAAAAGCTCCTGGATCAGAGTCTCTGTCGCTTTTTCCCTTACAGCTTTGAAAGTTAGAAAAACACTAATTAAAGTTTCAATGATAATTAAGGTTTTATTCATTGAGATTACAAAATTTACTTTTAAGAACTGAGAAGCTTTATCAAAAATCCCTTAAACACGTTCAACGAAAATAACTAAATTCGGAGTAAATTGTATAAGGTTTTAAACCTTTAAAAAATGGATCAATTTCAAAATGCAAGCGCACCATGCGAGAAAAAATCAATAAACCAGAACATTCAGAAAGAGTAAATTCAGAACATTTACTTTAACATTAAAAAAAAGTAAAATAATGATTTAAATCCCCTGAAAAACAGACTTGGATAAATCATATTTATAATTTAGTCACTAGCTAAGTCGCTTACCTCATTTCTGCAATGTAGTCACCATAGTTAAAGTACTAAGCGGTTTAGAAGCTCGGAGTGTATTGGGAGTTGTTTAAGGGTTTTACCCCAGAAATTGAGAAGAAAATTTATATGGTTAATTTATATAGTTTTGGTTAAGCTTTCGAGAATAAATAATGAAAATAGTTAATAGATTAATTAGGTAGATTTATTTTAATTTGGATCAAGCAAGCATTTGTAGAGATCAATTTTTTTTTATCTTTGTGAGTGCTTGGTAGATCTAAGTTTGTTTAAGTCATTTTTTAAACAAAGTATATTTCACATGAATGCCATGGGAAAGTACTATGGATTCTCAATACCTTGGGTCAATACCACAAACCATTTTTATTTTTATTGTTATTTTATTTTTATAGGATTATTTTAATTTTGTTATGTTGCTTTTTACTTTTAATATTTTACTTCATTTTGACTTAATGTTTACATTACATTAATATTTTATTTTATTTTCATTCTTATTTTTATATAATTTAGTATAGTGTGAACATTAAATATTACACTACATCTCTACCCTACAATGGTGTAGAGCCTCTGAGCACAATGAAATGAGTTTGTAAATATGGTGAAGTCCTTATAGCAAAGTTGACATTTGGTATGTGGTTTCCTCATTTTTCAATTATTTTTATTTTTCTTTTATTTTTTTAAAATCATTTTGTAGAATATAAATAATAATAAATAAAAATCATTTTCTTTATATCTTAGTTTTAACCTCTATGAAATTAGAATTCGTTAAAGTAATTTGCTTGCTTAGGTTTTTTTTGGGAGTCTTTGCTACTTCCATTCTATTTCAAGTTAAAGGGTTGACAAACTCTAGATGTGGTATATTATTTCTTTTTATTAAGTTTTATTCAATAATTATTATTCACACATGGATTTTCAATATGGATTCCATATTGGCAACCCCCTATATTGATGTTATCAATTTTTGTTTTTTATATGTAACATTTAGAATGTCATTATAGTGTAAAACTAATTTTTTTATTGTGGTGGGTTAACATTTATAGGCTATTTGTACTAGTGACTTATGGTAAGGAGTACCTTAATAGCACACTCAATCAAGGCAAATCCAAATCCTTGTATATTATTGAAATAAGTAGTTAATTAATACAAAGACATGCATTAGAGAATATGTTTGATGGATAATCCACATTCTAGTAGGTCAAATGATTCCACTTAAATTTTTCATAATTAGTTGAATTTTCTATATGCCTAATGATCCTCTATTTGATGTGCATTTCTAGCAAATTCAATAACATTGTTGTTTTAGGAGTGGCACATTCCTAGTTTTCTAAATGTTGTTTTCCCTTATATATTCATTTTAGGTGTGATAATGAATGCTTACAATTATAATATCTCTTTAAAAAAAAAAAATTCTCTCACTAGATAAAAACATTGTCCATATGAATAGTGTTTATCATTATACAACATTTCTATGTTCCCTTCACTTGGTGTATTATTAATATGAAATGACTTATATTTGATAGTGATAAATTGTGTCAAGACAAGTGAGAGGTTATGCCTAAGATATTTTCTTCTATTTTTTCTTTCTTTCTTATCAAAGCTTTGAGCTCCCCTTGTATCTTTTCTTATTAAGTTTTTATGCATGGAAGTACCCAAAAGATTTATCCTAGTTGGTTATTAGAATTAGCCATGAACAAAGAGGGCAAGTAGATATTAATATGAACAAACTTATTTATCCTCTAGAGGGCAAGTAGATATTAATATGAACAACTTATTTATCCTCTAGCATGCATAACAATTGTTAAAACATTAAACAAGAAATATTAAGGATTTAAACATGTAAGAAAGGTTTTAAGGGAAAGAGTTATTTAAATGAAAAGAAAATAACAACCAAACTATTTCTCCTCAAGCAAGTTTTTCTCCTCAAGAAAGTTTTTGAACAAGTGGTGTCGATTCTTCTCTCTTCTTTAAGATACGAGGATCATTTTATCCTCTACTAGGGTTTACTCTCAATCTCTAAAAACAACTAAGCAACATTTCCCCTTGTGGATGATCAATTAAGAGGAGAAAAATGATATCATAATGGTAAGTAAACTTAATTGATAGTGGACTAAAGGAATGTACTTCTCATCCTTTGGCTTCAATCCATTGATATAACACTACTCTTAATTCTTCCTAGCTAATACATGGCCATGGTCTCTATTTTTAAACTCAAGTATACTTATGAGAAAAAATCATTTCTATATGAAAGTCTCACACTTCTAACATGAGTAACTGTGTGGATGATTTGAGCAAAAGGATAATCAAATACACAAATATTGATAACATGGACATATAACCAAGCTTATGCTCAACTACCTATCATTTCCAATATCCTTTGGAATTTACAAGCACTTAAAACCCCTAATTCATGGATTTTCATGAGTAGCAATTATTAAAGCTTATTAGGCACAAATGCATTACTATATAGAGATACATTGATAAAAACTTTAAATGGTCAACTCAAAGTTTGACACTACTTCACAATGTATCAATGGCCCATTACTCATGATTTTTACTATATTATGTGATGTATATGTTTATTTGTAATGTTTCTACAAAATATTAGATGTCACCCGTAAACAATATTAGAGTCATAACAATGCCCCTTAATGTGTGAGTTTAGGAGTATATTGTATACCTAAATCACATTAAGTCTATCAAATACAAAATAATAAAAAATCATTGTTGGCATGTGATGGACCTCCCAAATAGATATAATTTAAGGCTTAGTTAACCTTCCTTTGGAATGTTTAACCTTTCCCTTTTTATTTTATAATGTCATTTTCAATCTATAATGTGTTCTTAAGAAGGTTAGGTGATGCTTTCTATATAATATATGAATAGTGCATTAATTGTGCAAGATATTGAGAATTTATTATGGAGATCGCATAAGAGATTAGCAAGAGAGAATTCTTGAGTCTTGTTTCTTGCTAAGGGATGATCAAACTTAGTTGGCTCATGGATGGTTACATCATTGTGTGGCTGTGAGAACACTAGGGAACCAAATCAACATTTTTAGGAAATTTTTAGAGGTAACAAATCCTCCCTTCAATGAGGTTTCCCATAAAACACATTTTTTAAGAATAAGAGGGCCTAAGAGCTTAGTGGGGATTGGAATTCTAGGATAAATATAGTCATTATTAAAAAAAGGATCATGCCAATCATTACAATTATTATGTTTAATGTATGAATACTTTTGGAGGTAGATGAAAAGAGTTTCATTGTTCTCAATCTCTTTTTGTTTCATGAGACCTCGCTCTCCTTTGGTTAGGGCCCAACCCTAGTGCTCAAGCCCCATCATTATACATTTCCTTTGCATGAATTTAGTATATTTCTAATTTTGGGCAAGTATTATTTATGAGAAAGGCATTATCTTTACCACGTTTTTAAGTGTGATCCTTACTGAAGTTCGGTTATGTACCTTGTTCTCATAAGCACAAAAATAGTTTCATTTATGCATTAATAGATTTAATTATAGATTAAACTCATCATTTCCACTCTTATTTTAATTTATGCACTTAGTGGTTTGACAATTGTTTAAACATATTTATTTTATCAATTAGACATGTACTTTATTGCAAACTCATGGTAATATTTTATATATTGAATTAACATTGTTTTCCTCACTCACCTCATCATGTTTTCACTTGCTACATTACATCTCTACAAGTTATCCATATGCCAAAATGAACCTAATCAAACTACACGAAATATCTATTCTTGTTCCTTTGCTAAATAAGTTAACTAATTGAGCATGCCTATGTTTTTTAAGGTCCCATTTACCCTTTCATACACTTCAACCACATTTTATACCCTTCAAACTACTCCTAGACTCGAGAAAGCTTCTCTTGGATGTTTCATATAACAAAAGAGGGCATTGTGTTGAAATACAAAAATTGGTTCAAACCACCTCAAGAATTGCACTAGAAGTTTGTCCATCATCACTCATCCCTCAATAAGGTCATTTAAACCTTGAAAACATAATTTATAGGATTAAAGACCCTGTAGTAAATTTTCCCTCATAGTTGTAGTTTCCTTCCTATAATTAGATCTTGTTGCTTTTTCTATGTGTTTGATTTGTTATGCATCATAAAATAGGACTCATTGACCTTTAGCATTCTTGGATTATTTTATTTGTATTTTTGCAAGTAGAATAGGGTTTACTTTAGTCATTTCCTTTCCTCCAATAGCATAGATTTACTTTTTGCAAATGAGATTAGGGCTTCATTCTATCATTCATTTAGTGCAATGAGATTAGTGTTTATTTTATGTGATTTAATTTTCTACAATAGAATACAATTTATTTTAGTTGTTTCCTTTCATGAGATTTATAATCTATCTCTTTATAATTCATTTAATTTTTCAAGAATGTAGTGTAGCATAGTGGTGTTTGTGCATATGGAGTTCTCTCCATTGCATGAGATCAACCTAAGTATAATATGTTTCCTACTATACATTTAGTACTAATACCTCTTCAGTATGTATTAACCCTCAGTTGATAATTAAATTTGACATGCTGGGGAGTTCCAACATTCTTGTTGTAATATTGAGGCCCATCACTTTTTGGCATCATCTTTAGAGAGGTGTAAAAGTAGGTATTGTTTTCTGCTTGGTGCATTCTTATTTCATTTCCTAAAAAATACAAAATATGTTCATTAGTATTTACTTGTATAAAACACATAAAAATAGTAAAAGAAGGTCATTTATTTCATTTCTCATAGAGCTAGGGATAAACCAAAAAATTGTTTTCCTAAAACCCCCACTTCTACAAACAATGAGCCTTCACTCTTTGGTGACTATGGGTCTCCTACTCTGTCTTTAGAAGATTTTGAGGCATTCTTAAGTGAGAAACCATATATTTTTGAGGATATTATAGGAGGATAAGAAACTTCATCATATACTGAAAATATGGCTGAAGATAGGAAGGGTGAATTCTTTCCTATGAGGAAGACAAATGTGGAAGCTAAAATGAATAATATTAGCCCCATTTCTTTTCCACACTTGCATGGAATGGCTTCTAAGGACCCTAACACCACCAGGATTGAAATTTTTGTATTATGTAGGACATATGATTATACCTAGAATGAGTAGAAACTCAATTGTTTTCCTTCTACCCCAAGGATGCAACCTTGCATTGGTTCATAAGTTTAGGAGATAAAATTACTACATGGGACCATATGTAGAAATAATTCAAGTATATTACAAGGACTAATGTAGATCTAGGGACACAAAAGAGGAATTTTTAAAATTAACCCAAGGGCCACATCAATCACTAGAATAATTTGTAGATATATTTATGTTGAGCTAGAGGAGGGCCAATTGCACCCTTGATCCCAAATCAATGAATCTATTTTTATTCCAAGGGGTTGTAGAAGAATTTATGGAGACCCTCAATATGTTTCCCAATGGAGATATTTATTATGTAAATTATGAAGAGATTAAAGAAATGGTCAAAAACTACTCTAGAGATGAAAGAAAGAGAGGTAGGTTTACCCATGGTTTGGTAATTCGTCCATCATCTATGTCTTCCATTAAGAATTAAATAGCAGATACGTGTTGGAGAATTTAAAAGGTTAAATATTAAATTATTTTTCCCTATACATGGACACATTGTAAATTAATAAAAAAAGAGGAAGAAAGGGCATTACCCATATGCTTCCTTAGATGGGCCAAGAGGCACCCTAGAAATGGGTTCCCATTAAATGTTATAGAAATATGATTTGTGTGTGAAGAGAACCATTCAAATAACAAGTTTCCATCTCTTAGAGGTATAAAATAAGTATAACACGGAGCAAAAGAAGAGATGCAACAACTTTGTTTCATCAACCAAAGGAGGCCATAAGGCCCTAGAACATAGCAAAAAGCTATGCATTATCTGTATTCTTCCAATGCAAGTCATAATGCACCTTTTCACTCTTTGGTATCCACATAACAAATCACCATGGCCCATGCCCACTCATTGGCCCTATCCTCCTCCAAATTTCATCCCTCAAAATTCCATAGGAGCACCACCCTTCTCAATGGGGTAATCAATCACAAGGATGGACGCCTTAGGCAGCCCAACGACCTACCTTAGTGCTTCCCCCTCCTTAGCCATAGTTACCCCAAAACAATCCCCTTAAAAAACCAAAAATTCCTCGTCAACAAAATAGATATCCCAACAATAAGCAAGCCCAAAAATTGTATAATGGAGAGACATATTATCCTATCAATGATGTAGAAATCCAATAAGTCAACCTCACGTCTAAGAATGTACTACCTAATTCTCATCCACCTTAGACAACATAAAACATTAAAGAAGATAACGAAGAAAGTACTCCTGAATCCAACAAGTGACCCTACCTTGAAAGGTTGATCCATCCTAGACCACACACGAGAGAAGAAGCTGAATTTTTGGGAGAATTGAAAGATTTGTGTGTTGAAATTCCCCCCTTACATGCCATAATTTTTTTCCCATATATAAAAAAATGATTATAGAATAATGTCTTAAGAGGATATGAATGAAGAGGAAATATGCCCCCACTATCAATGTCATTGGGTAGTTGACTCATCTAATGCTTGGGAAGGTCATCATCTTAAATTATTTGGATCGTGGTAGCCGAGTAGTGGATGTACACGTCAACAATATTGTAGATGTTAATAACCTTTTTGACTTGGAGGTTGTAATTAATGTGATGATCAAGGAGACCATTATCAATATTAACATACAAGAAGCCTTAAGGAAAACCACCAAAGTGTTGCAACTTGTAGATAGATCCATAGTAGCACCCAAGGGTGGCATTGAAGATGTCATAGTTTCTATCAAGTATTGGGAGTACCCCCACTAATTTCCTTGTTCCCTAGTGCGAAAAAAAGTTCAATGACTACCCTCCTATCCTAACAATACCTTGCTTAGCTATTACTAATTCCTATATTAACTTTAGGGTTTGAAGCATGATAATTATGAATGGGAAGCTAAGAAAACAACTTGTATTATAACCCCTTTCTCAACCCCTCGTTGAGCATGGCTTTCCTACGTGGGTAGATACTTTCCAAATATCCCTCTCTAAGCTATGATTTTTTATTAAAAGATGCATATAAATGAATCTCTCTCTAAGCCATCTCTAATTCATACCTTATGGAGATGCTTTTGAAAAGTCCCTCTCTAATCTACTAAAAGTTTTGAAAATATGCATAACAACAAATCTCTCTTTAAGCCCAAAAAAGTGCCAATTTTTTATGAATGCGGGAATTGTTCTAGGCCAGTTTCTCTCTAAGTGTTGTAGCAGCTACAACCACCCTCCAATAATTTTCCTTAGCATGTTTTGGAGCCTCCCTACCAACATTTCACATCATCTTGTCTTTCTTAGTCAACTACACAAGCTTCAGTGTTTTTCTTGTACAAATGTAGCTTGTTGATCATAGCTTGATAAATTCCCCTCATAGGATATTCACCTGGACTTGGTACAACTACACTCTGAGAAGCTTTCCCAAGAAAATTGCGCATTTCTAGAGGGAAAACTGCCTTGCCTCCATAAATTGCATAATCCTATGTGGTAGCCTATTGGGCTCCAAGATTGCATAGTTCTGCGAGTCAACACTCCTAGCACGAATTGTGAAATTTTCCAAAGAACGGTTGCTGAGCCCAGAATTTGTAAAAATCTGGGTAGCAGTTAGTTGGTCCGCCCAGAAATTACACAAACCTCCTCGGCAGTTAGCCCATCTCCTAGCAAGAAATGTGCATTTTTCTCAAGTAGTTGAGAGGCTGCATGCATGAGCAATCGAGTTGATCATTTCCACCCAAGACCAAGGAAACCTCACTTGCATGCATGCATGACTTGATTTTTCCTCGAATAGAAAGAGGAAACATGCAACAGCCATCCTATGATTTAGTGAGATATTATGAGCTGCGAGAGGTTACATGCAAAGTTGTTTTAGAAGCTTCTCTACAAGTGTTGCTTTTTCCTAGATTTGTGACATGTGTGTCATGAGCCCAAGATTATTAATTTGACGCATCAGAGCTCATTCACTCACATCGATCTTAGAGCTTTGACATCCCACATCACATCTAGGACTCTTTGACACATCTGGCTCACCTAATCACATGTAAGTGGCCTCAACTTGTCTTTTTCAGAATTTCTGTTACTTTTTGTGTATTCGCTTGTGTCAGTGTTGCTTTCCTAATTTATTTAAATGCTTGTTGTCGTTTACATGTATACTAGCTTGTCCTAGCTTTGTTTCAGTTTTTGTTGCTATTTCACTGTTGTCGCATGCATTAAACTGTTTTGCACGAACGTTTGCTGATTCAACGAACCAATTCACTGAAATTAATGTTGATCTATTTACTGAATATTTCATTCATATTTTGCATGTAGTGTCAAGCACTTATTCTATCACTATCTTATTTTCTTTCAGTTCCCCATCGGTGAGTCGGGCCAACCTTGGCCTGAACTCTACCTTCACTGAGACTGCATTGCGCAATCTAGGGAAGGAAGGCTCTACCTTCCTCTCCATAAATGTGCATTTTTTCCCAACAGTGTCCTCTAGGATTATTTTGTGCATTTCTAAGGGATAGTGACTATTGGCCCAAAAAATTTCACAAAGGAGTCCCTAAGCACGCAGTCCTTCCTAGTTGGAATTGCGCATTGTGCAATCCAAGCAGCGAGTCTAGATTGTGGATTGCGTAGATCTAGCGTCTAGTCTTGCCTCCAACATAGCCCAAAATTCCTTTTTCGTAGCTTTGGAAACCATTCACCCAGCCTCCCAGAAGAGATTGCACAATCTTGCTCACGAGTTGCCTAGGTATGTGCTTTGTCATTCCCCAAATTTTCTTTGTTTTCATTGACATATTTCTTTCCATGCGTGTTGCTTGTCTCCAGATCTTTCACGTGTTCATTTGTCTCAATGGCTTCCAAGAGAATAGGATCACATGACAATGATGGAAATGTCGCTCGAGCAAGAGTTGAGCGTGTGTCCTCTAATCTTCCAATCTATGAAGATACAAAGTTGTATCTAGACAAGGACATCAAACTGAAGTGGTAAGAGGTCAATGAAAGATTTGTAGGAACTTTTGGGGAAGACCTCGAAGACTGTCATGTGTACATGAACATTCATAAGTCTGGCATGTACCGGATTGCATGCAGATACCTCGCGTTCCCATGCACGGACATAATAAACTGGATCATCTCTGACACTGATCCCAAGACGATGATCTTAAGAAGTGTCAATGAGACGAATCTTGTGACCTTCTCGGCATGAGATTATGATGAGATGTATCATATGTTAGAGCTAGTGACTATCATGAAGACTCCATTCAGCTTACCCAATAGCAGTGCTAACTCCATAGATATTATGAAGGACTCCGTAAAAGAGTCATCTCGATTCAGGATGAAACCCGACCATATCTACAAGATGAAGATATTGAGGAATGCGTACTAATACTTGGTCATATTTGCATGTCGATTGTATGGCCAACCAAGCACTGAAACCTTTCCATAGAGTTGGGTGATCACACTAGACCAAATGGCTAGAGAAGGAAAACCATGTAATTGATCTGTCATACTTACTCATGAGCTGAAGGAACAAGTCACAAAGGCTTGACAGTCACCCGAGGGTATGCATGCAGATATTTACATGTTCACCTACATCTTAGATGCAGTCTGTGCTCGACAAGAGTTTTCGAGCTTGGAGTCATAACAGTCAATGATGGAGACTCCTGTGATCACATATTTCAAGTTGTTGTCTAAATGCAGCTTCAGAGGAGTAATCACACGCTATATAATCACTTTGCCACCCCATTGTACAAAATGATTTTGGAACACGATCCACCCTGCATGTCAAAGGAAGCAATGGAGGCATTGATAGGCATGGTAGATTGGTATGCCTCACCTTCCGGCACTTTCATCTGAATATTCTATTCGAAGAAGTCTCCTCATGTTCTATCAAAGTTTACCTTGGACATACTTGTCATGCAAGAAGTAGCATATCACATCTCGACATGATTGAAAACTAGACTCCATCGGAAGAAGAAGGCACGTTGACCCACTCTTCCATTGCGGATTGGGTAATATGAGACTTGAAATATCAAAGCAAGTGGATGTTGAAGAAGAATAGATGATGAATTACCTGTTCAACTGTTACATAGTAATTTGTCACTGTCCTCATCTCAATCCCTCTGTTGTGTCATGTTTCAAATAAACATGTTCATATCTTCCCACTGATGTAAGAAGATTAAGAAAATGCCCTTTGATGTTGCAAATTGACCCTCATTCCATAATTTTTTGCCTCGTCACGAGTAAACCCTTAATATACACGATGGTCCCTTGTCATAAGCGGTCTCACCATGACCCTATCGCAGGTGTACACCTATTTCTTGTGACAGTTAAATTTCAAGGCCCGACGCGAGGCCGTTAGCTATTTATCACGATGATTGGTCTACATGCATTACCTCCTCGCGATGGCGTCGCTGAAACTTAGTTTATGGCTAACGACTATCTAGATTCGACGAATTTGTTCCAACAATCGGCCTTCTAGATGTCTCTAGACCTCGTTTTTGGGTGAGTTTGAGTCACCCTTCCCCCTCTAGAATGGTAGTTTCTTCTTTTGTGCTAGCTTCCTTGAGGATGAGCTCCTCCTCCCTCATTTCATGTAGACTCCTTCACTTATAGTTACTAGTTCTTTAGTTCTTTTGGTTGGGTAGTGATGCTAGTGCTTTTGAGTTTGATAGATAGCTAGTGTGAGTGTGAAAAGTGTGGGATTGTTAATAGCTTGTGAGAGGTTGCGGAGTGCCCTTAACTTTGTATTAAAGATTATGAGTGAGAGAGAGATATTGTATGTTGGGAGACCCATCCTAGTAAAGTGAATGCTTGGAGAAACATACTGGCTGGACCCTCCGAGAAGGCTTGCGACGTCAAGACTTAGTTGTAAGTTTTGCTCTTGATTTATTATTAATACAATCAATGATGATTTCCTATGTCTTGTATGTAATTCACTTGATAGCTCATGATTTCTTGACTTTATGAGTAAATAGATCATTATTGTTCTCGATTACGTGCCCTGTTGCTTTCTTCTGGTGTTTTAGGTTGATTGCTCATTAAGGAGAAGGAAACGGAAGTTGGAGTAGCGCTACAGAACTTCATGAGCCACTGGTTTGAGGTAGGCCTCCAACGATGACTATTTAAGGGAATCAATTGTTGTTTTGTCTTTGTTGTGACTAGACCCACTATAGGGCTAGAGGGGTTGCCTCTGTCCGTAGAGGGAACACTTTCTTGCATCACAAGCTCTTGACTCTGCTGGGGAATCCTTCTTATGTTGTTTCTCTTGTTTTCTTTTGTTTGATTTTGAGTTAGTGTCTCTTGAATTTTGGGGCTGAACCATCAGTCTTTTGGGTTACCTGGGTCAATCTGGGAAATCCGTTTATTGTCTGTAGGGATAGATTGGTCTTTGTTTGGAAGTTTTCATTCATCTTTCATTTTTTTTAATTTCGTCGCTGGAAAAAGCTAAACAGTCGCGCTGACATCGCCTTACCTCTATTTTAAAAATCTGTGTGTTGTTGAATCCTGTCATATAGTCGTGACAATTCCTGAAGCCAACCCGTTGTGTAAGAGACGTGTATTATCTCAACGACATCGCTCTGTTGCTACTGCTATTGGTTGATCGTCCCTAGTTGCTAGTGTTACTCCCACGACGATTCTTGTAGAATTCTTTTTTCAATTCTACCTCTTAAGTTTGCCAGTCTCATTAAACCCTTGCTGTCTTTCTCTTTCATATTAGTTTGTTTTAATTGCTTCCCGTTAAGGTGCTTACTTTTTGGCTTCACTGAGTGAATATTATGTTTTTGGCTTTGTGTCCTAGAATTCCAAGTTTTGGATTATTTGGCTTGGTTGCTTGTCTGCCCAGGGTTCAGCCGCGATTGTCTTGTTGGTTTGCTTGAGATTTTTTCCATTGCTTGTTTCTTGCTGATTGATGCTTAGTGTTCATTATTGAACCAATTTTGACATTGATTCGATTTTTTCACTACCAGACATAGATTACAATTGTTTGCGTCAATCGGTTCATGCTTTCTTGTTTGTTTCTTTAGAACTCAAAGCTATCAAAATCAAAATATTGCATTCATTTAATATACGAAAGTGAAAGTACATTTGCATTTCAAGTTTTCATGTTTCAGGAATTGGAAGGCAAACTTTGAATCTATAATTAGTGGTATCAATGCACCGTAGGAATTGATGTGTTTATGAATTGTGTCTCTTAGTGACTACATTTTCTGATGTTGGTTTTGTCTTGGTCTCGGAATGATCTCTCTACCTTTCTGTAAGTAGGTGTTCATCGAAGTGAAATATGCTTTACTCATTCTAGCTACATCGTGGGTTTGATATGCATATGGTAAGGCCTCTAAATTGAAACATAATTCAAGATCAACTCTAAAATGAACTGAATGAACCTAACAGTGCATTGGAACTTAATGCACATTATTTGGAGGTCTAGGCTAGAGACATGCTCCGATGTCATTAAACCTAGTCACTATTGCTTTCACTTAAGGTTGGGTGATTCCTCCTTCTCTAACTCAATAGCTACTAGTACAGACTTGTGCTCCTGGTACCATCGAGTATATGTTGGGAGACCCCACTAGGTTATCATCCTATATCATTAGGAAGCCATGTCTGCCACCCTACAAACCGTAATGCACCAAACATAGAATTCAGGAAGATTGGCTGCCGTACAGAAAGTCCTTGGTTTTCATATGATCGCCAAGGTGTATATGTAGTTTTATGGGTTGTTTGGTAAACCTTTTACCTAGTTCTCTAGAGTAGTCACTTTCATTCATTTTTGACTCCTTAAAAGAAAAGGTCCATATAAGCACTTGTACTTTCAGGCTCATTAAGCCTCAAAAGAGATAGATTCACCTTTTCATCCTTTTCTCGACTCTTGAAACATGAAAAGGCCCAGTTTTGTTCCTACGTCATAAAATTTACTGCCCACGAGATATTCCTGGTAATAGTTCGAGTTCTTGGTTGTGATAAGAGTGCTTTTTAGTCTTGTTCCCGATGGAAACCTTCCCCGAGTCTACCGGCCAAGGTCTTCCCCCAGATGGAACTCCTGGTCCGTTTCCTCCTTTTGGAAATGCTGGTGCTCCATATATGGCAACGTTGTCTTTGCCTAGGTGAACCATCAGTTTTCCCATGTGGTTGTTTCCAACATCGGTGGTCCCAAGTGTCATGAATCCTATTCCGTTGTCTCCTTCATTTGAATCGCAACACGATGATTCCAAGGTTGAGCCTATGCCTTCTTCCCTTATTTCTTCATCTTCATCTCCTACTTTGCCTAGTGAAAGTTCCACATCTAGTAACTAGGAGACTAAAAAGAAGAAGAAGAAGAATTATGATCAGCATGAGATCATCGGTGCAACTATTGCTCTAAGTACATCTCAAGTCAGAACACCTTTTGCTCCTCTGCGGAAGGTTAAGTTTCCTTGTAAATTATGCAAGGGTGGCCATATCCTTCGTGATTTTCCTGACATCCCTAGGATCTTAGAAGTATGGTCTCACGATCTAGCTCATCCCTGGTTGTCCTCTAAATCTCATGACGATGCTACCCTATCAACTGGTAGCGGTAAGAAGAAAGGGAAGATATGATTCCCCTGTAGACTGTGCAAAGGCAACCATCACCTTCACCTTTGTCTACTCATGGATAAATCTTCCACCGTTTTGGAAAGTCTTATAACTTCTTCACTCTAACTTCCCGTTGGTTATCAGAGGCTCTCTCCAGACCCTCTCCCTGCTAGCAAAGAGTTTGATCTAGATTCTTCTCTTGTTCGTCCTCCTCTTCCTGAGCCTAGCTTTGCTAAGCCTATTCTAGACCAACCATTAGTCGGAGAGAATGTCGACTTGGGTTCACCACCCATTGATCACTCTGTTATGGAAGAGTGTCATGATCACACTACTCATGTTCTTCTCATCTCATTAGATTCTCCTAAGCTCGAGAATGATCCTCCTATTCTAGCTGACTCAGAGGGTCCTTCTTTGGTTCTTGTAGAGCATGGGGGAAATCATATGATACCCCCACCAATTAGTTCAGTCGTTTCCTTTGACTGGTGTCTTTTGACTGCATTCCGCCTTCCATCCTATGTGCCTTTCCAAATTACTATACTCGCCTATGATAAGGCAGTACCTGGCACTATCTTGGATGAGGGTGCGTAAGTTAGCCTTATGCCCTTCACTACTTGGCAAGCTTTGGGCTCCCCACAACTTGTGTCGGTCACGTAGAATCTATTGTCATTTGACGGAGGTTCCGAAGTTTCCTGTTACTTTAGGAGGGAAAATCGTCTATACAGACATGATGGTTTTCTAAGGTGCTTTCGATTTCAGTCTTCTCCTTGGTCGTGATTAAATTTATGCCATGGGGGATCTTGTTTCTTCACTTTTCTGTGTGGTTTGTTTTTCGCACGATGGAAGAATGGTGGCTATTGATCAAATTTTGTTCTTTAGTCACTCGGTGCCTCCTGTACCACCGTCATTCCCCATAGGTTATTATCCACAAGAAATACCTTCCTTTCCATAGGTCAATTTTGTGGCTACCCGTTCCATCTTCGCATCTACTGATGATCATGCAGATGGTCTCATTCATCATGTACTGGGGGCATTGGAACCCGGTCTATCATTAGTGCCTCATGAAATGCATTCCTCCGAGAGTTCGTTTCTTCCATCGTATGAAGACCTCTTGGGATCCATGTTCTCATATGGCCCATGAATAGGAGTCCGAGGATAGTTTGATCTTGTGTCAACCTCAATAAAAAATGAAACAAGGGTCTTGAGCATATTTCCTTGTCTTTTGTCAAGCTCGTTAAAAAATGAAACAAGGAGTCTTGAGGAGAGTTCATGTTCTTGTGTCAACCTCGTTAAAAAATGAAAATAGGGTCTTGAGCATAGTTCCTTGTCATGTGTCAAGCTCGTTAAAAAATGAAACAAGGAGTCTTGAGGAAAGTTCTTGATCTTATGTCAACCTCGTTAAAAAATGAAACAAAGGGTATGAGGATAGTTCTTTTACCGTTTTAACCTCATTAAAAAATGAAACCACTCCCTTTCCAAATCGAGTCTTTGATTAATATCTCGTAAAATTTGAGTCGAGTGTTTCCAAGATCTCGAAAGTGAACCTTCATTCCATCAACCTCGTTGAATGCAATGAAGCTTGGGGGGCATGCACCTTGATTTGCGTCATTATGTTGGGGGCATGTGAACTTGTAACAAGCATAGTTTTTTGTTTCAAGCTTGTGTAAACATGAAACCAAATCCAAGCAAAGTTCTCCATGGTTCAAGCCTAACATGAACCCATACTAGATTCACATCTCGTGATTGTCGTTTTATCTGCTAAATTTTGCTAAAGGAGCCTTAGTTATTCCGTTTCGTCATCGCCATCTCTTCGGCCGATCATATGCTTTCACTTGGTTGTTTTTCCTTCCCTCAGGGACTGCAGCGACGAGTGGTTTTATTAGTGAGCCTCTTGATCATTATATGTTTTGAGTAGTTTCACCATTGCCGGAACCATTTGCTACCCTTTATACCACTTTTTCCTCGGACCAGGACAAGTCTCCTTTAAGCTATTTTCTGACTATATAAACATTGAAAATATCATTGGACTTTTGTCCTTTAAAGTTCGATACTGGTTATGAAATGGCGTGTCTTCGATCACTTTTATACTTTTTCAGATCGAGCTCACTAATTACGAAAATTACTCCTTGATTGTAATGGTCAAGTGGTTATCTCGAGTATTATTTTATACCTTTTTGGGCTCGAGGGACACAAATTTATGAGAAAGGACCCCCCTGGAGTTTTCTTTTCCATTTCTTTTTCAAACTCTCTAAACATGAAAAATACTCTGAGTTTTACCTGTGTCAGACTCGTTGAACTTTTATCACATTGGACTCATCACCATGACGAGACTCAAGATTCTCCTCCCTAGGGCTCGTTAAACTATCACTAGGATTGGCTTCGTCCAAAGGTTGAACTTGTACTACAAGCATATGCTATCCCCTTCAAGCTTCTTTTCAAAAATAATTGGGGTACTCGCGAGCAATGGTGGGGTAAAATTTGGAAGTCATCATTGGTTACCTGCGGCAGCTAGTCACTCTTGAACATCGACACTTTTGCTTCTTGCCGGGTTGGGACATCAACACATCGTCATTTGGCCTTCCAGGGTTTTGGGTTGTCATTTTGCTTCATTCCATCTGATCCATGTTGTCTTCATCAAGCCTCTGACCCCTTGGTGTCAAAATTCTACCACATTCGGGAGTCTTGTCGGTGATATGTTCAAGAGTATAATCCTTCTACAGTTTACACCCTTACCTCCTCCTCTGATACTTTGCTTCACCATCTACCACTTGTTCCTTGTCTTGTGTCGTTGATGGGGGAAACATTATGGCCCTCCTGTGACGGATCGTCTCCTGTTGACACCACTCATTATCCAGGAGATTAATCTAGAGATCCCCTTCAGTACCTTGTAGCTTGCATGCCTCAATGGCAAGTTCTTCACACCTGACAATAGACTTTCATCATTGGTCTTCGATTGGGTGATTCCATGGGTGTTCGACTTCAGATCATTTTTCACATTTAGTGGATTGTACTCGACAGTAACTTGAGAGCCATTAGCATTATTGGTGGTTTCTCTTGTGCTTGTTAATGGTTTTATTTATTGACCGGTAATCAAGCGATTTTCTATCATGCTCGACCTTAGCACATATGTTCGCATGTTAGAATTTGTACTATGATTAGTTGGGTTTCAAGACCCTGAACTAATATTACATATATTTACGTTGCGTGGATTAGTTCGTGATTACATACATGACTCTTTGATTGGATGGTTGCGACCATACCTCAGTCTTCATGGATGGCTGTAACCATAACTCTATCATTATATATGGTTTTATCAATTGGGTGGTTGTGTCCATACCACATGCCAAGTTTCATATGTCTTTTGGATGGTTGTGCCCATGCCTGGACTACATGTATTTCACTATCACAGATATTAGTTGTACTTGTGCCTGTAGGATCTTTGAGGTGGTTTTCTAGTTCAGACAGTTTCGTAAAGCATTTCATCCCTCCCACTCTCTTGGGCTTCATGCTTTAGGGGGCATCTGTTACACAGTAACTTATCACTATCCTCATCTCAGTCCCTATTCTGTGTCATGTGTCAAATAAACATGTTCATATCTTCCCACTAATGTAAGAAGATTAATCAAATGCCCTTTGATGCTACAAATTAACCCTCATTCCCTAAGTTTCTACCTCATCGCAGGTAAACCCTTAATATACGCAACTGTCCCTTGTCATAAACGGTCTCATCACAACCTCGTCGTAGGTGTACACTTGTTTCCCACAACGGTTGAATTTGAAGGCCTGACATGAGGCCATTAGCTATTTATCGCGAAGATTGGTCTACATGCATTGCCTCCTTGGGATTTCGTCACTGAAACTTAGTTTACGGCTAGCGACGATCCAGATTGGGCGAATTTGTTCCAACAGTCGACCTTCTAAATGTCTCTAGACCTGGTTGTTGGGTCAATTTGGGTCGTCCTTCCCCCTCTGGAATGGTAGTTTTGTCTTTTGTGCTACCTTCCTTGAGGATTAGCTCCTCCTCCCTCATTTCATGGAGACTCCTTCACCAATAAAAGCGCTCACCTTTACTATGAGTTACTAGTTCTTTAGTTCTTTTGGTTGGCCAGTGCTACTAATGCTTTTGAGATTGATAGATAACAAGTGAGAGTGTGACAAGTGTGGGATTGTTAATAGCTTGTGAGAGGTTGTGGAGTGCCCTTAACTTTGTATTAAAGCTTATGATTGAGAGAGAGATATTGTATGTTGTGAGACCCATCCTAGAAGAGTGAATTCTTGGAGAATCATACTGGCTGGACCCTCCGAGAAGGCTTGCGATGTCAAGAGGGTTGTAAGTTTTTCTCTTGATTTATTATTAATACAATCAATGATGATTTCCTATGTCTTTTATGTAATTTACTTGATAGCTCATGATTTCTTGAATTTATGAGTAAATAGATCTTTTTTGTTCACGGTTACATGCTCTGTTGTTTTCTTGTGGTGTTTCAAGTTGATTGCTCATTAAGTTGAAGGAAACAGAATCTAGAGGAGCGCAATGGAACTTCATCAGCCACCGGTTTGACGTAGGCATCCAACGATGAATATTTAAGGGAATCAATTGTTGTTTTGTCTTTGCTGTGATTAGACCCACTCTAGGGCTAGAGGGGTTGCCTCTATCCACAGAGGGAACACTTTCCTGCATCACAACTACAAGATTATGATGAGATGTATCATATGTCATAGCTCGTGACTATCATAAAGACTCCATTCAACTTACCCAATAGTAGTGCTAACTCCAAAGACATTCTGAAGGACTCGGTAAAGGAGTCATCTCGATTCAGGATGAAACCCAAGCATATCTACAAGATGAAGATGTTGAGGAATGCATACAAATACTTGGTCATATTTGCATGTCGACTGTATGGCCAACCAAGCACTAAAACCTTTCCACAGAGTTGGGTGATCACACTAGACCAAATGGCTAGAGAAGGAAAACCATGTAATTGATCTGTCATACTTGCTCATGAGCTGGAGGAACAAGTCACAAAGGCTCGACACTCACCCGAGGGTATGCATGCAGATATTTACATGTTTGCCTACATCTTCGATGCAGTCTATGCCCGACAGGATTTCTTGGGCTTGGAGTCATAATGGTCGGTGATGGATACTAATGTGATCACATATTTCAAGTTGTCGTCCGAATGCAGCTTCAAAGGAGTAATCACACGCTATCTAATCACTTTGTCACTCCATTATACAAAATGATTTTCGAACAGGATCCACCCTGCATGTCAAAGGAAGTAATGGAGGCATTGATAGGCTTGGTAGATTGGTATGCCTCACTGTCCGTCACTTTCATCTGAATATTCTATGCGGAGAAGCCTCCTCATGTTCTGCCAAAGTTTTCCTTGGACGTACTTGTCATGCAAGAAGTAGCATATCACATCTCGACACGATTGACAACTAGACTCCATCGGAATAAGAAGGCACATTGACCCACTCTTCCATTGCGGATTGGGCTATATGAGATCTGAACTATTAAGCAAGTGGATCTCAAAGAAGAACAGATGAAGAAGTACCTATTCAACCTCCGAAGCTACAATCCGTATGACCCACATTGTATTGTGAAGGATCAATGCACGAGAGTTCAGTTCAACTTGATCCACAGGTCATTTCATCGCACTGAGGAAGACTCATGGAGGTATTGATACAGCTCCTCCAAACCCAATGAACATGTTGGCTTTGTTGGCATTATGATATAAGTGTTTTCCTAAATGGAAACTCACTCACATGTCAATTCAGTTTCAGTAAAAGGCAACTCACGACACAACATGTATATTCAGAGGTTATAGGGAAATGGTACAGAAGAACAGGAAGATGGAACTAAGGTCTACTAATCATAATAAAGAAGGTAAAGGAAAATGTAGATACAAGCTGGTCCACTTATTCAAAATAGCATATACATGTTGGTCCACATAATAAAAATAGCATACACATATACACACACTCCCACAGGAAGAGAAGTGCATACATGTTGGAAAACCAAGGTTTTGGTTTGAGCTATTTGGTCCATGGTATTGACATTAGGTATTTGGTTCGTGGTATTGACCCTAGGTATCTGGTCCAAGGTATTGGTCTTAAGTGGTTTTGGTCGAAGGTATTGACAAAGGGCCTAAAGCTATATAAGGAGGAGAATATCATAAGGCCAAGTGTGCAAGTTTATGGGTTTCTAAGGAATACTTCTATCTAAAGTATATTTTATGTTGCAGGGGCTATGTTTCTGATTTGATCTGAAATAATTTGTGCACCTTGAATTCAATGTTGGATTAGGATCATGAGAACTGAAATGAATTGTTATGGGATGATCTGATACTAGTTGGGCTATATCTGACTATATACACTTGTTTTATTCTTTAAATGTTGTGATATGGCTTTGTCTGATGTTCAGAAGTGAAGAAAAGTTTTGAGCTCATATTTGTAGATCTATATGCTGGTTGGTATCTTCAAAAGCGCGTGTACACACAGATTATACTCTTCAAAATAACGTATATAAAAGAAAATATTTTTTTTTTTTTCAGATCTAAATGATCTATCTAATCAAATTCTATTGCTTTACTACTATCTTTTAATGAAGCCTTCTTAGATCTGAATGTAAAATTGAATGCATAAGGAGACTTATATTGCATTGATTGTATAAGTGAGAAGAAGTGATCTCTGTTGCTACCTGTGTAAATCCCTGCAAGTTGACAGTAGATTTTCAACATACTGTTGGTTGGTACAGACTTCATTCAAAAGTTTATGTTTGCAGTAGTTTTGAAGGTATACGAAGGTTTGACTAATGGAAGTAGTGTATACATGCAATTTGGGTTCAGCCAAGTAGTGTATACATTCTGATGCATGGTTTTTGAGGTTATAGTTGGTTTTGGATGATGATGCAGGTTTCTGGGTTCAACACAGTGTTCTGGTGTCAGTGATGTGATTGTTCAGACAAACTGAATGTTCGTTGATGTAGTTTAAGTTTAAAATTCTTTGATGGGTCGAGTATGAAAATTGGATGAAACATGGCCTTCACATTGTCGTGTTGTGATCGAGGGTTATCTAGTCTGAAAATTCATGAAACGTGGAACCTGGAGGAAAAAAGAAGGTTGTGGCCTTCTACAGGTGGGTGCCTACGTACTAGTATGAATCTACACCAGTACAAGATTGTAAACAAATTTTCTTATTATTAAAAGAAGATATAGACAACAAAAGTAGGTGATTTTCACCCACATTGGGTTTCCACCTTAAATCTTGGTGTCCATGTGTGTTGCTTATGTGTGATGATTTTATTTTTTTTTGCTGCAATCTCTAGTAAGTTACTAATGAACTACTTTAAGATCAACACATGATAAATTGTCTAAATCACATGTTCTTTGGATATACATTGGTTTCTCTAATCATAGTTATGTGTACATGCAGTCTCACTTCATTGAAGTAGCGTATATAAATATGTTTGGGAAATAAAACTATTTATCTAATAATATTGATTTACCCCTCTCTCAGTATTATTTCCAACAATTGGTATCAGAGCAGGTCCTTCAGAAGAAGCTTGATCACTTGAACGTATATCTTTGAAGATAAGTAATCATGAAGTCATGGGATCCATAAAACCACCAATATTCAATGGGAGCAGCTTAGCATATTGGAAAATATGAACCAGAGCCTAGCTACAATCACTTGGAACTAACGCTTGGGAAATTGTGAAAGGAGGATATCAATTTCCAACAGCAATTCCTACAGACTCTACAAGTAATAAGTTATACGAAACTAATGCCAAAGTTGTCAATACATTACTAGGGAGTATGTCAGAATCATAATTTTTCAAGGTCATGCAGTGATTTGAAAATGAAACGACTTGTATTCATTGTTCAAGGTATTCATTTCTGTTAAATTATATGTGCAAATTGTTACTCATGTCTTGCAATTGAAACAAAGTGTTTTTGATAAATTTCTAAGTCTTATGTATCAAGGAGTGTTACACTAAAAAATGTCACCATGACTATTCAACAGTTAGGATGGCTCTATCAACAGTCATGCTACCCTCTTAGGCAAGTCTTATGCCTCTGCTTTCCATGTCAAACTCCAAAAAAGAGAGAAAGTCTTTCTAAATGTATTTATCTCTGGGGACGCAGGTTCTCTCAGCCTTACCTGCGGGGACGCATCCAATGTTCACAAAAGCTGCGTATTTGGACGCTCTGTATGTAAAGGTGCAGGTGCATCCCCCTGAAAAGGTTAAAATGCACAAGTTTCATCTTTAAAAAGTCACTTGTGGTTATTTCTAGAGCATTCTAGAAGGTTGTTCGACGTGTATTGAGTGCCTCCAGATGGTTCATGCACTCCTACCAAAGAGGAACTTATCCCATCAATAGGGGAGCTATCCCATCCAAAGAGGGGATTATCCCATTGATGGTGGACCTGATTAACTTCCTCTTGAACACTATAAGTACAAGCATTGGGCCAGAAGGAGGAGAGGCTAAAAGCTATACATTTCTAAGGATAAATGCTGCAGGAATTAGGACTCCCATTTAGAAGCTTGTGAGGAGAGATTGCCATCTTTGCTTGTTCTATTTGGAAGTGGGTGAGCTTTGTCAAAGTAGAGGAAGACTCTTGTGGACCCTGGAAGGAGCTTGCACAACACCAAGGCTCAGGTTGTAATGGTTCATTTTGATTACCTTTAATGCAAATTAGTCCATTCTTCTCAATAACTTGTTGTTTATGAGTTATTTCATGTACTCCTTGGTCTATATGTTGAATATTCTTTGTTTTATGTTATAATCAGGTGCTATTTAATGGTTTGACTGTTGGTGATTGCAGGTTTTGGAGAAAGGGAGGAGCTCATCCAGATCAACAAAGCTTGGACTTCTACAACAACGTTTGGACAAAGGTAAGAACAAAACACTTGATTTCTCATATCATGATGCATGTTTAGAGAAGGATAGCTCTAGTTTGTTTTGTTTGTCATTAGAATGTCTTAGACTTCTAGGAAGGTCAGTTGTGTCTGCACTATTGACTGATTCCGTGTGACAAATTGGCGACCATACTGGGGATTCAATTGATGTGAAAAGTCTTTTCCTTTGTGTGAACTTTGCTCTGAGAAAATTGGTTTATTTTTCTGGTTTTGGCTCTGCTACTTTGTCTGTGGGTGGGTTAGCTTAGGGTTAGATTTGTTTTGGTTTTTCTTGAATTTTCCAGTAGGACGCACCCTCTGAGTATTGCACAGTGCGTCCCTGGACGCACTGTCGCCGTGTGCACAGAGCGGGCCCGCACCTGGCTTAACTGGTTGCCTGCGTCCCCTGCTAAAAATTAAGAAATTTCCATTTTTTGCATTTTTTCTCTTAGCTTTTGCTTTTTCTTAGTTTTTACTGCCCAGATCCATTGGCTTACTGTCAGAAATCTTCACCTAAGCTTGTTTCATTGGCATTCCTACTCTAAGCTTTCATCAATTGGGTGTTTTGAGTCTCTTTCTTGAGAAATTCTTGATTTGTTTTCCTTTGGTCATTACTTGGCGGTTTGTCTCAGTCTTTTCACAATTTTGCATCTTTTTGCTTTTGTTTTTGCAAAAAAATTTCCCCCTCATTCGCCGGGGGGGGGGGGGGGGGCTAAATTGTGTATGAGTGTTAATCGCCTTTGAGTGTTTTTATGTTTTGATCTTTGGAACTCTCACCCAGTTTTCTCGACTTGCACTTGATTGGTTCTTAGATCACATTAGAATCGTCTTGTGTTTGAGAATTCTCTTGCATAGATCACATTTGCATAATTAGAATTCTCATTTTCAGAATATGAATGAAAAATGTGCATAGATTACATTTGCATACTTTTCAAGTGAATTGTGCGTAGATTAAAATTTCATAGTTTACATTCTGAAAAATCAATCGTAGATTTAGATCAGTTTTCTTTGATTTGAATTTACACAAAATAAAAAATAAAAAAATGGTTTGGAATTGATTTGCATTAGTTTTTCTTGATAAAATTAGTGCATTAGAGAATTTGTTATTTTTCTCTTAGTAATCAATTTTTGCATTGTTGGAAGTGAATGGAAACTCTCTCCTTACTTTAGTTAGGATTCATCGAATTGAAAAGATTACATTATCATATTCGATTGCATTCAGTTGAGTCGGGTCATAACACCATTGGTTTCATCTCCATTTACCCCTTTGAGTAAAAACAGCCTTAATAACACAGCGCTTAATTAAAATTCATCTAGTAATTTTTACATTTCTAGGGCTCTGAAACACCAATATAGATCAGGCTAGTGTCTTGGAGTAGGAGAGTAATTAACTCTCCAAGACAGCAAAACCAAACAAGTAGCTCATCTTGTGGTAGGATAAATCCAATTGTTTCATTTGTACTCTGGGAAAGCTCCTCTTAAAGGAGAAGCACGAGCTCGTGTCCGAACCAGTGAGGGGATCAATCCTCCCTCATTGGGAACGACGCCAGACACGCACGTATTACAAACGGTAAACCTCAGATTAACCATTGTCGAGGAGCCAGGGGTCACTTGTCGGTAAACCTTGGATTATTGTCAAGGAGCCGGCAAGGGGATTGAGCTTGATACTCTGCCCTTGCGTGCTGTCGGAGTGTAGACTGTTCCCCCAGGTGCATTTGTTGCTGTTGGTAACCTTAGTGACCATTATCTTTAGGGTTCTACCCAAGGTGACGGTGGAGGGAAGATCCCACTGTACCTGGAGGAGACGTCGGCTAGACTCACTTGGATTTTCTGGGGGGTTCACTTCACTCGAGACGGTTAAAAGTGGAGGAACTTGGTCCAGTCTATTCATTAAGCAGGTTGTCGGGGTAACTGTTCCACCCACCACTTTTGTACTGAATTCAGCGATGTTGGGCTTCATCACCAACTAGTGTTTTCGGTCCGGAAGGCTACTGTTTGTGTGTGGTTTGACTCCTAGATTTGATAGCGCGTGTTAATTTGTTTGTTTTTACTTTTAGAGACCATAGGTGTGAATTGTGAATTTTAATTGTTAGGTGTGAATTGTTAATTGTTAATTTTAGTTTTAAATTGTTAATAAAATTCACTGAAGTTGAATATAATGGCAAATGTTCCGGAATTTATCAACCTAGGAACCCCTCCTAATGAGAATCCTAGTACTTTTCCTTACTTTGGAAATGTTGGTCCTCCTTATATGGCTACTTTGTCATTACCTGGATTTACAATAGGTTTACCGATATGGTTATTTTCAACTTCGTTGGCCCAAAATACTCCAATTGTTCCATCTCAACCGGATGCTTCACCTCAACAGAGTTCACCATCTCAACATCACCAACCTTCTGTTGACCCTTTACCTTCTTCACCTAATTTTTCTTCCTCCATTTCTTCCTCTTCGTCTGGTAAAAGCCTTGATGCTAGTAACCAGGAGGCTAAGAAGAAGAAGAAAGGGAAGAAGAAGAAGAAGAAGAAGAAGCAAGATAAGAAAGAAGTCAACCAACCAACCATGGCTGTAAGTGTTAGTGGTGTTGAGGAAAACTCCAACATGCATCGTAAACCCAAATACCCTTGCAGGCTTTGTAGGGGTGACCACTTCCTTGTCAATTGTCTTGGTATTCCAAAGGTCTTGGAAGTATGGTCAGAAAAATCTCATCAACTTTCCGTTGATCCATCAACCAGTGATAGTCAGGTTCCTGGGAAAAAGGGTAAAGTTAGGTTTCCTTGTAAGTTATGCAAAGGGAGTCATCAAACTCACATTTGCCCTCACATGGATGAAGCCTCAACATTGTTGGAAAACCTTACTGTTCCACAGCAAGAATTTCCAACTGGTTACCGTAAACTTTCTCCCAACCTACCGTCAACTGACGGAGTGGTCGATTCAATTTCACATTCGGTCGATCACACTCTTCCATTAGAGAGTGAAACTCATGTCACTCAGGTTGATGATCCATTAGTTGATCAAGTGGTCGATTCAATTTCACATTCGGTCGGTCACACTCTCCCTTTCGAGAGTAAACTTCATACTGCTCAGGTTCTTCTTGTTACATCAAATTCTTCTATGCCGGGGGGCACTCCACCTGTTTCTACAGAACCCCCTCCAAGCACTGAGGTCTTTTCCTTTGACTGGAATAGACTGACAAAACCTCGTCTTCCTTCCTCCATCCCTTTCCAAATCATTGTCAAGGCTGGTGGTAGGGACATACATCGTACTCAGGTAGATGAAGGTGCTTCTGTTAGTATTTTATCCTCAACTGTTTGGAAAGCTTTGGGTTCCCCTCAGCTTGCGCCTATTATGCAGAATCTGAAAGCTTTTAACAGAACCATTAGTGAACCTTTACGGATCCTTCCTAAGTTTTCTATTACCTTGGAAGGTAAAACTGTCTGTATTGATCTTATGGTAGTTCGAGGTCCCTTGGATTTCAATTTACTCCTTGGGCGAGACTATGTTTATGCAATGAAAGCTGTCGTATCGACACTCTTTCGCATGATGTCTTTCCCTCACAATGGCAATATTGTGACTGTAGACCAGCTTTCATTCCCTAGTCTTGTTTCAACTACCAATAATATGACACCCCTAAATGTTCCTGATTCTAAAGTGGTATCTATCCTGCCACGGATTAATTATGTGGCAACTGGTCCCATGTTTTCAGTTACCGATGTAAGTGAGCCTCTCATTGTTGATTTAGATCCGGTAATTGACATGGAAAACTCTATGGCATTACTTGAACACGATGTTCTTATCCCTTTTGAGTCCCTTGACATGTGTTCCTTCCAGAGAACTATTCTTCCTTCTGATGAAGACCTCTTGGAAGCCATGATCAAGGGGTTTCCATTGACATGTCTTTCTTCCAGTTGGAAGCCATGATCAGTGAGGTACGAGGAAAGTTCCTGTTACTGAGTCAACCTCGTTAAAAAATGAATCAGGTATGAGGATAGTTCTTTTCTTGTGTCAACCTCTTTAAAAAATGAAACGACTCCCTTTTCAAGTTAAATATTGAAAGTAAACCTTCATTTCATCCATCCGGTTGAATGCAATGAAGCCTGGGGGGCATGTACCTCACTTTGCATCATTATACTGGGGGCATGCGAACTTTTTGAGCATAGTTCCTTGTCTTGTGTCAAGCTCGTTAAAAAATGAAACAAGGGTAGGTTAAGTAGGTAGATTGTAGAGAGTAGTCATGAGCACAGTTCCTTGTCTTGTGACAAGCTCATTAAAAAATGAAACAAGGATTTTAGAGCATAGTTCCTTGTCTTGTGTCAAGCTCGTTAAAACATGAATCAAGGTTTTTAGAGTAGAGTTTTTTGTTAGGTAGATTGTAGAGAGTAGTTATGAGCATAGTTCCTTATCTTGTGTCAAGCTCGTTTAAAAAATGAAACAAGGGTTTGAGGATAGTTCTTTTCCTGTGTCAACCTCACTAAAAAATGAAACAACTCCCACAAGTCTTTCCAAGATCTTGAAAGTAAAGCTTCTTTCCATCCACCTCATTGAATGCAATGAAGCTTGGGGGGCATGTACCTCGTTTTGCGTCATTACGCTGGGGGCATGTGAACTGTAACAAGCATAGTTTTTCGTTTCAAGCTTGTGTAAACATGAAACTGAATCCGAGCATAGTTCTTTTCCTGTGTCAAGCTCGTTAAAAAATGAAACAAATCCTCCTCTACTTGAATCGAGAGTTTGACTAGATCTCGTAAATGTTAAGTATTTAGGTTAGTTATTTCAGTTTTTTGCATAATTTTCTTACAGTTTTAGGTCGAGTCTTTCAAACAATCTCGTAAATGAACCTTCATTCCATCCAGCTTGTACTTAGTTGAATGAAATGAAGCAGGGGGGGTATGCGCTCTAGCAGTTATGCTTAGGGGGCATCAAGCACAGTTTCGTCTCTGTTTCAAGCTTGTGAAAAAATGAAACTACTTTGAAGCATAGTTTTGTCTGTTTCAAGCTTTTGTAAAAATGAAACCTATCTCGAGTCAATTTCAGTTATTTTCAAGACTCGTTAAACTCATGAAAATCCCGAGATTATTTTGCTATTTTTCATTCTCGTAAAACAAATGAAAATGCCGAGTTCTTTCCGTCTTTTCCTGCTCATAAATTAAATTGAAAGTCAGCCATATGAGTACATTTTCATCATCTTTTTCGAACTCATTAAAACTTACGAAGAAAATGAAAACCATGAGTACATTTTTATCATTTTTTCGAACTCGTTAAAACTTACGAAAAAAGTGAAACCTCAGAGTCATATTTTAAGCTCTTTTCTGACTCCTAAAATATGAAAAGATTGTCGAGCATTTCTTTTACACTCGTTAAAATGGAATTAAAAGACGGTCCCCTTATAGCTCTTTTCTGACCGTAAAATCAGGAAAAGATTGCCGGGTTTTTGTCGTTTCAAACTCGATACGGAAATAAAACGACGTGTCCGTGATCGCTTTTTACTTTTCAGGTCAGTGACACTAATTATGAAAGTACTCCTTGGTCGCAAGATCAAGCGGTTCCCCTAGGTATTATTTTATACTTTTTCGGGCTTGAGGGACACAAATCTACGAAAAAGTTCAACTTCGAGTCTTCTTAAGTTTTTCAGACTCTCTAAAATTGAAAAACGCCGAGTTTCTCCTATACTGGGCTCGTTAAACATTTCACAGTAAAGGACCTGTTCAATTACAAACAGGAATGAACCACTCCTTCCTAGGGTTCGAATCAAAACTAGGTTGGACTCATCCGAAGGATGAGCTTATAATCAAGCATATGTTATCTTGTGTCAAGCTCGTTTAAAAAATGAAACAAGGGTTTGAGGATAGTTCTTTTCCTGTGTCAACCTCACTAAAAAATGAAACAACTCCCACAAGTCTTTCCAAGATCTTGAAAGTAAAGCTTCTTTCCATCCACCTCATTGAATGCAATGAAGCTTGGGGGGCATGTACCTCGTTTTGCGTCATTATGCTGGGGGCATGTGAACTGTAACAAGCATAGTTTTTCGTTTCAAGCTTGTGTAAACATGAAACTGAATCCGAGAATAGTTCTTTTCCTGTGTCAAGCTCGTTAAAAAATGAAACAAATCCTCCTCTACTTGAATCGAGAGTTTGACTAGATCTCGTAAATGTTAAGTATTTAGGTTACTTATTTCAGTTTTTTGCATAATTTTCTTACAGTTTTAGGTCGAGTCTTTCAAACAATCTCGTACATGAACCTTCATTCCATCCAGCTTGTACTTAGTTAAATTAAATGAAGCAGGGGGGGTATGCGCTCTAGCAGTTATGCTTAGGGGGCATCAAGCACAGTTTCCTCTCTGTTTCAAGCTTGTGAAAAAATGAAACTACTTTGAAGCATAGTTTTGTTTGTTTCAAGCTTTTGTAAAAATGAAACCTATCTCGAGTCAATTTCAGTTATTTTCAAGACTCGTTAAACTCATGAAAATCCCGAGATTATTTTGCTATTTTTCATTCTCGTAAAACAAATGAAAATGCCGAGTTCTTTCCGTCTTTTCCTGCTCATAAATTAAATTGAAAGTCAGCCATATGAGTACATTTTCATCATTTTTTTCAAACTCATTAAAACTTACAAGAAAAATGAAAACCATGAGTACATTTTTATCATTTTTTCGAACTCGTTAAAACTTACGAAAAAAGTGAAACCTCAGAGTCATATTTTAAGCTCTTTTCTGACTCCTAAAATATGAAAAGATTTCCCAGCATTTCTTTTACACTCGTTAAAACGGAATTAAAAGACGGTCCCCTTATAGCTCTTTTCTGACCGTAAAATCAAGAAAAGATTGCCCGGTTTTTGTCGTTTCAAACTCGATACGGAAATAAAACGACGTGTCCGTGATCGCTTTTTACTTTTCAGGTCAGTGACACTAATTATGAAAGTACTCCTTTTTCGCAAGATCAAGCGGTTCCCCCAGGTATTATTTTATACTTTTTCGGGCTTGAGGGACACAAATCTACGAAAAAGTTCAACTTCGAGTCTTCTTAAGTTTTTCAGACTCTCTAAAATTGAAAAACGCCGAGTTTCTCCTATACTGGGCTCGTTAAACATTTCACAGTAAAGGACCTGTTCAATTACAAACAGGAACGAACCACTCCTTCCTAGGGTTCGAATCAAAACTAGGTTGGACTCATCCGAAGGATGAGCTTATAATCAAGCATATGTTATCCTCCTCAAGCTTGTTAAAAATAAAGAGGTACTTGCCAGAAATGGTGGGGGAAAAGAGAGAAGAATGAGCCTATTTGTTACCTTTTGTCTCAGAAGAAACTTTATTACCACTCTTGAACACGACACTTTTCATTCACCTGGGTTGGGAAATCCTTTACCTCACAGTTGATCAAACCACTTTGAAAGTCTTCAGCCGGGTTCCGGGGATTAACTTTGAGTCGTTCAGCACCAAGCCATCTGTCGTGTCGTTATGTGTTCAAGAAGTCTGCAAGCAAAACTTTCATCTGCAAAATACTTGTCATCCATTTGACCATCCCTGAGTCAATCCTTACAGCAACATTTCTTCAACTTGAACAATGATTTCATGTTGCGGGCTTGCCTGCAACGGGTCGCTTTTTATCGACATCAACACATTATCTAGAGAGATGACTTAGAAATCGTCAGTACCTTGAAGTCTGCATGCATCAATGGCAGGTTTCTCGCCTTTGACGTCAGTTTACATCAATGACTTTCGATCGAAGGATTCCTTGAAATGTTTGACATCAACTCATTCATTCACATCTCATGGATTGTACTGGGTACTTTGAGAACCATTGACATTACTGGTAGTCTCTCTCACACTTGTTAACAGTTTACATCATCGACTGGTAATCAAGTGGTTTCTACCATGCTCGACATCAACTCATTTATTCGCATGGCTAGAATCGTACCAATTCGAAAAGTAGAAATGAAGACCCTGGATCTAGTTTCCACCATCCAGGCTGCGAGGAGTTTTGTATTCATTATCTAAGTAGACTAATCATAAACAGATGGCTGCGCCCATACTGTGTCTACAAAAGTCTATGATTATGATGTACTGCAAGATCATTCCTGTATCAGAGTAGTTAGTCTGTTAGTTAAAGTTTTAATCTGAGTATGGGAATGTCTACCTCAGTGATGATATAATCTTATACATGTATTTTGTGTTGAAAATTGCAGGTTCTGACCAGGCTCTCCATGAGATAATCCTTGAAATGATAAAGCGCTTCACCCTTCCTAGATAATACAAAACCCTAATCTATTTCAGCCTTCACACTTTAGGGGGCAATCTGTTACACTAAAAAATGTCACCATGACTATTCAACAGTTAGGATGGCTCTATCAATAGTCATGCTACCCTCTTAGGCAAGTCTTATGCCTTTGCTTTCCATGTCAAACTCCAAAAAAGAGAGAAAGTCTTTCTAAATGTATTTATCTCTGGGGACGCAGGTTCTCTCAGCCTTACCTGCGGGGACGCACCCAATGTTCACAAAAGCTGCGTCTTTGGACGCTCTGTATGTAAAGGTGCAGGTGCGTCCCCCTGAAAAGGTTAAAATGCGCAAGTTTCATCTTTAAAAAGTCACTTGTGGTTATTTCTAGAGCATTCTAGAAGGTTGTTCGACGTGTATTGAGTGCCTCCAGATGGTTCATGCACTCCTACCAAAGAGGAACTTATCCCATCAATAGGGGAGCTATCCCATCCAAAGAGGGGATTATCCCATTGATGGTGGACATGATTAACTTCTTCTTGAACACTATAAGTACAAGCATTGGGCCAGAAGGAGGAGAGGCTGAAAGCTATACATTTCTAAGGGTAAATGATGTAGGAATTAGGACTCCCATTTAGAAGCTTGTGAGGAGAGATTGCCATCTTTTCTTGTTCTATTTGGAAGTGGGTGAGCTTTGTCAAAGTAGAGGAAGACTCTTGTGGACCCTGGAAGGAGCTTGCACAACACCAAGTTTGAGTAAAAACAGCCTTAATAACACAACGCTTAATTAAAATTCATCTAGTAATTTTTACATTTCTAGGGCTCTGAAACACCAATATAGATCAGGCTAGTGTCTTGGAGTAGGAGAGTAATTAACTCTCCAAGACAGCAAAACCAAACAAGTATCTCATCTTGTGGTAGGATAAATCCAATTGTTTCATTTGTACTCTAGGAAAGCTCCTCTTAAAGGAGAAGCACGAGCTCGTGTCCGAACCAGTGAGGGGATCAATCCTCCCTCGTTGGGAACGACACCAGACACACACATATTACAAACGGTAAACCTCGGATTAACCATTGTCGAGGAGCCAGGGGTCACTTGTCGGTAAACCTTGGATTATTGTCAAGGAGACGGCAAGGGGATTGAGCTTGATACTCTGCCCTTGCGTGCTGTCGGAGTGTAGACTGTTCCCCCAGGTGCATTTGTTGCTGTTGGTAATTGCAGGTTTTGGAGAAAGGGAGGAGCTCATCCAGATCAACAAAGCTTGGACTTCTACAATAGCGTTTGGACAAAGGTAAGAACAAAACACTTGATTTCTCATATCATAATGCATGTTTATAGAAGGATAGCTCTAGTTTGTTTTGTTTGTCATTAGAATGTCTTAGACTTCTAGGAAGGTCGGTTGTGTCCACACTATTGACTGATTCCGTGTGACAAGGAGTATTATTTCAATTTACTATTTAGCATATCAAATGTGAAAAACACAGCAAGATAAAATCACATAATATAACACAACAACTGATGAGGCAGTTCACCCCTCCTAGGCTACATATGTGGGGTCCGAGGCCCTCAAATGGGCATGTCCTTGCTCTTATTAGATACTCAAATTGGTTATATAGTGATAAGAAAGCCTAAATAGGAAAAATAAGCTGTGGAAATGAGCTCATAACACAGAGAACAATAAATAATGGCTTTTTCTTCACCTCCAATGGTTAACCATAGCCCAATATAGCTCCAACACTCCCTAGGCCCTGATGGCTCTCCAAGTTTCTTTGCTGAAAAAATACCTAAAGATGAGCTCTGATGGCTTTGCAACCTATACCATTGGCTCTAGAATTCTCAAAATGCCGAAAATAAAATAAAAAAATCGCTCCAAAAGGATTTCCCTAGTGAAAGTTATGACTCCCAGAACTTTTGTCTAATCTGGCCTAAAACAACTCCACCAAATCTGGAAAACTCCACTTAACTGGAGTTAAATTTGGCATATAGCACTAATTTTGGTAGTTCCACCAAATGAAACCATCGGGCGTAACCGTCGGCTTAAACCGCGCACGTGACAGGGATCTTCAGGCGGTGGATAAGGCTGGCAGTTGACTTAACCGCAACCACTGGCGGCTTTGTCGGCGGTGACTGTTGGCATGTAACCACTCTTCGGGACTGCTGGTGGTCTACCCCCAAACAACCAACTATTCACGCTTAAATAAAATCGAGAACCCAATATGGTTAAGAAATAACACGTAGTGCAGGCAGTCGAAATTGTTGGTTTGTATGTTGGAGGTTATGTGTTCGATCCCGCTCAACCCCATAAAATTTTGACATGCCAATTTAGGGCCATGTGGAAGGCTACGGGCTTGCCACGTGTCCGTCTTTGATTTGTCCAACCAAATAGAATATTCCAGTGAATATTACTCAGAATATTGTTTTTTTAATTTTTTCCAAAATTCAAAAATTTGCAGTTTATTGGGCATTTTTGAAATGCAATAACTCCTCCATATGGTGTCAGTGTTTGAATTTTTTATGGTGCCAGAATCAGGACAACGAGATCTATCTGGTCATTTTGGTTTCAACCAATTTTGAGCAGTTCCAATTTTGAGCATTTTATTCACTTAGAACATGATCACCTCATCACACCTCCCAAATGGGAAGCTTTTGGACCCAAAAAGACTTCAATTACCTATTATGAAGGTGAGGGTATAGCTCCCTCACCTTTTCCACCTCCATCCACTTTGCCTTACTCGATTTGCTACCTTTAAGACCAACCCAAACATAATCAATATTTCCCCTCCTTGATGTGTGTGTCCTTCTGTCAAGGATAGCATCCTCTTTTATCTCATCCAAAAATTCTGGTGAGAAATCATATATGGATGGCAGCTGAATGTCACTTTCATGATCATCAATTAAAGGAGGTTCATACAAACATAAATTTTCCAAATTCACAATGCAATACATTTTCATATATGAAGGAAAATCTAGTTGAAAATCATTATTTCCAACTTGTTTAAGGATCTTGAATGGACCATAACGAATAGGCTTTATATTTTTACCTTCTCCTTGCATTCTTTCCTTAATAATATGCAGCCATACCTCATCTCCTTCTTGAAACTTATGATCAAATCTATGTTTATCATGTCTCTCCTTGTACTTGCCTTCACATTTTTCAAGTTGTTCTTGAACTTGCTAATGTATGAGCTAAACTCTTTCAATGAATATGCGAGCTTTGTTAATGTCACTATGCCCATCAATTGAAACGTCCTTCTCAATAATGAAATCTAAAGGTGACTTAGGCAAATACCAAAAACAAGCTTCAAAAGGTGAAGTATTTGTAAAAGAGTGCTTGGCCCGGTTGTAAGCATGTTGAATGTAATGCAAGTGCTCATCCCAAATCTTGGGATGCTTGTTGCAATAACCTCTCAAAAGATGTACAATGGTTTTGTTCACTACCTCTGTTTGGCCATCTATTTGTGGATGGAAAGAAGTACTCTTCTTCAACTTGGTGTCCATCATCTTCCATAGATTGGACCAAAAATTCCCAACAAATCTGGAATCCCTGTCACTAACAATAGAAGAAGACAATTCCTAATGAACCCATACATGTTGAAAATATAAATCAGTAGTTTGTTCAATAGTTTTAGTTTTCTTATGTGGCATAAGAATACACATCTTGCTGAATCTATCAACTACTACATAAAGATAATCATGTTGCTTTCTAGATAATGGTAGACCTCCTACAAAATCCATAGAAACACTTTTCCATGGTCTAGAAGGTACCAGCAATGGCGTATATAATCCAAGCTTCCAATTTCTAGGCTTTCTTGTAGCACATAATGAACAACCTCTAATGAAATGTGAAACACTATCTACCATGCGAGGCCAACAACAATACCTCTGTATATGTGCCACCATTTTTCTTACCCTGAAATGTCCAACAATAAGACAAGAATGAGCTTCTCTCATGATACTTAGTCTCTCTCCCTATGGTATACATAAATTTCCCATATTAAACAACAAATTATTGTGCAAACAATAATCATTCTCCTCGACATGATTCCCTTCACTCAAGTTAGCATACACATCCTTAAAATCAACATCTGATGCATACTGTTCTATGTAGCTCTCATGTACAATAGAATCATTCTTAAGTAAAGTAGTAGCACTAATAATAGGCCTTGAAAGCATATCAACACCTTTACTGAAAAGACCTTTCTTGTACCTCATTACCAAGTGAAATTGTTGTAGGAAGCCCATCCATCTGAAATGTCGTGACTACTGCAATTTACTTTGCGACTGCAAGTACTCTAAAGGCTAATGGTTGGTATGAAAAACTATTTCTTTGCCCATGAAATATTGTTTCCACTTTTTGACACTTTGTACCAATGCATAAAATTCCTTATCATATGTCGGATAATTCAAACAACACCATTAAATGTCTCGGAATGAAATGCGATAGGCTTACCATGTTGTAAGAGAACTCCACCCATGGTGTAATCACTAGCATCGGTCTAAATCACGAATGGCTGTCTCAAGTCCAGTAATGCAAGAACTAGAGCTGAACTCATGTTTTCTTTCAAGGACTCGAAAGCTTTCTATTGCTTTCCTCCCCATTGGAAAGCACGCTTAACACTTGTCATTGCATGCATAGGAGCTGCTATGGTAGAGAAGTTAGAAATAAACTTCCTCCAATACTGAGTTGAACCCAAAAAATTTCTTACCTCTGTAATGGATTTGGGAGTAGGAAAATTCAAAATAGCATCTAGCTTAGAAGGATCAACTCTCAAAGCACCTCCTCCTACTATGTGTCCCAAATAAACCAAAGAACTCTTTCCAAATTCACACTTTGACATCTTAAGGAATAACTAATTTTTCTTCAAAATATCAAGTACCTTCTTAACATGCATGACATGCTTTTCTTTAGACTTGTTGAAAATTAAGATGTCATCTAAGTAGAAAATAACGAAATCATCAAGAAAAGGATGTAAGACATCATCCATTACCTGCATGAAAGTTGCAGGTGCATTGCACAAACCAAACAGCATAACAAGCCACTCAAAGAGTCCTGGTCTGGTTTTAAAAGCTTTCTTCCAAATGTCACTTTCTTCAATTATAACTTGATGATAACCAATACATAAGTCTAACTTAGTGAAATTTTTAGCATCTTTCAGCTGATCTAACAAATCATCTATCCTTTGGAGTGAGTAACGATTCTTTACCGTTATTTTGTTCAATGCCCTGAAATACACACACATATGCCAAGTTCCGTCTTTCTTTGGAATCAACACTATCGGTGACCCACATGGCGAAGTTCTTGGTATGATAAAACCTTTTTCCAATGGGTCTTTAATTTTCTTCTTTATTTCATCATTCTCCATGATAGACATGTGGTACATGCCTATGTTAGGAAGAGGGCACTCTGGATGTAAATGGATTTCATGTTGAATCTCCCTTTTAGGAGGAAAACCTATTGGTTCCTAAAACATCTCAAGATGTGCATCAACTACATCATATAAATCTGATTTAAGCTTAGAATCATTTTCAAATGACTCATGATTCACATCAACCTAAGAAGTACAAAACTCTTACTTGAATTAACTAGCCTTTTTACCTATCCTGCATTTACCATTGCTATATTTTCCTTCTTGTGATGTGCCCTCACAATGTACTCCTCGCCATCTTTGAAAAGATGATATTTATTTTCATGGTGATGGAAGATTTCTTTCCTGTCAAATAAGTAAGGACTTCCCAAAACAATTCCTCATATATCAAGCGGTACTACATCAAGTTCAACTGTGTCAATAAAGTGTGCAGTAATTGCAAAGCGCAATATGCACTTTCTTGAGACTTGTAAGTTTGCATCCTTGCATATCCACCCAAGTGGATAAGGCTTTGGATGCGCAATGGTCTCAAGTTTAAGCTGTTTGACAAAGTCTTTTGCTATGAGATTTTCTTGTGACCCACTGTCAAATAGTGTGTCAATTTTTGTATGTTTTGAGACTACCCTCACACGGAACAATTCAATTCTTTCTTCCTCATTAGGAGCTTGTACATGATAGTTTGAAGTACTAGTGCTTGCTTTAGTTTTAGTTTCCTTTCCCTTCATACTTTTCAAACCCATGGCTACAATTTTGGTTTCATCCCTTGAATCATCACCTAAATCTTGAGGTGCAGTTATAGTAGCTGTAGCTTTCTTATTTCCTTTATTTTTGTTAAACTGATTTCTTTTTTCAGGATAAAGTTTCCAACAATTTTTCTCTTCATGGCCTTCTTTTGAACAGTGTTTACATATCACTTTCTCACCCTCCTTTTTTACAGATGCATTATTTTTTCCTTTTCCCTTAAAGGTTTTCTCTTTGTTTTTCCCCTTAAAAGGCTTGTTTCTACCCTCATCAAAAGTGTTTTTCCCTCTAGTCTCTAAATGTGTAGCTTGTACACAAACTTCGTCTAGAATATTAGGATTGAACATAAGGATAGTATGTTTAAGGTGGTTGTGCAAACCACCTATATATTTCATAAAAGTGTCATGACTTTGTAAGTCTACCCCTAATAATAGTGCTCTTCTGCTAAACTCTTGGGTGTAGTCTTCAACATTTTTTCCCTTTAGATATCTAAAGTTTTTCCAGTTCATTATAGCCAATTGTAAATGTGCAAGAGGAAAAAATTGCTTCTTAATTGTGGAAATAAATTCATCACATGTTAAAGTAATCTTACCATGTTCCTTAATTTCATCCTTGGTCTTGGCTTCCCACCATACCAATTCTACTCCATCCATTCTTAAAGAGGCTAACTGAATCTTGGTGTCGTCATCCTGTAAGTTCTGTATCCTTAAATAAACTTCCAAATGTCTTATCCATTTGTCAATTTTCTCTGCAATGACTTCACTGTTGAACATGGGTAATTCAAATTTAACATACAGCTTTAAAAATGGACTTTTTCCAGAAGATTTAATCTTATGAGGTTGCTTTAACGAGGTAGAGAATGATGATGTAGAGGAAGAGGATGACGATGGAAATTGTGGAGTGCCATTTCCTCCATGTCCTTTCTTTGAATTATCATCACCCTTATTTCCTCCTGAAGAGCCCTCTCCTTCTTTATAATGCTTAGACCCTTCTCCAACCAACCTATCATTCCTTTCCTAGTATAATATTCTTACCATCTTAGTCATGTCAAAAAATCTTTTCTGAATACATGTTCTTCTTCTTTTGGATCCATGTCTTTAGGAGCTTCTCCTTCCCTTTCAAACATACTTGAAGCTTCTTCTAAGGCTATTGAGGGTGAATTAGAAGGTGGAGACAATGGCACCCTAGCCCTCCTTGGTTGAGGATTATCTTGTGCTCTAACCAATTGTCATTTCCCTCTTTGAAGTTTAAGCCTCGTAAACATTAAAACTTGCAAAATAGTCAAAAATATCTTTGCACAAAACTAATAGTCAAAACTTGAGCTCTCATACCATCTGATCTGAAAATGAAACTACTTGTATTTGTTGTTCAAGGTATCCATTTCTATTAAATTATATGTGCAAACTCTTACTCATGTCTTGCAATTGAAACAAAGTGTTTTTGATAACTTTATGAGTCTTATGTGTGAAGGAGTATTATTTCAATTTACTGTTTAGCATATCAAATATGAAAAACACAACAAGATAAAATCGCATAATATAACACAACAGTTGATGAGGTAGTTCATCCCTCCTGGGCTACATCTGCCGGGTCCAAGGCCCCCAAATGGGCATGTCCTTGCTCTTATTTGATGCTCAAATTGGTTATACAGTGATAAGAAAGCCTAAACAGGAAAAATAAGATGTGTAAATGAGATCAGAACATAGAGAATAGTAAAGAATGGCTTTTGTTTCACCTCTAACGGTTAACCATAACCCAATGCAGATCCAACACTCCTTAGGCTCTCATGACTCTCCAAGCTTATTTTCTAAAAAAAATACTTGAAGATTAGCTCTGATGGCTCCGCAACTTGTACCATTGGCTCTGGAATGCTCAAAATACCCAAAAGAAAAAAAACGCTCCAAAAGGATGTCCCTCATGAAAGTTATGACTCCCAATTTTTTTTTCCAATCTAGCCTAAAAAACCTTCACCAAATATGGAAAACTCCACTTAACTAGAGTTAAATTTGGCATATGGTGCTAATTTTGGTAGTCTTGCCAAACAAAATTGTTGGGCGTAATTGTCGGCTTAAATCACGCACGTGACACGTGACCAAGTGCTTATGTCCTAAGTGTCGAAAATGCTCAAGATGGAAACTACTCATAATGGGTTGGAACTTGAATTACTGGATATATCTCGTCTTCGTAATTCTGGTGCTGCAAACGGTTCGAAAAACTGACACCGTATGGAGAAGTTATCACAATTTGAAAATGCCCAATAACTTGAAAAATTTGAATTAAAAAAAAATTAATATAGAATATTCACTAGAATATTCCATGGAATATTCCCCAAATATTCGGGGAATATGTTGTTTGAGAGGCCCAATTTTTTGCTAACACGTGGCACCTAGAATGAAAAGTGGATTTTGGAAAAATATTATGGAGCTCACGTGATTCGACCCCCGGTCGGGAGGCCACCAGCCCATAGGCCTGACTGGCCTGCCCACATGTGGTTCTTAACAACCATAGGCATTAAAATATATTTAAAGTTGATTGAAATTTGGTTGGGTGGTAAAGGGGGCCAACCCCTATTCATGAAACCACAAGTGCAAAACCACTGGACTAAACCCAATGGATAACCCCAAACGGTTAACGGTACGAAACTTGCGATCATATGTGGATTAAGCACTTGATAGCTACGGTCAACTGACCGTTTAACTAGCAGTTAGCACCAAATTTAGTGGTAAGGCTAGATTTAGTCGGGTTAACTGGTAATTAGCCAGTTTTAGTGGAGACTTTTAGGGGCAAACTGGAGAAAAATTTAATGAGCCATAACTTTGTCTAGGAGAGGCCTTTTGATGTGATTTTTTTTTTTCGATTTTGGGTATTCTGAGCATTCGAGAGCCATGGGGATAGGTTTCATAGCTAGCAGAGGTCATCTTCAGGGACTTTTGTAGTGAAGAAGCTCGAGGAGCCACCAGGGCCTAGGTAGTGTTAGAGATGTATTAGGTTGTGTGTATCCATTGGAGCTGAAAAATACTCATTTTTTACTGTTTCATATGTTCTGAATTCATTTTCATAGTTGGTTTGGCCGGCTTAGGCTTTTTATTCACTGTATAAACATTTTGAGTATCTAATCAAAGCAAGGACATGCCCATTTGGAAGCCTTGGACCCATCAGATGTAGCCCAGGAGGGGTGAACTGCTTCATTAGTTGTTGTGTTATATGTGGTGAACTTTTCTTGCTATGTTTTTCAAATCTGATATGTTAAACAGGAAAATGAAATAACCCTCCTTCACAATAAAGGCTTAGAAAATTAACAAAAAACACTTTGTTTCATTTGCAATACATCTGCAATAGTTTGCACCTATAATTTAATGGAAATGAATACCTTGCACAATAAAAACAAGTAGTTTCACTTTCAGATCAATTTGGTATCAGAGCTCAGTTAATGTTTCCATGAATCCATGAGCAGTAATATAAACTATAGACAAGGTCTGAAGAAAGCTAGGAAGCCTTCAAAATGCTTTTGTTATACAATTGCGAAGTAGATAAAAGCTCCTTCAGTCAATCTCTTCTTTAGTTTATATTTTGAGTATTAGTTTTGTGCAAAGATATTTAGACTGTTTTGCAAGTTTTGATGCTTACCATGCTTAAGCTTCAGAGAGGGAAAGGACAATTGGTTAAAGCACAAGATAATCCTCAACCAAGGAGGGCCAAGTTGCCATTATCTCCACCTTCTGATTCACCCTCAATAACCTTGGAAGAGGCTTCAAGTATGTCTAAAAACGAAGGATAAGTCCCTACAAACATGGATCCAAGAGAAGAAGAACGGGTATTCAAAAAAGCTTTTCTAGACATGATTGAGATGGTCGTAATATTATACTAGGAAAGGAATGATAGGTTGGTTGGAGAAGGGTCTAAAAATCCGAAAGAAGGAGAGGGTTCTTCAAGAGGAAAGAAAGGTTATGATAAATCAAAGAAAGGACATGGAGGAAATGGTCATCCACCATCTCCATCATCATCCTCTTACTCTACATCATCATCCTCTACTTCAATAAATCAACCTCATAAGCCTAAAACTCCTCAAAAAATTCCATTTTTAAAGCTAGATGTTAAATCTGAATTACCAATGTTTAATGGTGAAGTCAATGTAGAGAAACTTGACAACTGGATAAGACAGTTGGAAGTTTATTTAAGGATTCAAAACTTACATGATGATGACACCAAGATTCAGTTGGCCTCCTTAAGAATGGATGGAGTAGCATTGGTATGGTGGGAAGCCAAGATCAAGGATGAAATTAAGAAACATGGTAAGATTACTCTAACATGGGCTGAATTTATTTCAGCAATTAAGAAGCAATTGTATCCTCTTGCTCATTTACAAAAGGCTATAATGAACTGGCAAAATTTTAGACAACTAAAGGGACAAAATGTTCAAGACTACACCCAAGAGTTTAGGAGAAGAGCACTCTTATTAGGGGTAGACTTACAAAGTCAAGACACTCTGCTAAAATATATAGGTGGTTTGCACAGCTACCTTAAAAATACTATCCTGATGTTCAATCCTACTAGTCTAGGTGAAGTTTCTGTACAAGCTACACATTTAGAGGCTAGAGGGAAAAACACTTTTGATGAGGGTAGAAACAAGCCTTTTAAGGGGGAAAACAAGGAGAAAACCTCTAAGGGAAAATGAAAAAAGAATGCATCTGTCAAACAGGAGAGTGAGAAAGTGATATGTAAACACTGTTCAAAAGAAGGTCATGAAGAGAAAAACTATTGGAAACTTTATCCTGGAAAAAGAAATCAGTTTCACAAGAACAAGGGAAAGAAGAAAATTGTAGCTACTACAACTACACCTCAATATTTAGGTGATGATTTAGGTGATGAAACCAGAATTGTAGCCATGGGTTTGAAAAGTATGAATGGAAAGGAAACTAAAACTCAAGCAAGCACTAGTACTTCAAACTGTCACGTACAAGCTCCTAATGAAGAAGAAAGAATTGAACTGTTTCATGTGAGGGTAGCCTCAAAACATACAAAAGTTGACACACTGTTTGGCAGTGGGTCACAAGCAAATATTATATCAAAAGACTTGGTCAAACAACATGAACTTGAGACCATTCCACATCCAAAGCCTTATCCACTTGGATGGATATGCAAGGATGTAAACTTACAAGTCTCAAGAAAGTGAATATTGCGCTTTGCAATTACTGCACACTTTATTGACACAATTGAACTTGATGTAGTACCGCTTGATATTTTAGGTATTGTTTTGGGAAGTCCTTGATTATTTGATAGAAAAGCGATCTTTCACCGCCATGAAAATAAATATCATCTATTCAAAGCTGGCAAGGAGTACATTGTCGGAGCACATCGCAAGAAGACAAATATAGCGATGGTAAATGCAAGACAGGTAAAAAGGCTAGTAATTCAAGTAAGAGTTTTGTACTTCTTATGATCAAGCTTAAGGTTGATGTGAATCATGAGTCATTTGAAAATTTTGATCCCAAGATTAAATCGGATTTATATGATGTAGTTGATGCACATCATGAGATGTTCAAGAACCAATAGGTTTTCCTCCTAAAAGGGAGATTCAACATGAAATCCATTTACATCTAGATTGTCCTCTTCCGAACATAGGCATGTATCACATGTCTATCATGGAGAATACTGAAATCAAGAAGCAAATTATAGACTTGTTGAGTAAGGGTTTCATAAGACTAAGTACCTTTCCATGTGGGTCACCGATAGTGTTGATTCCAAAGAAAGATGGCACTTGGCACATGTGTGTGGACTTCAGGGCGTTGAACAAAATAACGGTAAAGAATCATTACCCACTCCCAAGGATAGATGATTTGTTAGATCAGATGAAAGATAATCAATATTTCACTAAGTTATACTTGCGCAGTGGCTATCATCAAGTTATAATTGAAGAAAGCGACATTTGGAAGACATCTTTTAAAACCAAACAAGGACTCTTTGAGTGGCTTATGATGCTGTTTGGTTTGTGCAATGCACCTGCAACTTTCATGCGGGTAATGGATGATGTCTTACGTCCTTTTCTTGATGATTTCATTATTGTCTACTTAGATGACATCTTAATTTTCAGAAAGTGTGGAGAAGATCATGTCATTCATGCTAAGAACGTACTTGATATTTTGAAGAAGAATCGGTTATTTCTTAAAATGTCAAAGTGTGAATTTGGAAAGACTGATTTGGTTTATTTAGGACACATAGTAGGAGGAGGTTCTTTGAGAATTGATCTTGCTAAGGTAGAGTCTATTGTGAATTCGCTTACTCCAAAATCCATTACAGAGGTAAGAAGTTTTTTGGGTGCAGCTCAATATTTGAGGAAGTTCATTTCTAGCTTCTCTTCTATAACAGCTCCTATACATGCAGTGACAAGTGTGAAGCATGATTTCCAATGGGGAGGCAAGCAACAGAAAGCTTTCAACTCATTGAAAGAAAAGATAAGTTCAGCTCCAATCCTTGCATTATCGGACTTGAGACAGCCATTCGAGATTCAGCCTAATGCTAGTGATTATGCCATGGCTTCAGTTCTCTTATAGCATGGTAACCCTATTTCATTTCACTATGAGACATTTAATGGTGTTGTTGTGAATTATCCTACATATGATAAGGAGTTGTATGCGTTGGTACAAAGCATCAAAAAGTGGAAACATTATTTGATGGGCAAAGAAACAGTTTTTCATACCGACCATCAGCCCTTACAGTACTTGCAGTCACAAAGTAAATTGCAACAGTCACGACATTTCAGATGGATGGGTTTCTTACAAAAATTTCATCTGGTAATAAGGTACAAGAAAGGTATTTTCAATAAAGTTGTTGATATTATTTCAATGCCTATTATTAGTGCTACTACTTTAGTTAAGAATGATTCTACTGTACATGAGAGTTACATAGAACAATATGCATCTGATGATCATTTTAAATATGTGTATGCTAACTTGAGTGAAGGGAACCATTTTGAGAAGAATGATTATCATTTGCATAAAAATTTTCTTTTTCATTTGGGCAAGTTATGTATACCACAGGGAGAGAGACTAAGTGTCATAAGAGACGCTCATTCTTCTCTTATTGTTGGACATTTCGGTGTAAGAAAAACAGTGGCACATCTACAAAGGTATTGTTATTGGCCTCGCATGGTAGATAGTGTTTCATGATTTATTAGAGGTTACTCATTATGTGCTACAAGAAATCCTAGCAATAGGAAGCTTGGATTGTATATGCCATTTCTGGTACCTTCTAGACCACGGTGTTGAAAATAATACTGAGAGGGGGGGTGAATCAGTATTATCTAATTCTTTTAATAAATCTTCTTTATTTGTTCTTTGAATTATTTTTGCATGTCAGTACCATAAAATAATGAGCATGAAAAAAGAAAACAGATAGTCACACCAAAGAACACAAGATGTAAGGTGGAAACCCAATGTGGGTGAAAACCACCTGCTGCAATATGTCTCTATCTTCTTTCAAATTAGAAACTCCTTTTACAATGGTTTTGTACTGGTGCAGTCCTTTACCAGTACGTAGGCTGCAACCTGCAGAGAGCTACAACTCTCTCTCGTTTTCCAGTCTCTCCTGGAAGGGAGCTACAACCCCCTACTTCTTTTCTTACAAGGACCACTTTTCATAAATTTTCAAACTGGATCCATAAGCATCAAATGATCATCAAGTATAAGAGAATCACCCAATCAACTATAGTAACCAGATCAACAATAATAGGATCAAACCCAGAACTCAACAATGATAAACAAAGATCTTAAGAGAAGTAAGCACCCTACTCAACTGCTCGCCTGCTTACGTAAGCACCCTGCTCAACTGCTGGCCTGCTTACTGTACTCACCCTGCTCAACTGCTTGCCTGCTTACAGTACGCACCCTGCTCAACTGCTAGCCTGCTTATGTACGCACCCTGCTCAACGGCTAGCCTGCGTACCTCGCTCTGAGTCCATTGAACTGTCTGCGGACCTCCGCACCTGCAACCCTTCTGTGCCTACGTATGTACGCACCTAGAACCCTTCTGTGCCTGCGTATGTACGCACCTGCAACCCTTCTGTGCCTGCGTACCTCTGCACCTTCAACCCTTCTGTGCCTGCGTACCTCCGCACCTGCAACCCTTATGTGCCTGCGTACCGGCGCACCTGAAACGCTTCGTTCCTGCGTACGTACATACTTTTCTTTCACTGTACCTACGTACCTTCGGCCATAGATGATTTCAAGACTTTAGAAATAATCCAGACAGTCAGATCTACAGATCTGAACATGCGCCGAAGAGATCTCGGTCCATCAGTAGATTCGCCTTCTTTAGATCTAGACCAGATCTAGCCCTCATAAGATATTCAACCAAAAACATGCTCAAGCCAAATGATCTCCTTTGCTTTATATAGGAAAGCTCTTCCTTAAATCATGGATCAATACCACGAGCGGACACCATAATAACACAATACCGTCGGCTAAATACCAAGAGTAAAACATAAGAAAACCCCACATGTGAATTTCTTTGCCTTGAAATGTGTGCACTAGGGGTACGCACCTCCTGAATGGGATAACTGCGGGTATGTACGCACTTTATGTAACACTGACCTGCGTGTACGCACCTTATGTAAGGTGTACCTGCGTACCCCTTATTTTCTTCAATATTTGATAGCTGATCACCAATCTCTGCTGCTGACTTGAAGTACTGTGATCTATCACCTGAATGGGTTGCCATCAAGGACAACACTTTAGCCATAATGCCAAGAATCTCCCCCTTTGGACTTGATGGCAACCTCAAAACTTCAGCTTCATTCTCCCCCTTTGACATCAAGGGCAAAGGGTTATGCTCCCCCTAAGAACATGCTCCCCCTGAATATGAACCAGATCTGCAACGAAGAACCATAATCCACCATGAAAGAGATAGAGACATATTGCAGCTACTTCCAAGATCTCCTCCTGCACATCCTCCATAATGCCAACAATGCATTATATTCTCCCCCTGAACCTGTACCATCAATCAGAAGAGGTTCAGCAATAAGATGATGCATCAACAACCCCCAGCTTTTGCCTGAGGTATTCAAAAGTGTCCCTGGGCAATGGTTTGGTGAGAATATCAGCAACTTGTTCCTTAGAAGGAACATACTCCAACTTGACCTTCTGTTCAAGCACTTGTTCCCGGAGAAAATGATACTTGATTGGTATGTGCTTGGTTTTTGAATGCATAACAGGATTCTTTGAGATGCTGATTGCACTTGTGTTATCACATAAGATGGGGATTGGTGGTGTACAAGTGATTTGAAAATCCTGCAAAGTCTGCATCATCCAGAGGAGTTGGGTGCAACAAGATGCAGCAGCAACATATTCCGCTTCAGCTGTAGACAAGGCAATCGAACTCTGTTTCTTGCTGAACCAAGATACCAGTCTGGAACCCATAAAGAACGCACCACCACTTGTGCTTTTCCTGTCATCCACGCTTCCGGCCCAATCTGCATCAGTATAAGCATGAAGTGTAAGATCTGTATCTCTAGGATACCATAAGCCATAATTTTGGGTCCCTTGAAGATATTTGAAAATTCTCTTCACTGCCTGAAGATGAGTCTCCTTCGGATTTGCCTGAAATCTTCCAACTATTCCAACTGCGTGCATGATGTCTGGTTGGGTACCTATCAAATAAAGTAAACTTCCAATCATAGATCTGTAGGTTGGTTGATGTACTGCTGCAGATTCATCATTTGCACTGAGGCTACATCCCGTGACCATGGGTGTACATACTGGTTTTGCATCTTCCATACCATATTTCTTCAAAATTTGTTTGAGATACTTGGTTTGAGATAAAAAGATTCCTCCTTCTTTTTGTTGGATTTGCAAACCAAGGAAATATGTCAATTCTCCTAGCAAGGACATTTCAAATTCTTTTTGCATGACCAAGGCAAATTTTTGACTCATAGCTTCTTCATTGCTATCTGCTGATCCTTTTGAAAAGCCTTGTTGATGAAGATATTTGTCCAAATGGTAGTACCAAGCCCTTGGAGCTTGTTTGAGACCATAGAGAGCCGTTTTCAATCTGCATACAAGATTTGGATCATTTCCAAGAATGAACCCATCTGGCTGTTCAATGTACACTTCTTCTTCCAAGTCTCCATTGAGAAAGGCTGATTTCATGTCCATTTGAAATACTTTGAAGTTTTGAAAACTTGAGAGAGCAAGGAACATTCGGATGTCCTCAAGTCTTGCAACAGGAGCAAAGGTTTCTTCAAAGTCTATTCCTTCTTGCTGCGCATACCCTTTACAAACAAGTCTGGCTTTGTTTCTAATTACTTCTCCATTTTCATTCAATTTATTTTTGAAGACCCATTTTGTTCGGATAACATTCTTATCTTTTGGTCTAGGAACCAGCTCCCAAGTGTTGTTCTTTTCGATCTGCTCAAGTTCTTCATCCATTGCTTTCACCCAACATTCATCTTCGCATGCCTCTTTAACATTTGGTGGTTCAGTAGAAGAGAGTAATGCCAAATAGCTTGAGGCTTCTGCAACTGCTCTTCTTGTTTGTACACCTGCTTCTTTCTACCCCATAATCTGAGATTCTGGATGATTCTTCTGAACATATCTGGATGGAGTCTTTTCTTCTATTCTTGTTTGCTCCTCTGGTTCTTCTTGAGGTTCTTCTTCTTCATCATTCTGTCGTTGGGGGTAGCCTTCATCTTCTTCGATGTCTTCATGATGTACTTGCCTAGGAATGTATCCCTTCTCATCAACCACTACATCAATGCTGTCAACAATTCTGCCAAGTCTTTATTGTAGCATTTGTATGCTTTGCTATGTGGAGAGTAACCAAGAAGAATGCCTTCATCTGCTCTAGGTTCAAGTTTGCCAAGCTGCTCATCAGTATTCTTGATATAGCATTTGCTCCCAAAGATTTTGAAGTGCTTTACTGAAGGAGTCCTACCACTCCAGAGCTCATGAGGAGTTTGAGTGCTTTTCACCCGGACATTTGTTTTGTTGAGAATAACAACTGCAGCATGTGCAGCTTCACCCCAGAAAGTTGCGGGAGTTCGTGACTCATCAAGCATAGCACGAGCCATTTGTTGGACTGTTCTGTTCATTCTTTCCACAACTCCATTTTGCTGAGGAGTTCTTGCTGTAGAGAATTCTCTTCTTATCCCATGTTATTCACAGAAATCGAAAAATTCATTTGAGGTAAATTCCCCACCTCTGCCGGATCTGAGGCACTTAATTTTGTGACCTGATTCATTTTCAACCAAGGTTTTGAAGGATTTGTATTTTTCGAATGCTTCATCTTTGTGATTCATAAGTCCTAACTAGACAAACCTGGAGAAATCGTCAATGAATAATATCAAGTATTCTTCTCCTCGAGGTGTTCTTTTCCTGAAAGGACCGCATGTATCTATATGTACTAGCTCAAGAGGCATGCTAGTTGATCCTTCTTTCTCTAGAAAGTTAGTTCTAGTTTGTTTTCCAAACTGACATGATTTGCATATGGTGTTGTCAGGAATTTTGATATCTGGAAGATCGCGAACTGCCTGATATTTGCATGCTTTCCTTATTTGTGAAAAGCTTAGATGTCCCAACCTCCGATGCCATAACCAGTGCTCATCATCCTTGCTCAGATAGCATTGTTGTTGTCCTTCTTCAAATATGTACAGATTATTTGGAGTTCTTTTGCCTTTGATCACTGTTTTACCTGTATCAAGATCACGAGCAAGACATCCATTTGATCTGAATATAACCTCGGTTCTTTGATCACACATCTGGCTGACACTTAGAAGATTATGCTTCAATCCATCAACATACAAAACATTTCCAGCCTTGACCTTTTCTTTTAACTTAGCAATGCCTTTTCCTTTTATAGTTGCAGGAGTATCATTTCCAAAAGAGACTTTCTTTCCCTTTTCTAGAGTAGAGTAAGACTCAAGTTTTTCTTTATCACCTGTCATATGCTTCAAACATCCACTGTCAATGTACCATAGATTTTCCTGTCCTTCTGCATAAAATGCTATCCCACATCTTTTTGTTTGAGGTTCCTTTATTCTCCATGTTTTGGTGCTTGAGGCTTGTTCCTTTTTCTGCTGAAACCTGCTCCTACATTCAGAGTCTTCATGACCAAAGTTATTGCAAATAGAACATTCAACTTCATTTTCAAGAACCGAAAAGTTGTTATAGGTCCTTTTTGTAATCCCCGTCATACTTCTTTGTTTTTGAGCTTCCCTAGTCATGATCGTTTTATATGCAACACATTGAGCTGCTTTGTGACCAAAGTTATGGCAAGAAAAGCATTTTCCATTGAAGAAACTTCTGCGGTTATCGAATCTACCAGCCAATTGATTGTAATTTCTATTGTCATCTATTCTTGAACCAAATTGAGAAGATTTTACCTGTGGTTGGTTGTATCTTTTGTTCACCCTTAAGATGGATTGCCCCTGATAGTTTCTGTTTGTAATTCGTCCCTGCTTTACCTGATGATCTTCATTGTGCTTTTGCTCATTTCTTCTTGCTGCATAAAGATAATGTTTTGAGGTGGATGCTTGAGAAGTTTCTCCATTATAGCCCAGACCTGTCTTGTTTAGTGGAGACCGCTGCACATTGATAATCTCATCCAAAGTTTCAGATCCTTTGACAAACTTGAGATTAATAGCTTTTGTTTTCTCAATCTCTTTTCTAAGACCAACAATTTCACCTTCTAATTTTTCAAGATGTTTTTCCTTTTCATCAATTTGAAATTGTAGAGTATCAATAATCATGTTCTTTTCTTCTATACATCTCTTGAGTCTAGTAATTTCATCATAAAGGTTATCCACATTTATAGCATCCATATAATCATCATCTTCAAATGCCATTAACAACTTATATTCATTACCTTGTTCATCTTCATCACTGTTTGATAGACCATCACTATCTTCATGAGTGTAGTAGCTTTTCTTATTTGCATTCTGTTTCTTGTTCCATCTAACAGGTTCCTTTCCTTTCTCCTTATAAGGAAATTTTGCAGCATAATTACCTACTCTTCCACAAGCAAAGCATTTAAAAGGTAACTTACCTCTGAACCTTCCAGAACCCCTTTGAAGATTTCTGACAAAATTTGATTCTTCTTCCTCTTCTTCTGGGACGTGGCTCGCTTCATAATAATCTCCTTTGCCTGATGCCTTGAAAGCAGCTTCTCTTCTGTCTGATGGACCTCCCTTTCTCATTTCATAAGCAGTTAGAATTCCATGTAGCTGAGACATAGTAAGAATTCGTAGATTTTCCTTTTCTTCTATTGCAGATACTTTAGATTCAAACTTGGGGGACAATGATCTTAGAACCTTTTCAACTACAATAGCCTCTTTTATTTCTTCACCCAAATATTTCATACAGTTAACAACCTCATCTACCTGAAGAAAATAGTTAGCCACACTTTCATCATTATACATTTTGAGAGTCTCATACTGAATTCTGAGAGTTTGAAGTTTAGCACGCTTTACCTGTTCATCTCCTTCATAGCTCGTGACAATTTTGTCCCATATCTCTTTTGCGGATTTATAGTGCATTACCTTCGTGAACTCTGATTGAGATATACATCCTAATAGAGTACTTACTGCTTTCGCATTTGTTTCATACTTCTTTTTCTCGGCTGCATCTGTAGGAGTAGCTGAAGGAAAAGCGTAGCCTGTCTCTACAATGTCCCAAACTTCTGTACCAAGAGATTGAAGATAGGCAGTAACTCTCACCTTCCAATAATTGAAGTTTGTCCCATCAAAAACCGGTGGCCTAATTGATGCTTCTCTCTCGTAGTTGCTCATGATGAACGATCTACCTTCAAGCGATCAAGCTTCTCTGAAGGACCTGCTCTGATACCAATTGTTGAAAATAATACTGAGAGGGGGGGTGAATCAGTATTATCTAATTCTTTTAATAAATATTCTTTATTTGTTCTTTGAATTATTTTTGCATGTCAGTACCATAAAATAATGAGCATGAACAAAAGAAAACAGATAGTCACACCAAAGAACACAAGATCTAAGGTGGAAACCCAATGTGGGTGAAAACCACCTGCTGCAATATGTCTCTATCTTCTTTCAAATTAGAAACTCCTTTTACAATGGTTTTGTACTGGTGCAGTCCTTTACCAATACGCAGGCTGCAACCTGCAGAGAGCTACAACTCTCTCTCGTTTTCCAGTCTCTCTTGGAAGGGAGCTACAACCCCCTACTTCTTTTCTTACAAGGACCACTTTTCATAAATTTTCAAACTGGATCCATAAGCATCAAATGATCATCAAGTATAAGAGAATCACCCAATCAACTGTAGTAACCAGATCAACAATAATAGGATCAAACCCAGAAATCAACAATGATAAACAAAGATCTTAAGAGAAGTAAGCACCCTGCTCAACTGCTCGCCTGCTTACGTAAGCACCCTGCTCAACTGCTGGCCTGCTTACTGTACTCACCCTGCTCAACTGCTTGCCTGCTTACAATACGCACCCTGCTCAACTGCTAGCCTGCTTATGTACGCACCCTGCTCAACTGCTAGCCTGCATACCTCGCTCTAAGTCCATTGAACTGCCTGCGGACCTCCGCACCTGCAACCCTTCTGTGCCTGCGTATGTACGCACCTGCAACCCTTCTGTGCCTGCGTATGTACGCACCTGCAACCCTTCTGTGCCTGCGTACCTCCGCACCTTCAACCCTTCTGTGCCTGCGTACCTCTGCACCTGCAACCCTTCTGTGCCTGCGTACCGGCGCACCTGAAACGCTTCGTTCCTGCGTACGTACACACTTTTCTTTCACTTTACCTGTGTACCTTCGGCCATAGATGATTTCAAGACTTCAGAAATAACCCAAACAGTCAGATCTACAGATCTGAACATGCGCCGAAGAGATCTCGGTCCATCAGTAGATTCGCCTTCTTTAGATCTAGACCAGATCTAGCCCTCATAAGATATTCAACCAAAAACATGCTCAAGCCAAATGATATCCTTTGCTTTATATAGGAAAGCTCTTCCTTAAATCATGGATCAATACCACGAGCCGACACCATAATAACACAATACCATCGGCTAAATACCAAGAGTAAAACATAAGAAAACCCCACATGTGAACTTCTTTGCCTTGAAATGTGTGCATTGGGGGTACGCACCTCCTGAACGGGATAACTGCGGGTATGTACGCATTTTATGTAACACTGACCTACGTGTACGCACCTTATGTAAGGTGTACCTGCGTACCCCTTATTTTCTTCAATATTTGATAGCTGATCATCAATCTCTGCTGCTGACTTGAAGTACTGTGATCTATCACCTGAATGGGTTGCCATCAAGGACAACACTTTAGCCATAATGCCAACACACGGGAAAGTGTTTCTATGGATTTTATAGGAGGTCTACCATTATCTAGAAAGTAGCATGATTATATTTTTGTAGTAGTTGATCGATTCAACAAGATGTGTATACTTATGCCATGTTAGCAATCTATAACTGCTGAACAAACTGCTAATTTATATTTTCAACATGTATGGGCTAATTATGTCTTGCCTTCTTCTATTATTAGCGACAGGGATTCTATATTTGTTAGTAATTTTTGGTCCAATCTATGGAAGATGATGGACACCAAGTTGAAGAAGAGTACTACTTTCCATCCGCAAACAGATGGCCAAATAGAGGTAGTGAACATAACCATTGTGCATCTTTTGAGAGGTTATTGCAGCAAGCATCCCAGGTTTTGGGATGAGCATTTGTATTACAGTCAGCATGCTTACAACCGGCCAAGAACTCTTCTACAAATACTTCACCTTTTGAAGCTTGTTTTGGGTGTTTGCCTAAGTCACCTTTGGATTTCATTCTTGAGAAGGATGTTCCAATTGATGGGCATAGTGACATTGATAAATCTTGCATGTTCATTGAAAGAAGTCAGCTCACACATTAGCAAGTTCAAGAACAACTTGAAGAAAGTCAAGGAAAGTACAAGGAGAGACATGATAAACATAGAGTTGATCATAACTTTCAAGAAGGGGATGAGATATGGTTGTATATTGGTAAGGAAAGAATGCAAGGAAAAGGTAAAAAGTTGAAGCCTATTCGTCATGGTCCATTCAATATCCTTAAAAAAGTTGGAAATAATTCTTTTCAACTAGATTTGCCTTCATAATGTATTCAGTTGTGAATGTGGAGAACTTACATTTGTATGAAACTCTTTTAATTGCTAATCATGAAAGTGACATTTAGTTGTCATCAATAGATGATTTCTTGCTAGAATTTTTGGAGGAGCTGAAAGAAGATGCTATCCTTGACAGAAGGACACACACTTCAAGGAGGGGAAATGTTGATTATGTTCGGGTTCGTCTTAAAGGCAGCAAACCGAGTAAGGAAAAGTTGATGGAGGTGGAAAGGGTGAGGGAGTTGTACCCTCACCTTCTTAACAGGTAATTGAAGTATTTTTGGGTCCAAAAGCTTCCCATTTGGGAGGTGTGATCAGGTGCTCATGTCCTAAGTGTTGAAACTGCTCAAAATGGGTTGGAACCTAAGTGACCCGATAGATCTCGTCTTAGTAATTCTGGTGCCATGAACAGTTTGAAAAAATGACACCATATGGAGAAGTTATTACAATTTTAAAATTCCCAACAACTTGGAAAATTCGAATTTAAAAAAAAAAATTAAAACAAAATATTCGCCAGAATATTCCTTGGAATATTCCCTAGAATATTTGGGGAATATTCTATTTTGAGAGGCCCAATCAAGCATCGACACGTGACACCTGGAATGCAAAGTTGATTTGGGAAAAATATTATGGAGCTCACGGGGTTCAACCTCGGGTCGGGTGGTCGCCAGCCCACAAGCCTGACAGGCCTACCCACATGTGGTTCTTAAGAACATAGGCATTAAAATATATTTAAAGTTGATTGACGTTTGGTTGGGCGGTAAAGGGGGCTAGCCCCTAAGGGCCAACCCCCTATTCACGAAACCACAGGCGCAAAACCACCGGCCTAAATCCAATGGATAACCCCAAACGATTAATGGTCTGAAACTTGTGGTCACATGTGGATTAAGCACCCAACAGTTATGGTCAATTGACTGTTTAACTAGTAGTCAGCGCCAAATTTGGCAGTAAGGCTAGATTTAGTCGGGTTAACTAGCAGTTATCCAGTGTTAGTGGAAATTTTCAGGAGCATACTGGAGAAAAATTGAATGAGCCATAACTTTGGCTACGAGAGGCCTTTTGATGCGATTTTTCTTTTGATTTTGGTTATTCTAAGCATTCCAGAGCCATGGGGATAGGTTTAACAACCAGCATAAGTCATCTTCAGGTGCTTTTCCAGCGAAGAAGTTCGAGGAGCCACTAGGGCCTAGGTAGTGTTGGAGCTGTATTGGGTTGTGTGTATCCATTGGAGCTGAAACAATACTCATTTTTTACTATTTCTTGTGTTCTGAATTCATATTCACAATTGGTTTTTCCAGTTTAGGCTTTTTATTCACTATATAACCATTTTGATCATCTAATCAATGCAAAGACATGCCCATTTGTGAGCCTTGGACCCAACAAATCTAGCCCAGGAGGGGTGAACTGCTTCATCAGTTGTTGTGTTATATGTGGTGAACTTTTCTTGTTGTGTTTTTCAGATCTGATATATTAAACAGGAAAATGAAATAACCCTCCTTCACACTAAAGGCTAAGAAAATTAACCAAAAACACTTCATTTCATTTGTAAGACATCTGTAATAGTTTACACCTATAATTTAATGGAAATGAATACCTTGCACAGTGAAAACAAGTAGTTTCATTTTCATATCAACAATGATCTTCAGATGGTGGATAAGGTTGGTAGTTGACTTAACTGCAACCACTGGTGGCTTTGTAGGTGGTGACTGTTGGCATGTAACCACTCTTCGGGACCACTGGTGGGTAACCGCTGGCAGTCTACCCCCAAACAACTAATCATTAACATTTAAATAAAACTGTGAACCAAATATTGTTAAGAAACAACACGTAGCGCAAGTGATTAGAACAGTTGGTTTGTATGTTGGAGGTTATGTGTTCGATCCCACTCGACCCCATAAAATTTTGACATGCCAATTTAGGGCCATGTGGTGGCCTCTGGGCTTGCCATGTGGTAGCCTCCAATTGGTCCAACCAAATAGAATATTCTCGCAAATATTCTGGAGAATATTACAGTGAATATTCCAAGCAATATTCCTCGAAATATTCTTTTTTTTTAATTTTTTCCAAAATTAAAAAAATTGCAGTTTACTGGGCATTTTTGAAATGCAATAACTCCTCCATACTGTGTCAGTTTTTCGAACCATTCGTGGCACCAAAATTAGGACAATGAGATCTATCTAGTCATTCTAGTTTCAACCAATTCTGAGAATTTGAAATTTTGAGTATTTTCTTCACTTAGAACATGATCACCTGATCATGCAACTCAAGACAACCAAAGAAATATGGGACAAAATCATTCAGAGCTATGAAGGAGACTCTCAAGTAAAATGTTCTAAGCTTCAAACTCTCAGAATTCAATATGAAACTCTTAAGATGCATAATGATGAGAGTATAGTGAGTTAGTTTTTATGTATAGATGAGATTGCTAATTGTATGAGGAATCTAGGTGAAGAAATAAAGTAAGTTACTTTAGTTGATAAAATTTTGAGATCTGTGTCTTCTAAATTTGAGTCAAAAATGTCTTCCATAGAAGAAAAACACGATCTTTAGACTATCACTGTGACTCAACTTCATGGGATCCTAACTGCCTTTGAAATGACAAAAGGAGGTCCATCATATATGAGAGATGTTGCATTTAAAGCATCATCAAAGGGAAAAAAAAAAGGAAGAGGACAATGAATCATGACACATTTTTGAAAAAGAAGATGAGGTAAATTTTGTCAAGAAGCTTCAATGGGGTTCTGGAAGGTTCAAAGATAAGCTACCTTTCAAATTCTTTGCTTGTGGTAGAGTCGGTCATTATTCTGCCAAATGTCCTCATAAGGATAAATATGAAAAAGGGAATGAATATGAAAAAGGCAATAGGAAACAGGTTGTGAATAGAAGGAGTACTATACGCATGAAGATAGTGATGGTTTATCTAATAGTGATGAAGATGAAACTGAACAAGATTATAGACTTCTCATGGCTTATGACAATGATGCTTTTTTGGATGCATTAGAAGAGGAAGACATTCATGAAGAAATCACTAAACTCAAAAAAAAATTAGAAGAAAAGAATATGATCATAGATGGTTTGACACACCAACTAGTTGAAAGAGGGAAATACAATGAAAATCTAGAATGTGAAATTGTGGGTCTAAGAAAAGATATTGAGAAGACAAAATCTCTCAATCTTAGATTTGCTAAAGGATAAGAAACTCTAAATGGAATTATCAAAGTTCAACATTCTCCTCTGATAAATACTGGTCTTGGATATATTGAATAATCATCTCAATAACAAAAGTCATCAACCTCCACCAGAAGCTCTCTTGATGTAGCAAAGACCAGTGAACAATATGTCAATCGTCAGCAAAGGCCTAAAACTCATTATCACGTAAATCATACTCAATTTATTCTAAGGATGAATATCAATATAAACCGCAACCAACAGGTAAACAATGTTAAAAGAGTCGATGGTCACAAAAACTTCTTTAATGGGCAATACTTTTCATGTCATAACTTTGGGCACAAGCTTTCTCAATGTGTTTCTTACAAAGCCATCATGACTAGAGAAGCACGGAATCAAAGGAGTATAATAGGAATCAAGAAAATTTCCTATAATAACTTGTATCCTCTTGAATATGAAATAGAATGCTTGATTTGTAACAAATTTGGTCATGAATAATTTTAATGCAGGGGAAAATTTTGGCCAACACTTCAAAAGGAGAAAATGCCATTAAATCCCAAGATATGGAGAAGGAAGGAATATCAACAAAAAATATGTGGTATAGCCTTGTATGCAGAAGGACAAGAAAATCAGTGGTTCATCGAGAGTGGATGATCCAAACACATGGCAGGTGATAAAGAGAAACTTCACTCATACAATGCTTTAGAAAAAGAAAAGAATGTCTCATTTGGAAATGACACTCCAGTTCTCATTAAAGGTAAAGTTTTTGTTTTCTTGAAAGAGAAGGTTAAAGCTGGAAATGTTATGTATGTAGACAGTTTAAAGCATAACATGTTGAGTGTCAGTAAAATGTGTGATCAAAGAAATGAACTGGTGTTTTGATCAACCGGATGTGTTGTTCATGAGATTGATATAGGAAAGATCGTGATCAAAGGTACAAGAACTCCAAACAACTTACACATACTCAAAGGAGGACAACAACAATGCTATCTAAGAAAAACAGATGAAAACTGGATGTGGCATAGAAGATTGGGATATCTAAGCTTTTCTCAAATAAGAAAAGCATACAAGCTCAAGGAAGTTCATGATATTCTAGATATCATCATCCAGAAAAATACCATAAGAAAACCATGTCAAATCGGTAAGAAAACCATAGTTCACTTCGTTGAAAAGGAAGGGTCAGCAAGTAAGCCTCTTGAACTTATCCATATTGATTTATGTGGACCAACAAGGAAAATGTCACCTCATTGAGAAGAATAATTTATTTTGTTTATTGATGATTTTTCTAGAATTTGTTGGATAGGTCTTCTAAAGCATGAAGATGAAGCATTAGAAAAGTTTAAAGCCTTCAAAGCTTTGGTTGAAAATTAATCAGATCGAAAAACCAAATGTCTTAGATCTGATCGAGGGGGAGAATTCATATCAGATGAATTCTTTGACTTTTGTGAACGACATGGAATAAAAAGGCAATTCTCCACTGCAAGAACTCCTAAGCAAAATGGTGTGGTAGAAAGGATGAACAAAAGAGTTCAACAAATGGCTTGAGCTATGCTAGATGAATCTGGAACTCCTGCAACCTTCTAGGGTGAAGTTTCATTTCTTGTCGTGACTATTCTCAACAAAGAAATGTTGGTGTAAATAGCACTCAAACTCCACATGAAATTTGGTATAGTAATCCTACTACTGTAAAATAGTTTAAATTTTTTGGAAGAAAATGTTTTATCAAAAGGACTGATGAAAAACTTGGCAAGTTTGAACCTAGAGAAGGAAAAGGTATTCTTCTTGGTTATTCTTCCAGAAGTAAAGGATACAAATTTTATAATAAAAGACTTTGGAAAATTGTTGAAAGCATTGATGTTGTAGTTGATAAAGCATGCAGAAATCCAAAACAGATGAAATCAACAGAGGAATATGACGATGAGGAAGATGGGGATTGCTTTCCCACATCAAATCAAAATGATATTGAAGAAGAAACCAATGAAGCACCAAAAGAAGATACAGTGGATAGGGAAAAGACCCCATCTAGGTATGTTCAAAAGAATCATCGAGAATCTCAAATACTAGGAGAAAAAAGGTGTGGAGTACATACAAGAACAATTCTTACAGGAACCTCAAGTTATCTAACATTACTTTCCTTCACATAACCTCATAATGTAAACGAAACCTGCAAAGATGAATGTTGGGTTAAGGCCATGGATGAAGAATTAGATCAAACTAAAATGAATGATACTTGGGAGTTAGTTCCTAGACCTCATGATAAAAATATTATAGGAACAAAATCGATATTTAAGAATAAGTTGAATGAAAATGGAGAAGTTATTAGAAATAAGGAAAGACTTGTTTGCAAAGGGTATGCCCAACAAGAAGGTATAGATTTTGAAGAAACTTTTGCACCTATTGCGAGACTTGAAGCCATAAGGATGTTTCTTGCTCTTTATAGTTTTCGAAAATTCAAAGTATATCAAATGGATGTAAAATCACCCATTCTTAATGGAGATATAGAAAAAAAGGTTTATATTGAACAGCAAGAATGATTCATTCTTGCAAATGATGAAAAACTTGTATGCAAACTCAAAAGGCTCTCTATGGTCTGAAACAGGCTCCAAGGGCTTCGTATTACCGCCTTGACAAATATCTACACCAACATGGTTTTACAAAAGGTTCTGTAAATAACAATTTATACACAAAGATTGAAAATGATAAATTACTAATTATTGTTGTTTATGTTGATGATATCATTCTTGGTAGAAATGATGAATCTATGAGTCAGAAATTTTCTTCAGTAATGCAGCAAGAATTTGAAATGTCCTTACTTGGTGAACTTACTTATTTCTTGGTCTACAAGTTCAGCAAACAAGAGATGCTATCTTTCTTTCACAAACCAAATATCTCAAGCAGATCTTGAAAAAGTATGGAATGGAAGATTCTAAACCAATGTGTACTCCAATGGTAACAGGATGCAGTCTCAGCTTTAATGATGAATCACCAATAGTAAACCAACCAATTTACAGATCTATGATTGGAAGTATTATTTATCTAACAGGTACCAGACCTGACATCATGCATGTAGTAGGAATTGTAGGAAGGTTCCAAGCAAATCTAAAGGAATCACATCTTTAGGCAGTTAGAAGAATTTTCAAATATATTCAAGGAACTCAGGACTTTGGACTATGGTATCCTAAAGATACAGAACTTACTTTTCATGCATATACAAATGCAAATTGGGTAGGAAACGTTGATGATAAAAAGAGCACTATCTTGGGTGTGGAGCCTGATCATCTTCTATATTCAAAGGTAATGTCGCATTGGATCACAGTTCGTAATGGGGTGGAAATGCCGCCCGTAAAAACTTCACTGTAGGAGGGGTCTAAGGGAGGGTGGTTGTGACCTTTGGGAGCTCCTGCCCTGGCGGGGGGATTAGGGGAAATGCCCTCGAAGCTAACAATAGACGTAAAATTTCCTTGTAAAATGTTCTAATTTCATAGCCAATCTGGGCCATTCATTAGGCGGAGATCTAATCGTACAATTTATGTTTAATGTAGTTTTTTTTGCCCTAGAAGGAAACCCCTCACTATATATGACGGAATTGTATTGCATATATGTATATCTATATTCTGAGTGAGGAAGAGAGAGGAGATTGAGAGCGAAGAGGGAATTACAATGGATCTGTTGTAGGTTTTATCTCCTTAGTTCGCTGGATAATATAAAAGGAAGGACTGGCTGTTTTTCTGTGGACGTAGCCCAAGATGGGTGAACCACGTATATCTGTGTCTCTCTTGTTTTATGGGTTTTCTGTGTTTATATTTCTACAATATTTTATGTGTTCCATTGCTCTGTAATATATAATTTTCTAACACACTAGTGGTGGTGCATTCTATATGGGTTCTCGGTTAGTATTTTGGTACAGCAAGAAACAAAGTTTGATTGCTTTATCTACAGCTAAACCAGAATATATGGTTGTTGCATCTTGCTGCACACAACTACTTTGGATGATACAAACTTTGCAAGACATTCATATCACATATACTCCACCCATCTCCATTTCGTGTGATAATACAAGTGCCATCAGTATTTCAAAATTTCCAGTGATGCACTCCAAGATCAAGCACATACCCATCAAGTACCATTTTCTACGAGAACAAATTCTTGGACAAAAGGTCAAATTGGAGTATGTTCCCTCCAAAGAATAGGTTGCTGAAATATTCACCAAACCACTTCTGAGAAAAACATTTGAATATCTTAGACAAAAGCTGGGAGTAATTGCTGCATCATCCTACTGTTAAATCCAGTTTTTCAAAGGAAGGTTATTATATGTGGGTTTCATGAAGTATAGTCACTTACAAATGTAGGTTTTTGTGGCTAAAGAAGTTCATATGATTTTCTGATGGGAAAAATAATGGGTCGGACTGTAATATGGTTGCTTTGTCTGATGTTGATGATTACAGTCTGATGATATGCTTTGTTCATTCATTTTTATTTGACTGACAAAGATGCCTTGATGAAGGACTTGTTGACAATGCACAAGTAGCATAGGTTCAGGGGGAGAATTATCCTTCACATGAATTCTGCATTGTTGGCATTATGGTTTTTGAGTCCAGCTATGGATTCAGATTTTTATATCATTTGTTGCTTAATTCATGTAAAAGTCTAGGGTGTGATATGAATTCTCATATATTTGAATGAGTCTTATTAGAAAAATGATGTAATTTGTATCCCCACTTTGCATGGGATGTATGATGTAATATTTATTGTATTTCTGTCATGTATAAACAATTGGTATATCCCCACTTGGTTGGGAGATTGATGTATGTATGAGTCATTGGTGATAGGAAGGCCAAACTCACATAGTTGATTTATAGAGTCATGTTATTCCTTTGGAAAATATTTTTGCAGACTCTACATGTGCTTAGGGGGAGCATGGACGGTTTAGTACATCACCTCATGTACAATGATATCAGAACATGTACAAAGAGAGAGTTTAATTAGAGAATTCAGCATGTGCCTAGGGGGAGCATAATCACATTCAGTTGTTCAGTTATGAAGAGTATCCTCATTTCCCTTTGCCCTTGATGTCAAAGGGGGAGAGAATTTTGGTGTTTCTTGTTATCTCTAACAATTTCTACAACTTTCACCAATCAGCACCATCATGGTTTCCATCAAGTCCAAAGGGGGAGATTGTTGGAATTATGATACAAGTGGTGTCCTTGATGGAAACTCACTCACAGGTCAATTCAGTTTTGGTAAAAGGAAACTCACAGTACAACAGGTATATCCAGAGGTTACATGGAAATGGTATAGAAGAACAGGAATATGGAACTAAGGTATACAGATCATAATAATGAAGGTAAAGGAAAAGACTGATACACGCTGGTCCACTTAGTCAAAACAACATATACACGCTTGTCCACATAAAAAAAAGAGCGTATATGTATACACGCACTCCCACATGAAAAAAAGCGCATACATGTTGGAAAACCAAGGTTTTGGTCTGAGGTATTTGGTCCGTGGTATTGACCCTAGGTATTTGGTCCAAGGTATTGGTCCCAAGTGGTTTTGGTCCAAGGTATTGAAAAAGGGCCTAAAGCTATATAAGGAGGAGAAGATCATAAGGCCAAGTGTGCAAGTGTATGGGTTTCTAAGGAATACTTCTATTTGAAGAATATTTTATGTTGCAGGGGCTATGTTTTTTATTTGATCTCAAATACTTTGTACGCCTTCAATTTAGTGTTGGATCAGGATCAGGAGACCTAAAATGACTTATTATGGTATGATCTGATAGTGGTTGGGCTAGATATGACTGTGTACACTTGTGTTATTCTTTAAATGTCGTGATCTGGGTTTTCCTAATGTTCAGAAGTGTAGCAAAGTTATCAGTTGATATTTTTAAATCTGTACGCTAGTTCATCTCTTCAAAAGTGCATGTACATAGAGGTTATACTCTTCAAAATAGTGTATAGAAAAAAAAAATCTTTTTCAAATCCGACTAATATTTCTGATCAAATTTTGTTGTTTTACTATTGTATGTTGATGAGCCTCGATATTGCAACAAGAATGTTGTAACTCCCAAGGCTACCAACTTTAAGTATCAACATGGGGTTCATACAAACTTAAGAGGTGTCGACACTATATGTCCAACACACAATGTGCCCTTCCTTTGCTGTCATCATGTAATGGAATTCATGTACTAAATTCAAATCCTAAACCAATTACAGAAAATGAAATTTTCAAAATGGAACCTTAACATATTGCAAGAAACAAAGTACAAGGGAAGAGATGGAAATTCAATGCTAAATCACACCGTTTCATAATTAACTACCAAGAAATTATGATTTACAATAATCCTAAATTATCATGAACCAAATGCTAGTATCTAAGCATGGAAGAAAGAAGCATCAAACACCACTAATGTGTAAGTAAAGGGACTCAAATAAATATGTTTTTGTCCTTTTGTCTTTTCATGCAAAATCAAATATGTAAACTAATTTCCTTTGGTGATGTGGCAGGTGAATTAAGGATGTTAGAAGTTAGATGGAAATGTTAGGAGATGGTTTGATGGTGTAGGATACCCTTGGGAGGCTTTTGGTGACTTCCTAGAGGTTTTCCCTCAATTCAGCCTGAAAACATGACATTTCAGGAAAACCTACAAGATGTGCTAGAAACCTATGTGATGATCCTATAGGAATTACAGTGAACCTATAGGATACAACTGAGAGAAAAATGTGAGGTGTTGGAGGTGATGGGACACCTAGGAAAAGTGTTTTATTGGTGGAATGGAGTGGGAAAATTCCTAGGATCACTCAGAACTCAAAACCAAATTTGGGAGATGGATGGATTTGATCAAAAAGCTTGGAGAAGTTTCCTTGTGAAATGATGAAATTGGCGAGGGTTTAATGACCAAGAAAATCAAATCCAAATTGGATGGGAATTTTTTATTTTTATTAACTAGGATTTCTTAGTTCCATATTACAATTGGAATCACTCAAAAAGACCTATGTTAACCCATGCAACAAAATAAAAATAAAAACATTACTAGTCGAAAATCTAGAAATTTGAGAACTAGTGAGCTGGAAAATCTAAAAAATGCCTAACCAAATCAAGTGAAAATGAAATTTGGTGATTTTTTTTACGAACTAGAATTTTTTTTGATCTAATGCAAGTGGAATCAATTCGATTGAAGCTCGTTAGCATGCTCTAAAAAATAGCAGAAATGTATTGTTCTTTGTTAAAAAGGATGTTCAACAATCTAGGTTTGGGAATGAGAACACTAATCCAAGCAGCTCAATGATTACTATGAACTTCCAAAGCTTTTCCAATTATTAAATAATGCTTGTGATCCTACAAAAGAACTTACATCAACCATTTAACTCATTCCTACAACAAGAAATTATTAATCATAAATGCAGCAATAGAAAGACATAAAAACTAGAGATGCATGTGAATAAGAAATGAAAAGAAGAAAATAAAATGATACAAAAGGGCTTTGAGGTTCCTCGGATGGCCAAGCACAAGGAAAATCACAGACCTATGGAGGAGAAAAATATTTAGAAGCTAAAAATGATACCAATATTTATTATTTTCATCAATAGAATTAAATCCCTACAAGAAAATACAATGGAGCTACAAGAATACAAGATATGTCCACAATAACACTCATGAAAATATTCTTAGAGGAAAATTCGACTTGGTACTTATACAAAATGATTAGGAATCATTCCTTGTGACTAGAGGAGTCTTTCCCCATCAAAATCCCTTGATTAGTGGATCTAGTCCCCAATACTAGGAATTTGCATTAAATGGCACGGAACACATTCCTAGATTTTCTCAATCATTGCCTAGAGGAAAATTCAACTTGTTAGTTATACAAAATGATTAAGAATCATCCAACATGGATGGAGAAATCTTTCCCCACCAAAATCTCTTGATTAGTGGATCTGCTCCCTTGATTGGTGGATCTCATTCCTAGATTTTCTCAATCATTGGAGTTCCACAATTTGTGACTTAATTCCATAATGTCTTGTTCACTTATTGTTTATTATTGATCCTCCAGTAGTAAGAAACAAATCCCTAAATTATCTTCTCCTCCAACTATTCATAATCTGCCCAATATTCTCATAATATTCCACAAAAAATAAATAATATTAGGCACAAATATTCAATTATTCATAAAGCTTCATAATGAATATATTAAATTTAAACATAAATTATCTAATGCCAAAATAGAGGTTTAATGTGATGAAGGATGTTCATAGGCCTTAATTTATGCTTTAATTTAGAGGCATGGGCCTTAATTTATGTCTAATTTAGAGCCCATCATAACCCCTGCTGAAAGTGTTTCTCATCCTCTGAGAAACTTAGTGTCATCATTGTGCTTCATCCATGGCCCTGGTGGCCTCTCTCTTATGCATTAAGAATCTTGGTTGTAAGCTCTGTAAGGACAAGCCCAAAAACATATTTGTTCAAAGAAAAATCATTATTTCTTGGGACCATTAGCTTGCTTTCTTGACCTTATTCAATATGAGTTCTTGAATATTTTTTTAGTTTAGAAAGTTCTTCCATATCCTTATCAACCTTTTGCTACCTTGTTCCTCCATTTGGACAAGTCATTTATTTGGCTTAGGACTGCCTCTATAGGATTTCTGGGTCACTGTAATTCCTACAAGATCATCCTGTAGAAAACACAGTCCCTTTGTAAGCTAAAGTAAAGGAGTGGAAAAAATGATAGAAATGGTGAAGGAATGAATGGTAATAAGTGGTAAAATAAAAATGTGAGTGACAAGGGTCTCTTTTTGATCATCCTTTTCTCTTTGACCATCCTTCTTTCTGACCTCCAACTGGAAATTTCATGAAAATGGAGATGATGCTCTCTTGGTTTTCTTTTCAAGAATGAAATTGGATGGATGAATGGTGAATAGATAGTGAATACAAACTGGATGGAGGGCTTGGAGTACTGTGGTAATCTTGGCCTTTGCAAAAATTTCTTCTTTTAACTGTTTTCCTTATTCCTTGAAATTGTCACACTTCATAATTTGACTTTTCAACATTGCATGAGTGAAGGAGTGAGTTGTAATTAACTAGCTAAAGGGGGCTGAGACTATTGACCAATCCTTAGCTTATAAAACCTCATCTCTCATGCATTAACAACAAATTTATAACTATAATATGCTCAAGAGAAGAGGTCAAGAATATTTCATACCTGTACCTACCTAATGGTTGTTGGAGAGACATGCATGATGCTATTCAGTTGATGTTGATTTGAAAGTGTTGGATGCTGATGTTTATGATCCTAACACTACTTCTAAGCTCTGGAGGAGCTTCGTTGACCTTTGGATTCCCTTTAAAACTGCTCATGACCAATCTTGTAGGTGTTGTTTTGTCCACATCTCCCAAACGGTAGACTGGATTGAGTTAAAACTTTTTTAGCATGTTGTCATCATCATTATGCACCTCCCCATAGAAAAAAATTGGTCATTGGTTGCACGTATCTTGAGAAAAACTAAAAATGGTTGAAGGTGATGGAGGCCAAATTCTTGTAAATAGTGCACTGGAATTTGCTGAAATTGCTTTGGCATGTTACCATCATCCATATGCATCTCCCCATGAAAAAACTTTTTAAATGGATGCAAAAATATTGAGAAAATGCAAAAATGTCTGAGGGTGATGGAGGCCAATTTCTTGGAAACTGTGCACTGGAATTTGTTGAAATTGGCTTAAGCATGTTATCATCATCCATATGCATCTCCCCATGAAATAGCTTGGAAAATGGATGCATGGTTTTCAAGTTATGGAAAATGAGTAGTAGAAGCTTGAAAATGATGGGTGGATGGTGAAAATAGATGAGGGTGATGGATTGGCATGGCCTTGGCCCTGTTGGAGCATTTGAGCGAAGTAGGAGAAAGTCAAAATTTGTCTTCTTTTGACTAGGCTTGACCAATTTTCCCTTTGGTACCAACTTTGTTCTTCTTTCTTGTAGATTTTGGAAAGTACATGCATGCACGGAGCAAGGATTCTTTTATTTTTTCTCTTTTTGCTTTTCTTCTAGGCCTACTATTCGCCTCAATGAGGTTTTCAACTAGTAGGTCTACCTAGGTGCCTCAAAGGAGGTTTTCACCTAGGATCTTCTTTTTTCCTCTTTTTTCTCTTTTTTTCAACCCATTGACTACCTCTTGGAGGTTTTTAATCAATGAGCCAATCTGAGGTGCCTCCAAGGAGGTTTTCTACCCTACCCTACTTGAAAAAAAAATCACTTTCAAGTATAAGAGTACTTCCAATGGAGTCATGTCACGTCAATATCATAGCCAAAATTATGTCTAGGCATGAAATGTATGCGTCGACATGTACCTGGATTTATAAGACCAAATTATTTGACTTTAAAAGGATCAAATATAGTTGAGGAAGAGAGTGATGTTGCAACTTAGTGACTGTCTGGAACCATATTTCTATATAGTTGTGATTTCCTTGGTCCTTTTGCTGATGTGGATCATTCTTCATGTCTTCTTTACCACGACCTTCAAATATTTCTCGTTTTGTGATTGCTCTCTTGAATACATGGAGGATTCGATGGTAACCATGAGGGAGTTCTCTCAATCTCTAATTTTCATGTCTACTCTTCATCAGTCACAGCTTATGGTTTTGTGGTCTTCTTATTTGAATTTCTTCCTTTGGATGTGGTCCTTCAATGATATCAAGATGATCTCTTATTTGCAATACTCTTCCTGAGCTACGGTGAATACCATTGATCTCAAGAGGAGATGTTTGGAAGTGTTGTACCTTAGCATTTTAAGTGGGCTGAGCTACTTCAATGTGTGGGTTTGGAAATGGTGGTACAGGTAGTTGAGTGGGAGTGTATATTTGAGATGGATGTGGATGGGGTTATGGTTGTGGTGGAGGTGAATGCTAGGCATAACATGGAGTTGGGTATGGAGTCTATTGAGGAAAATATTGAGGATATTTTGGATGGCTCCCATAAGTTCCTTGCCAAGATTGGGGTTGAGCTGGGTAATGTTGCCAAGGGAAGAGTGTGTTCCAATTACTTTGATGTGGATGTGTATAAACTTGAAATTGTTAATTAGGCTCTTTCATCATATCAAGCTGAATAGGCTTCCATGGTCCTCTTGGAGCTACATAACATTGTTGCATTGGCAATTGACTTGCTCCACTGTTCTCTTGGTGAACTTCCCTTAACCTTGGTAATGATGGATAGTGTTTAACATCCTATGATTTTGCAACACAAATATTAGCATTTTCTTTTCCTTTATCTTGCATTCTTAACATTTCTACTTGTTTTGTTAGATTGCTAGGAATTTCCATTTTAAAATCATCAAACAAATTTCCATGTTTAGCTTGACTTACTGATCTTGATGCTGATTTACCTACTCTTGCTTTTCCTCTTGATATGTGTTTACGTGTTTCACAAATTTCCTCAAATGATAATTGATATACATCATATCCATTCATGAGATGAATGATATCAATCCACTCATCCCTAATTGTTCTAAGTAAGAGGGTTTTTAGTGCGTCGGATAGTAAATGTTGTAGTTTTCCCCTCTTAGCATTGTACATGAACCTCTCTATTAGATTCTCGAGGCTCTCATCTTCTCTTTGGTTCATTCTAAAGATTTCTTCTTTAAGATCATGATCTTTATATTTTTCTAGAAATATCTTTTGCATATCATTCCATGATATTATTGAATTAGTCCCTAAACTCATGAACCATCTAAGAGCTCTATCCTTCAATGTCACCAGAACTAATCTCAGTTTTTTATTTTTTAATAAGTAACCATAAGATCTACAAACAATTTCAAATTCAAAGAGAAAGGTTTCCGGATCCTCTGACCTTAGACCTTGAAATTTTTTTAAAAAATATGGAGGGATGGTCTTCATGTGTGCACTACTATCAGTATCTTGATTGGGAAATCCGAGAGGATATTTCTCATCATCTCCATCCATTTCTTTTACATTCTATGTCATCTTCCTCTTCTACCTAAAAAAGTTAATGGTGATGTGGCTCTTACTACACGACATGATAAAATGGGGGGTTGGGTTGGTGTTGGATATTTTTTTGTTTTTATGATTGAATGAAAACTATAATGCAATCCAATTTTCTACTTCTGAAACTAAATATAGCTAATGAAAATATTTTTTTTGTTTTTCCAAAAATTAAAAAGAAATGAATCAACTAGGGAAGAAAAAATGCATACTTTAAAACCCCCCGACAACGGCACCAAAAAGTGATGAGCCTCAGTATTGCAACAAGAATGTTGCAACTCTCAAGGCTATTGACTTTAATTATCAACTCGGGGTTCATACAAACTTAAGAGGTGTCAGCACTATATGTGCAGCGTACAATGGGTCCTTCCTTCACTATCATGATGTAATGGAATGAATGTACTGAATTCAAATCCTAAACTAATCTTAGAAAATGAAATGTTTGAAATGCAACCTTAACCTATTGCAAGAAAGAAAGTACAAGGGAAGAGATGAAAATTCAATGTTAAATCAGACCATTTCCTAATTAACTATCAAGAAAAGTTATGCTTTGCAATAATGCTAAATTATTGTGAACCAAATGCTACTATCTAAGAGTGGAAGCAAGAAGCATCAAACATCAAACATCCCTAATGTGTAAGTAAAGGGAGTAAAATAAATCTGTTTTTGTCTTTTTGTCTTTTCATGCAAAATCAAATATGTAAACTAATTTCATTTGGTGATGTGGCAGGTGAATTAAGGATGTTAGAGGTTGGATGGAAAGGTTAGGAGATGGTTGGATGGTGTGGGATACCCTTGGGAAGCTTTTTATGACTTCCTATATGCTTTCCCCCAATTCGGCCTCAAAACAGGCCATTTCAGGAAAAACTATAGGATCTACTAGAAACCTACAGGATGATCCTATAGGAATTATAGTGAACCTACAAGATACAACTGAGAGAAAAAAGTGAGGTGTTGGAGGTGATGGGAGGCCTAGGAAAGGTGCGTTATGGGTGGAATGGAGTGGAAAAAATCCGCATCAATCAGAACTCAAAACCAAAGTTGGGAGATGGATGGATTTGCTCAAAAAGCTTGGAGAAGTTTCCTTGTGAAATTATGAAAATGGCGAGGGTTTGATGACAAAGAAAATCAAATCCAAATTGGATCAGAATTTTTTTTTTATTAAATAGGATGTCTTAGGTCCCTATTCCAATTTGAATCACTCAAAAATACCTATGTTAACCCATGCAAAAATAAAATAAAAAAACATTACTAGTCGAAAATCTAGAAATTTGAGAACTAGTGAGCTAGTAAATCTAAAAAACGCTTAACCAAATCAAGTGAAAATGCAATGGGGTAATTTTTTTATTGAACTAGAATGTTTTTTTGATCTAATTAAAGTGGAATCAATTCTATTGAAGCTCGTTAGCATGCTCTAAAAAATAGCATAAATTTATTTTCTTTGCTAAAAAGGAGGTCCAAAAATCTAGATTGGGAATAAGAAGACTAATCCAAGCAGCTCAATGATTACTATGAACTTACAAAGCTTTTCCAAGGATGAAATAATGCTTGTGATCCTGTTAAATAACCTACATCAACCATTTAACTCAATCCTACAACAAGAAATTATTAATCCTAAATGCATAAATAGAAAGACATAAAAACTAGAGATGCATGTGAATAAGCGATGAAAAGAAGGAAATAAAATGATACGAAAGGGCTGTGAGGTTCCTAGGATGGTCAAGCCCAAGGAAACTCAGAGACCCATAGAAGAGAACAAGATTTAGAATCTGAACATGACACCAATCTTCATTATTTTTATCAATAGAATTACATCCCTGCAAGAAAATACAATGGAGCTACAAGAATACAAGCTCTCTCCATAATAACACTCATGAAAATCTTCTTAGAGGAAAATTCAACTTGGAATTTTTAAAAAATGATTAGGAATCATTCCCCATGAATGGAGGAAGATTTCCCCACCAAAATCCTTTGATTAGTGGATCTAGTCCCCAATACTAGGGATTCACATTAAATGGCAGGGAACACATTCCTAGATTTTCTCAATCATTCCTTAGAGGCAAATTTAACTTGCTACTTATACAAAATGATTAAGAATAATTCTCCATGGATGGAGGAAGCTTTCCCCACCGAAATTCCTTGTTTAGTGGATCTGCTCCCTTGATTGGCTGATCTCATTCCTAGATTTTCTCAATCATTGGAGTTCCATAATATATTGTTGAATTATTATTTATTATTTATCCTCCAGTAGTAGAGAAAAAATCCCTAAATTATCTCCTCCTCCAACTCTTCATATTCTTCCCATTATTCTCATAATATTCCACAAAAAATAAATAATATTAGGCACAAATATTTAATTATTCATAAACCTTCCTAATGAATATATTAAAGTTAAAAATAAATTATCTAATGCAAAAAGAGATATTTAATGTGATGAAGGATGGTAATAGGCCTTAATTTATCTTTTATTTTAGAGGCATGGGACTTAATTTATGTCTAATTTAGAGGCCCATCATTTGTCAATGAGGTCTTCTTAGATCTGAATGTAAAACTGAATGCATAAGGACACTGGTATTTGATTGATTGATTGTATAAGTGAGAAGAAGTGATCTTTCTTGCTACCTGTGTAAAGCTCTGTAAGTTGATAGTAGATGTTTAGTATACTTATCGTTGGTACAGATTTTATTCGAAAGTTTATGTTTGCATTAGTTTTGAAGGTATATGCAAGTTGATTAACGGAATTAGCGTATACACGCAATTTGGATTCAGACAAGTAGCATACACATTCCGATGCATGGTTTTTGAAGTTAAACTAGTTCTAAATGATGATGCAGGTTTCTGGGTTCAACACAGTGTTTTGGTTTCGGTGATCTGATTGTTCAGATTAATTGAATGTTGGTTGATGCATTTTAAGTTTAAAAGTTTTTTTTGGGTCCAGTATGAAAATTGGATGAAACATGGCCTTCAGATCGTGGCGTTGTGATCCTGGAGTATCCAGTCTAAAAATTCATGAAACATGGTCCATGGAGGAAGAAAGAAGGTTATAGCCTTTTGTAGGTTGGCACCTATGTACTAGTAAACAAGTTGGCTGGTACATGAGCTAGGGGGTTGCAGCTCCCTTCCAGTAGAAGCTGGAAAATGAGAGAAGGTTGTAGCCTTCTGCAGGTGGTTGCCTATGTACTAGTATGAGTTTGCACTAGTACAAGATTGTAAATATATTTTCTTATTATTAAAAGAAGACAGAGATGACAACAATAGGTGGTTTTCACCCACATTGGGTTTCCACCTTAAATCTTGGTGTTCATGTGTGTTGCTTATGTGTGATGCTTTATTCTATTTTTGCTGCACTATCTAATAAGTTACCGATGCATTGGTTTATGATCAACACATGATAAATTATCTAAATCACAAGTTCTTTGGATATACGTTGGTTTCTCTAATCATAGTTGCGTGTACAAAAAAGTTCACTTCACTGAGGTAGCATATATAAATCTATTTGGGAAATAAAATTATTGATCTGATAATACTGATTCACCCCCCTCTCAGTATTATTTCCAAGAGGCTTCATTATGGAGTGGTTAGCGAAGCAACATGAAGTAGCGTCATGGAGAGCACTAATAGTAGCAGTAGAGACAGCAAAGCCAAGCATACTGGTATGTGACAAAGGGAAGAGGAGGATTGTCAATCGCATGGAGGAGGAGAAAAGCTACAAGTTTCGAGCATATCCACTTGGAGAGCAAGTAGTTATGGCTATAAAGGAAAAGAGGCACCAACGCGACAAGCGAATCGTACCAAGGTAGTGGGATAAGAAAAGAATGGAAGAAGCGAAGAATGAGTTGCATGAGATGAATCAGCAAATCTGAAAGGAATTAAAGCTTCACAAATAGGATATTGACATGTAGCAGTAGCAGATACAGTAGGGGTTGCAACATGTGTAGACAGATGCCCATAAAAGTAGTAGATTCATCTGAACAACTTGCATCAACAGAATAGGGTGAACCATCATAGGAGCAAGACTTCGCTTATGATATAGAATAAGCACTTCAATAGTTATATGTAGACATGGAGCAACAAAAGTTGGAACAGGACACTGACCTCATGCCTCACCACAAAGAGGTCGACCGACCTACTTTAATGCATCTAGATGATGAGAAAGTTTTGATTCACCAAGGAGGCACTAAGATCCTTGTTGGTCAGCCGGAAGAAGAGATGCACAACATCTCATTTAATTAATCGCATCATAGAGTTGTGGGGTCTCACAGAATACCAACTCAAAAGTATCATACATCTCCTACACAAGTTGAGGAATTAGTGATCGTGAGTGATGTGCACAAACATCTAGCTACCTTGGCCAATGCAAACAGAGTGTATGCCGAAGCCACTAGTGACGAGCATCATAATTGGGTAATTATATGGGCCTTAATTCACCTCCTAACTTAGTCAACTCAGCTATTCTCATAACTTATTTCATACTTTTGATGATATTTTGTTTATGAGATGAGTTAGAGTTGGATATTTTGCTTTGTGGTCTAATATACATTTAATGCAGGACTAAAAGAGAAAATTAAGGAATTTTAGCAAAGACCAAGGTAAAAACTTGAATGAGACAAGGGAGCAGTATTATAGGAGGTAAACCCTCCTCATTTACTACACCTCCATTTGAATATTCCTCCATCAGCTCAGAGTGCAAACAACCAAACCATGAGGAAAAGAAGGCATCAGAGCAAGTGAGAGACAAAGTATTAGTTTATCTCGAGTTTGGGAGATGAGTCTCGCTAATTTTAAGGAAGTCATTAGAGACATTATAAGTATAGGTAGATAGGCCTAGGACCTCAGTAGGATTCATATTTTTTATTGTAAAACTCTACTTTATTTTTCGAGCTGTGAGACTTGTGACAATTCTTTTGATGTAATCTGTTGTTTTGGTAATAATAATGAGTTTTGTTTTGAGACAATACTGAGTTAACTCAAAGGTATGAAGCTCTTCTGTTAGGGCCCAACACTAGTATCCAATGCTCCTCTTTATTTTACATTTATTCTTAGTGTAGATTTATAGCTTAGTTGTTAGTTTGCTTAGTAGATGTATTTCCATTACAAGTAGTGTAGATTAGATTGGTTGTGTACTAGTTTGCTTCCATTTTTGCCTTCCTTCAAGTAGTAGGTTAGAAAGGAGAAAAAGGATCACTACAAGGTTGTCAGTAAGTGTCTTGGCCTCACATCCTCCCTCTGGGACCATGAAATGAGGAAGAGACCCTTCAACAGCCCCAAAAACACAGATTTCTAGTTCTTTTATGAGCTTTGGAGTTTGTTGTCTTTAATTCAGTAGTTGGTTAATGTTGCAAGGAAGATTTCATTTTCATTTTTTCCCATCTCCATGTCTACAATAATATCTCACTCATTCTTTCATTTCCTTCAACAAATTTCTTCGTGCACGATATAGGCAGTTGATTCATGCTTTTCCAGTTTATGAAAAATGTATCTTGTTGCATAGTTCTTTCTGGAAGACACACATGTTTTATGCTGAGTAGGTACTTCAGGAGGAGACCAAGAATTCATAACTAGTAGCCACCTTCCACTTCATCCACCTTAGCCATCCCTTGTTTCACCATCACCCTCACTAGTGTTTCATCATTTTTCATTGAAGTTTCCCTAAACACATTAAGTGAATCTAGCCATCACTTATCTTGGATATTGACTCCTGAGTGCTCCTAGAAATTATAACACTCCATTACACCCATCACACACCATTCTTAAGCTCCCCAATACCTCCAACATCTCACAATTAGCTCTTCAATGTATCCTATAAGTTTCCTGTAATTCGTAAAGGATCATCGTGTAGGTTTCTAGTACATCCTGTAGGTTTTCGTGAAACGACTTCTTTTGAGGCCGAATTGATGGAAAACCTCTAGGAAATCACAAAACACCTCCTAGGACCCCTCCACACCATCCGAACACTCCAAAAAACCTTCTAAACATCCTCAAACACCTTCCATCCACCTATCACATCCACAGAACAATTAGTTTGCATACTTGATTTTACCTAAAAAACCAAAAAATGTGAAAACAACTTTAGTTTAGTATCTTTGCTATACATTAGTATGGTTTGATGCTTTTTACTTCTACAACTTAGATAATAGCATTTGATTATTTTTTATTTAGAAATTCTGCTTAACATAGATTCTTAAATGGTTAATTAGGGTATCTTGTGGTTTAGCATTACATGTTGGCCTTTTCCATTACTGCAGTAGAGTAACTCTCTTAGAGTAGATTTACCCTTCTTCCATCAAAGAATTAAGCTTCTTCTAACTCTACAGAATTTTGGCTTGGAACCCAAGTGGTCTCTCGCTAGTTGAACAGTGACAATAGGCAAAACCATCACTTTTATTTGTGCATACAACACTGTCACCTCCAAGTTTGTATGAACCCCAGGTTGATAAGTAAAGTTGGTAGCCCAGGAGTTGAAACATCCTTGATAAAATATTGGTGCTCATCACTTTTTGGCTTTGTTTCCAAGGAGGTGTCTGAGTAGAATGTGACTACTGCTTTCTTTTCTTTTATTTCTTGTCTTCAATATTCTGCCATTAGTTTATTTCTGTAAAAGTAGTCTAGATGTTTCCTTCCTTTCAATTTTCATTATCTACTTTCCTTTCTATTTTGTAAGTAGGATTTCAATTCAACAAGTAGCTTTTTCATTCTGTCAGTAATTTTCATTCAATAGGAAATTTCAATTTTGCAAGTACTTTCCATGTTTTAAAAAGAATACAAAACCAACCCAAAAATATTTCCTTTCATGCTGTTATCTCAAAATCAAGCACTGGAAGGCTGCAGACCAGGAAGACTTCAAGTAACTATTTCAAACCAATCTTTTAGCTAAGGCTTAGCCTCCTTAGCCTGAGAGGGCTCTCTCAAAGGGTTAATGATATTGATTAAAGATATGGATAGATGGCTAACTCTATGGTTTGTGATTTTATATGTTTGTAGATTGGAAGATGAAGACTTGCTACCATTGGGCTATGGAGTCAATGACAGGGATAAGGATAACAAATAGCTCTTCTTATAAAGTTGAGGCTTGTATATACTTCAATGAAAGAGTGACACATTCAAGAAATCTCAATAACTTGAAGTTCATAGGAGTCAGAGCATGTGGGCATGAATTCTGAGTAATGATACATCAAGGTATTTAAAAGGACAGAATTTAAAGTGATATCAGAGTTTAATACCTAAAGGAAGTCAGAGCATGAGTAACCATGAATTCTGAGTAATAAGTATTAAAACATTGAAGAAAAACATCCAAAGATAGGACTCAAAAACTCAATTCACCATAGTTTAACACTTAAAGGAAGTCAGAGCATGTTCCTCCATGAATTTTGAGTAATAAGCATTAATACTATGGAAGTAAAGCATATCAAAGATAAAAGATGAAGCTCACTGAAGTGCACTAAGAATCTCAGCTTCAGAAAAGTCCAATTGCTTCTGTATATATCAATCCTTGCATAGCATTTACAAAAGTAGTCTTTTTCTCTAACATTTTCCAACCCTTTGTACATCAGTTCTTCTCCCATATATAGATTTCATGTAGATTCCTTCCTCCAACATGACGGGAATTCGAATTCCTCCTAACCTGACACCTAATGACACTCAAAACTAACTATTAAATGCAAAGGACAACTAACTAGGAGTCCTAGAGACCTAATACAACTAGGAGTGTAACTCCTTATTATGACTAAAACAACCTTATCTAAACATTTAAAACATTCTTTGACACCTAAGACTCCATGAAGTCGAACTTGATGAAGCCTCCCACGTGGTCACCCAACTGCTGATGACAAACCCTAGAAATTAGGGAACATGTTTCCCTGTTTTTAGGTTTAGATCCTTGAACATTGCAGAGCCTTTATCTCTTCATCCATGACACATTTTATGAAACTGAAGGAGGTTTTTGTAGCCCATGTTGTCTAGAACAAAAACCTCTCCTGGTTTTTTAAAACATTCCTCCAGCTGTTCAGAATCTGTCCTTGAAAAACACGTGGCAAACAGGAAAAAATCCGTTTTCTGAAAGTAGGGTCTCAATGAAAGCTTAGTATCTCCCAACTGAAAACACTTATGAAGAAATTGAGATAGGTTATTGTATTAGGAGAGTTGATGAAGATAAACCTCCTTCAGAATTCCAAAATAGCCTTTCATGTGACCAGAAACGGATTTTGAAAAACACTGCTAAAACCAGTAGACAAAGCTTGACTTTCTGCAGTTTCGTAGCGCAAGTTTAACCATAAATTCCTCCCACCTCAGAACGAATTTGAAGAAACGGAAAGAGGTTTTTTTAGTGCAGCATGTTAGGAATAAAAGCCTCTTTCATTTTGCAAAATTAAGTTCTCAGCTGCTCAGGAAAGCTTTTATAATTTGACTAGTAAAAGCAGAAAACAGAGTTTTTCTGCTAAAACAGGCTGCTACAGGGGTTTCGCAGCGCGCTACGAAATCACCTAAAAGATGTTGCGCTGCGAAAATGCTAAAAATGATTTATGTTCTTTACCATCAAACAAATGTAAGACATTTGGCATTGAAATTTTGTCAGTGATAACACATGCCTCGTAGGAATATGGACAACTTAGGAAATGTTTTTCCAAATACCCCCACTACATCCAACAACCAACCTTCTCTCTTCTTCGGTGGCTATGAACTGGAGGAACCCTTAGGTGAGAAACCTGACATATTTGAAGAACCTACAAGGGAAGAAGAAGAGGAGGAACCCATTCCTACTGAGCCAATGGCTAAAAACCAAAATGACAGAGGGAATAGAGAGAGAGTTGATGGTGCCTTCCCCATCAGGGAAGCTAATGGGGACACTAAGATGAAAAATATAAGCCCCTTTGTCCTAGCTCATTTCCATGGCCTAACCACAGAGGACCCCGACACTTTCCTGTTTGAGTTTGTTGTTATATGTCAAACCTATGACTATACAGATAATGACAAAAAGTTAAAACTATTTCCATCTACCCTCAAGAATGTAGCATTGCACTGGTTCATGGGTTAACCTACATATAGCATCACAACATGGTCTCAGATGTAGTAGGCCTTTAACAACAAATATCGGGACTACTATTAGTTAAAGGATACTAAAGAAGAAATTTCCAGGATGACCATAGGCCATGATGAATCCATAGAGGACTACGAAAAAAGATTCCATGTCAGTTACAAAAGGGCCAGGTGCACACTTGACCCTGAGTCACTAAAGTTGGTCCTGCTTATGGGAGTAAGAGAAGATATTCTGGATACCTTACATTTGTTAGCAGGAGAAGATATCTACCAATTACCCTATGCGGATATCAATACTATCTTTAGAAACCATTCTAGGGTAGTGAGGAAAAACGGTAGGGATAGTCAACCTAAGGCTAGTACTGTTGAAAATGGCAACAAGAAATGCTAAAAATAGAAGTGCTAAAAATAGCATTTTGGGTACCAGTGTTGGATTGAGCAACAAGGAATGAAAAATGGAAGTGCTAAAAATAGAATTGGTTTTTTTAGTAGTTCAGGATGGATTCGTATTTTAGTCAGTCCCTGGACTAAAAATAGGAAGTAAAATTAAAATTTGATATTAACAACCATTTGTAAATTAATTAATTAATTCATCTTGAGTTAATGAGTTAAGGAAAAACAAACTTGAAGTCTATGTGAGAACATGCAACAATTTATCTATTAATTGAGGAATTTATCCTTTGGTTAAAGAGATAAGCATGAGTTGTGATTAGTTGGCTCAGTTAACTGAGTCAAGTCCAGTTAGAATAATTTAACAGTTTTTTTAAATTAATGTGAGTTCAGTTAGTTAATGCTTGCATGCATGCAACTATTGCACTTCAGATAACTAAATATTCTCTCATAAATAACTCACGCATGTAATTTTGGAGAAAGACACAATTGAGATCAGAGGAGGGACAGTGTGCTATTAGATTTTTCCTGTAAAGGAAAATCATCCAAGTAGAAGGATTAAGGTTCCTTGAGGATTGGGCAGTTTTACAGGGTGTGAGATTAGTGTGAGAGATCAGTGTTACACTTGGTAACAGGAGGATCACCCAGGAAAAACTATGCAAGGAAATAGGAGTCTTGGAGGGAAGAGGAGAAGGCTTAGGATAAGTCTTGATTGCCTATGAGCATCCAGGAGGATTGCACTAAGAGCTAGCTAGCTGTGAGAGCTAAGGCTTTGTGTAATCCTTATGTATTTCCACCTTCATCTCTGAGGATTGTTCCGAGAGCTGGCAAGCTATGTGAGAGCTAAGGCTTTATATATTTCCACTTGTATAATAATATAGTGACGGGGTTTTAGTTTGGTGCTTTCACTTGGTTATATATTTTGTGTTATGTGTGATTGATTTCTCCATATGAGTTATATGTGTTCTTATTGATGTTGCTCAAATTGATTAAGCTTTCACTGAATTGATTGTAGAATTAGATCAAGTATTTTTCTTAGTACATTACATTATTAGGCGATCTACAGGTGGGAAATTTCTACATGGTATCGAAGCAAAGGTGATCAAATTCTATAAATCTGATCTGAAAGTATAAGACAATGCAAATAAACCTAAGAAAAACAAGATTTGAATATAGATAAATGCTTCACTTTATTAATCAAACCCTTAAGGTAGGGAAACACCATACATTCACTCCTTCAGGAAGGAGAACACTCCACAAGCCATATGCCTATTCATACAATAATCCTTGACATCCCTCAATGTGGGGTGTCTAGCCTCTATATAGGCCTCATACATACAATACCATGGGTCATTACCATGGTTTCGTCAACACCATCTATCTAATACCATGGGCCCATTACATTATTACTAACTACTTGTGGTGCCTTACATGATATGGGTTAACCACCTTATTTATTACTATGGCCCATACCATTATTACATTATTCCCTCGGGTACCTCCATTTGTACCCCATATTATCCCCCCTAGGTATATTACATTCCACCCACCTTAACATGTTTCGTCCCTGAAACATGGGAAGAACACAAATAATAAGATCTACTCAAAAGAGTAGTCCACTGGTACCATTCACGTGCATCTAGCCATCCAAGAGAAAGGTGAACCCTCAATCTCGTTGGTGCCTCGCTTGCTTGAGATGGAAGTTGACCTTGGCAGCTCTTCTTTGTTGATGTGTAGTAGGTGGATCTTTGCTCCTCTCTATCTGTCATGCAGGTGTTGTTGTCCTTGTGGCTAATTGGTTGCCATCTTGTTGGTTGTTTTCTTGCAGGGTGATGTGGGTGATGATATGTTGAAGTTTTAACCCACGGTGTCTTTTTATTTAATTCACCCCTTACCAGAGCCTGACTATTATCTGGTGCATGTTGTGGTGCATGCTATGGTGTTTTATCTTCCAATATTACTTCAACCACTGAGCCCTCATCTGATGTATCAGCACCTGTAACTTTTTCTACTTCAGCCTCTGTTTGTGTTTGATTGTCGATCATCAAAGGCTCATCATCTAATATGTCAGTGCCTAGAACATCTTCTGCTTCAACCTCCATGGACTCTACCTGTTTATTGATGGAAATATCCTGTAATGTAATTTTCTTCTTTTTATACTAGAGCTTCAGGAATTTCTTCTACACATTAATATTTATAGTACCCACTGATTCCATCCAAGGGGATCCCAAAACAACATCCTCATGTCCATATCTGAAGCATAAAAATCAGAATGTAATACATACTTGTCCATAGAAATCTTCAAATCTGTATAAACTTGCACCTGCTCATTATTAACGTGTGTGTGTTACATGTGTTTTGCTGGCACTTGTAATTTTTTTTCCAAATTGACATTTATGAGATTTTTGCTTGCAACTCGGATTTATAGACACAATGATTTTCTCCTTCTAATTCAATCCATGAACTTGCAATAAGGATATACCAGTAGGAAATAACCCCTCACGTTTCTCCTTATCTTGTTTTCTAGCTTGAGACCATTTGTCTAAAAGGACTCTTTCAAATTCTGCATCTGAAAGTTTGGGCAACTGGTTGTAGTCAAGTGAGAAATACCATTTGGTAGTCTCATCTTTGAAACCAAGCCACACTAAACCCTTCCAATCTTTCCCATATGTGAACTTTGTTTGTTTTATGAATTTTTCAATAGTAGGACCACTATCTTTCCCTGTAAAATATAGCATCTCCATGAAGAGAGTTTGAGAAAAATTCACTTGGCGAAATTTTGAAATGGCACAATTCCATCAATATTGCTCAGAATCTCTATTATGACCTGTTTTCAGAAATAGAACAACCATTTTGCATCTTCCCATGTGGTAGAAATCCCAATCTAGGCACTGGAATTTCAGATTCGCGTTGTAACTCTCCCTCTGTCACCAAAAATTCTGAAAAAAAGAGCTGATTTTAAAGCAACGATATCTCCCTCATCCGAACTCCGATTCGATTGATTTTTTTTTAAATCGGGTATTTTTTCACAAAGAATTTAGATCTGCAATTATATTTTGCAAATTTTTCCCCAAAACATACAGATCTACGATGCAAATTCGCTGCCCCGAAAAAATATCTGCAACACCACTGATTTTTAGATCAGTGATATCTCCTTCATCCGGACTTTGATTCAGTCGATTTTTTTTTGAAATAGAGTATTTTTTTCACAAAGAATTTAGATCTGCAATTAGATTTTGCTCTAATATATATATATATATATATATATATATATATATATATATATATATATATATATATATATATATATATATATATATATATATATATATATATATATATATATAGAGAGAGAGAGAGAGAGAGAGAGAGAGAGAGAGAGAGAGAGATATGATCTACAAACTCACCGCCCCAGAAAGTTCCTGCAAAAAATTAAAAAAAAATCTCCACTTTTGCCCAAGAAAGTGCTCTGATACCACTTGTTATAGATATGATACCACTTTTTATGGCTCTAATACCACTTGTTACAAATCTGATCTAAAATTATAAGAAAATGCAAATAAACCCAAGAAAAACAAGATTTGAATATAGATAAATGCTTCACTTTATTAATCAAACCCTTAATGTAAGGCAACACCATACATTCACTCCTTAAGGAAGGAGAACACTCCACAAGCCATATGCCTGTTCATACAATAATCCTTGACATCCCTCAATTTGGAGTCTCTAGCCTCTATATAGGCCTCATACATACAATACCATGGGTCATCGCCATGATTCCATCAATACCATCTATCTAATACCATGGGTCCATTACATTATTCGGATGAGGGAGATATTGTTGATTTAAAATCAGATCTTTTTCTATAAAATTTTGTGACGGCATGAAATATGAAACAGATTGGTGTGTTAGCCAAGAACCTCTATGCACTTGAGGTACAAGTTGCTTGCAAAGCCTTGAGGAGCAAGGCAAAGGTTACATACTTGGTGGTTGAGAGGGAGAGTAAATTACCTTTGAACATGCAGATATTGTTGATTTAAAATCAGATCTTTTTCTATAAAATTTTGTGATGACGTGAAATATGAAACAGATTGGTGTGCTAGCCAAGAACCTCTATGAACTTGAGGTACAAGTTGCTTGCAAAGCCTTGAGGAGCAAGGCAAAGCTTACATACTTGGTGGTTGAGAGGGAGAGTAAATTACCTTTCAACATGCAGCACCAAAAGAAGTCTTAGACAATTGTGGAGGAGCCACAATTGGTGAGGCAGCTTCAGGAGTTTGTGGAGCAGCCACAACTGGAGAAGCCGAGAGGAGACAGAGTGGAGGCATCCACTCATATAGAGACCTCCGTTAGGGGGAAAATTTGAGCTAGGTGGGTAGAGGGATCACATGTAACCATACCTCCAGGTAGGTGGTGGGACGATGTGGAGTGATCGTCCCAAGTAGGAGGGCTAGGATCGTTGAGGTGCCCAACTCCTTTGATTAAACTTTGCTACAGGAGCCCTAATGAGGAGTAGTAGAACTAATTGATTGGGTAGAGATAGATGTGGATGGAGCGGTAGAGAGAGTTACAATGCAGGGGTCCCAGGACTATGTAGAGCTAGGAGGCTGCAATGATGCGAGAGGCATAGGAGTGTTGCACTAGTGCAGGATGGCACAGAGAGGTGTACAATGGCGCAAGATGCATGGAGCGTTGCAATAGATCAGAGGTTAGAGAGGGAGCACTTGTGAGTAGCATGTAGAGCTTCAGCATCAGAGTATGGTTCTAGCCCAACAGAGAGATCAATGGGGAGCTTTTTTGTTCTGAGAGTTGTTGGAGAAACCAGACTTGGTAGAAGTGTTGCATGCAAAACATTCTAGAGGTACAAGATCGGGCTTGAGTTGAAGCCTTTGTTGTTGAGAGGGAGTGTTGAAAATGGCAACAAGAAATGCTAAAAATAGAAGTGCTAAAAATAGAATTGTGATTTTTAGCAGTTCAGGATGGATTCCTATTTTAGTCAATCCCTGGACTAAAAATAGGCAGTAAAATTCAAATTTGATATTAATAGTAGTTTGTAAATTAATTAATTAATTCATCTTGAGTTAATTAGTTAAGGAAAAACAAACTTGAAGTCTATGTGAGGACATGCAACAGTTTATCTATTAATTGAGGAATTTATCCTTTAGTTAAAGAGATAAGCATGAGTTGTGATATTGAGTTGTAATTAGCTGGCTCAGTTAACTGAGTCAAGTCCATTTAGATTAATTTAACAGTTTGTTTAAATTAATGTGAGTTCAGTTAGTTAATGCTTTCATGCATGTAACTGCTACACTTCAGATAACTAAATATTCTCTCATAAATAACTCATGCATGTCAGTTTAGAGAAAGACCCAGTTGAGATCAGAGGAGGGAAAATGTACTATTAGTTGGATGGATTTTTTCTATAAAGGAAAATCATCCAAGCAGAAGGATTAAGGCTCCTTGAGGATTGTGCAATTTTACAGGGTGTGAGATCAGTGTGAGAGATCAGTGTTACACTTGGTAACAGGAGGATCATCCAGGAAAAACTACACAAGGAAATAAGAGGCTTGGAGGGCAGAAGAGAAGGCTGAGGAGAAATATTTAATGCCTATGAGCATCCAGGAGGATTGCACTGAGAGCTGACTAGCTGTGAGATCTAAGGATTTGTGTAATCCTGATGTATTTCCACCTTGATCTGTGAGGATTGTACTGAAAGCTGGCTAGTTGTGTGAGAGCTAATGCTTTGTATATTTCCACTTGTATAATAATGCAGAGACGGGGTTTTAGGCTAGTGCTTTCCCCTGGTTATATCTTCTATGTTATGTGTGATTGATTTCTCCATATCAATTATATGTGTTCTTATTGATGTTGCTCAAATTGATTAAGCTTCCACTGAATTGATTGTAGAAGTAGATCAAGTATTTTGTTTTAGGACATTGCATTATCAAGTGATCTACAGGTGGGAAATTTCTACAAGTACATCATCTTCCAACTCATCCATCAAGGGTGAAATTGGAAACATGCTGGAAGATTTCAAAAGTGAGATGCTGCAAACCCTTGCCTTGCAACTGGACACCGTGAACATTAAAAGGAAGCAGGAGGAAGCAAAGAGATCCTTGGCCATCTTATGTCATAGATGCACCAAGAGACATCCTAGGAAAGAATTTCCATTGAACTCTATTGAAATTTTCTCGGTCTGTGAGGAAAACCACTCCACAGACAAGTGCCCTTCTTTACGCAGACCTAAAATTGTATATTAAGGAGTTGAAGGGGTCACTGCGCAACTTTTCTATATTAACTAAAGGAGACCTCCTGGTCCTAGACCATACGAGCAGAGCATGCAAGGGTCATCCCATGCATATTACAACCCCAACCAAACCATAGCTATACCTTCTTGGGGACCCCCTACTCATCCTTCCTATTCTACACCCCCTCCTTGGTCCTATGCATCTCAGTATCATTCCCATCTAGCCAGCTAGTCGTTTCAACCTTATGCTCCACCAGAACCTTAGTGGAATACACCACTCCAAGGTTGGAGGCCCCAATAAAACAATGATCCAACTCTGTTGCCTCCACCACATGCCCAACCACAACTCCTACATTCTTCTCCATCCAAGCAACCCTAGAAGCATGCTCAGTCAAATCCCAACCCGAACAATAGGCAGGCTCAGCAGGTACAATGGAGAGACATCATATCGAGCTTATGTTGTGGAAATCTAGGAGATTAACCTGAGATCTGGGAGAGCTCTCATGGATAACCAAACCCCCCCTCCACCTAGGGAGGTTAAGGAAGAAAGAGAGGAAAACAACCTTAAAGTAAAACCACCCTTTCCTGAGAGATTAGCCCAACCACTCCAGCCTACCCCAGAAGAGACTGAACTTCTGGGAGAATTGAAAAATATGTGTAAAGATCCCCCTTCTCCAGGCAATAAAAGATGTTCCCATTTATAATAAGTTGATTAAGGAGAAGTGCTTCAAGCATCTAGGGAGGTGAAAAAGGGATGCCCATACCATTAATGTCATTGGGCAATTGTCTGACTTAATGTTGGGGTAGGTAATATGTACAAAATATTTGGACCCTGGAAGCCCTGTAGTAGATGTGCACATCAATGGCACCATTGTCCCACACACTCTTATCGATCTTGAGGCTGCCATTAATGTGATGATCAAGGACACCATGCAGAATCTCAACATCCAAGGTTCATTGAGGAAGACCACAACAATTTTGTAACTTGCAGGTCGTTCCACAGTTACCCCTGACGGAACTGTGGAGGATGCGATGGTCTCCATTGACTCCTAGGAGTACCCTATATATTTCTTAGTTCTCCAGCCCAAGGCTAAGATTACTAGTTATCCTCACATCCTTGGGAGGCCATGGTTGACCACTGCCAATGCTTACATTAGTAGCAAAGCTGGGAACATGACCATCAAGAATGGCCATATGTTCAAGTAGTTAGTCCTATACCCTCCTCCTCAACCTGCTCTATAACATGATTTACCTTTATGGTTGGAGGAGGAGGAAGAAAATGAAGTTTATTCTGCCAAAATTATGCTTTGGAAGCAACCATGGGAAGAGGACAACACGATGAGGATGACTTGATTAAACACCTGCTCCAAAGTCCATCTCCCAGTTCATTACCTTTAGAAGAAGCAGTAAAGGTGTTATACAACAAATTGACCTCCTCATCAACTCAGAGGGGAAAGACATGATGACTGAAGCAAAGACCACAATTACAGGCCTTGATTCCACACTAACGTTGGCTGTACACTAACAACCTACTTTATAAAGCTTGTTACCAAGCCTAAGGGTGCATTAGTGACCCTACTAACTTAATTTGCTAGTCAGGGGATAGCATTAGTGAAACTTGGTGAAGTTACAAGGGTTAAAGGAATGAATTGACTCATAAATATCTAGATATTTGTTCCTAAAATTACTCAAGAAAAGCATGGAAACATCCAAAATCAACGTATTTGGAGGATTTGTAATCCGAAAGAAGGAGGCAAATGGGAAAGAGCTGAAAAGCATGGCAAGTTCATTTCTTTTTCCCTAGTGAACTCAAGGAGGAACTTGGCAACCCTAACTCAATTGCTACATAAGCAAAGTTAGGGCCATTGTGAAAGGGGTGGGAGCATTTGAAAGGATAGCCTACTTGACTATTGAGCATTGTCTCATATCATAAGAAGTTGGCAAGAAGGGAGAGAGAGAGAGAAGCTGAAGGGGCAAAGGAATGCTGATGAAATAGATGGTTGTAATCACTATTCCATTATCAATACAGAACTGCAGTTGTGTTTCCTATTCTATGGTGTCGGTATTATCATTCATTAAGTTTTTTGTTTGATACTTGTTTGTATGAATAACTTAGTTGTATGCAATTATATGTTCTTTATGTATTCATGTATTAGTTATCAGGGTTGTATGTTGTCATTATGCTTGTCTCTTCTTCGTGTAGGACTTAATCTGGAGCTGGCTCAGGGGACTTCTACCTAACTACATTTGTGCTCTCCAGCAAATCTACACGGAGGCTTTAGGTAATATCCTTCTCATACTTTGATAGTTGATAATTGTTTATGAACATGCATGTAACTTTGTGACAATTGCAGATAATATTATGGTCAGTCGAAGGTCCTAGGAAGACCTTTGAGGGTATTTTCATTCTCCATACACCGTGCATTTTACCCCATAGCAGAATTGGCGACTCCGCTGGGGACTATACATCTAGTTCCCGGTTTGCCCAGACATCTGTTGGTTTTCTCCTCCTTCTAATAGCTCCCTATACTTCTACAATCCCTTCTTGACCCACCAAATATCTTGTTTCATCTTGCCTACAAGTATTCATCTCTGAATCTAATCTAGAAAGCCCTCTTTTTGACTGATTTCCCACACTAACGCAGGTTAGCAGACTACACAGAGCTTTATAAAGCACTGTGTCTGCTTACAGGGAGTGTTAGTGGACCCATTAACTCTCTGTAGCCACTGTTACAGAGCGTTAGTCTCCCAATAACTTGATTTCCAACTGTGTTTGTAAGCCAAAAGTGATAGGAAGCCTTCTCATGGACTGAAATAAGATCTGTTACTACATTTGCTAGCAAAATTGGTGTCCTAAAAAGATTTTTTTTGGGAAATAATTTTTTGTTTTTCTTTCTTAAAATCATTTTTTACGAAAGAAAGACCCACATTTTTTATTCATCCTTCTGTTTAGCTGGTTAAAAGCTGCTCTATATTGGTTTCAATTAGTTGTTAAGAAGCATTGAAAATAAGTATTTTGGTTATGCATGTGTTAAATGACTAAGATGCATGGAAAAAATATGAATATGTAGAATACAACTTGTATTCATCAAATTGAAAATTTTTCAAAGCATTCTCTTGTGCATGATTTATTGAGTTAGAGTCTCATCGCATTTCATACGTCAACTCCCCTACCGAAGAGAATAATTAAGTACACATACCTAAAATTAATCAGTAACTCTTTATTGAGAAAACAAACATTAGTGGAGGCTAGGGTCTTGGGCTAAGCAGTGTGAGTGAACTGCCCAAGGTCAAAAACCAAACTAGTGTCATTAAAAGAGAGAAAAATTCCTTTTGCACTCATACTACTAGGAAAACTCCAGTAAAAGTAGAGAAAAATAGGAGACAACATTGGACTGTAAGTGAAGGTAGCTCACCTTCTTTTACAACTCATTTAGGTATTCTATGTATTGGGGATCCCTTCGGGGATTTCGGAGCTGAGTTGGGGACTCAAGTATCCTACCCACATAGCATGCTATCTACGACTATGTCCCCCCATGGTGGTGTTTGTGATCTGAGGTATATTTTAGTGGCCAAACTTTTAGGGACTTACACAAGGTGACTAGGATAGGCTGTCCTGGTACCTAACACGAAGAGATCTACTCTGTCTTCAGTTTTTGGGAGGATGCTCGTCTTCACGAGAGTACTTGGCCCCTCAATCTGAGGTTCGAGCAAAGCTCTAGAGTAACCGTAACCGTACATCTGGCCATCCTTCTATGTTATTCATTGATATACTAGGTTTCATCTCCAGTGATCAGTGCTTATCAGATAGGGAAATTTCCCTTTGTTTGTTGATTGATTCATTTAGTGTATTTTTTATATTTTTAGGCACCCATGTGTTATCATTTTTAGACTTTAACAAATATCACGATAAAATTTATTGATAAAAATTAACGGTCATCATGGCTACATCCAACCCTCGTCTCATTCATCGTTTTTTCCTTTCCTTGCCCTTTTTGTTTCTTCAGATTTCCTTTGATTATAGTCCTTTGATATCTTATATCTTCCCTAGATCAGGTTTTAATTTAATTTATTTACTCTTTGTTAAAATATTTTTATAAATAATAAATAAAATAAATAAATAAATAAATAATAAATCTTTTTTTTTACCCTAGACCATTATAGTATTAGTATTATCATATTAATATATTTTTAACATTATGTCACTTTTATTTTTAGGAATGAATTTACCCTTAACAATATCACTTTTAACATTAACAATTATACCAAGAATAAAAATAGTAACAATAGTTTAGTAATAATAATATTATTCTTTTAATAGAATTATTCACATTATTAATTAGTAATAGTGGATTATTTAACCTAGGCGAGTATTATTAGTAATATTAATTTGAAGTTAATAATAATAATATTACTATTATTTACTAGTAATATTGAATTATTACCCTAAACTATTATTAATATTAATAATAGTAACAATATTTATTTATGAAGTTAATAATGGTAATATTAATATCAAATTAAACAATCGTCTATTTAAATATTGAATTTACCCTAAGGTTAAGAATTTTAATATTAGTATAGTATTCTTAATAGAATTATTTCCTTAATATTAATACTAATAATAAGAATAATAATATTAATTTAAATTAATAATAGTATTAATATTATAAATAATATCTCCCGAATGCGGGTGATTAATCGCGCTCGTATAGCATAGAAAATCTAGGCTGGCAAGTGGCGCGGCCACATGGCCACCCACGCTTCCACCCAGAAGCCCACCACCATAATTAATGGCATTTTAATGTTGTGTGAAGGCCGAGGAAACCTCACTCTGATCCATAAGATGGAAATTTCAGACTACCTTCACCTTGCTCTGCCTCTTTTGGATTGTAACTACCTCCCCGATACTGAAGAGCCAAGCTCGCGCATGACAACTAGGAGAAGGTGCCAGATACTCTACTATATTGAAATGATTGAAGGTGCCCACTTCTCGCATAATTTGTTTTGCTGCTTCAGAACTGCTACTTTGGCCCTGAATTGTACTTCTGATCATCGAATTCTCCATTCTCTTGCTTCCACTAGCCATTCTATCCCTCATCTGGCTCGTCCTAGCACCCGTCGAACCAATTCAAACCAAGAAAATATGGCTCATTTGCGGCAGAGGATGTGATGTAGACGGGGTAGTAGCAGAGGTAGAGCAACTCGCCCTCCCTCGCTATCCCTCTCTGCCTCTACTGCTTCGGATTCATCCTCCCCCTCGAAAACTGCTCACTTCATGGGTCGGTATCTCGCCAGTTGTATTGGTAGGGGGCATGCTTAGATGGCTGACTATAGGCATGCTACAGACACCCATCAACCTCCTGATGCCTCTGCTTCGACGATGCAACCTTGCCATTCTACCCAATTCCAGTTTCGTTGCACGTTGGAGCGCTTGTGCATTATTGCTACCATTTATGTTGCCTTCACAGAAGAGCCACAGAGCTCTATCATTCCGACTCACATCATTCAGGAAATTACTAACACCAGCAAAAGAAGAACTCCTGGTAGCAGCTCGGGGACTCACAGAACACATGGTGAAGCTCTGAACCAGACGGATGCAGGTCAGGTTCACAACACTCCAGGTGGAAATACGAATATGGAAGCCATGAAAAGCGGGCAACAACACGATGAAGATGATATGGAGGCTTACAGGTGTCTAATTGTGGAGGAACCTCTACCACCTAATGACACCTAGCAGGCAAAGGTTTATTTCAGGTTTCTTTAAGCACCTGGTCACCAACTTAGGGATCTTTTTTACTGCTTTTTGTTGTAATTGATGTCAATTTTGTTGTTTTTTTCAAAAAAATACACCACAATGTTATTACAGGCTGGTTCCCCTACGTGGGCAGCACACTCCTCAAATTTTGGACTGGTTTCCCCTTTGAGGGCAGTCATTTTTAGTTACTGTTTATTAAAACATGGTAAAATCTAAGACAGGATCTATAGAGGCCAGTGCCTCCATGTACTATCTTTAGTTTCATTAATAGATTTAGACAATTTAGAAAAAATATATATTTTTAATAATATAGATTTACTTCAATAATTTATTTAAGATATCTTTCATGTTTAACAACCTTGACCCCTCCCACCTGGTCCCTGGTCAAATCTAGCCATTAGAAGTTATTTTTAACCATTGCCTAGTCAAATATAGTTGTTGGAAGGACCTGCATTCCCTATTTAACTTGTCGCTCATATTTGTTCTTCAACTTGTACTGACGATGAACCACACTGGTTGGTTCGGAACGCGTCGACAAATGATTGTCTATGTGATTTTGCCGAAATTCTTCTCACAAACATGTTATGGATCATAGAAGTCTCAACTCTATAATTATCTCTTAATGGACTGGTTCTGCAAGTCCTTACTCCCGCAAATCACTAGAGATGTCGCTTTAGGTGGTGCGGTCATAGAAGACCAATCCATACATTGTGCTCAGCACTTAGATCTGATATATTCCCAGTCTAGCACTCTTTACGACATAATCCCCAACGCCCCTCATAACTCCAATGATTCCACTACTACCAAATCGACTACTCTTCCTCCACCATGATAAACTCTAGGCAGTCTACACAAAATCCTGGTGGTAAGAAAAAGAAGAATAAGAAAAATACTGCTCATTCTGAAGAGTAGTCAACCAAGTAGCAAAACCCAAAATAGAGGGCCATTGCACCTCCTAATGATGGAAAGGATAAACCTGGCATATTTCCTTGCAAAATCTATGTTGAGGAGCACATGACCTATTGTTGTCCGCGTCTTTAGGAATGCACATAATACATTGCTCAAAAGGATACTGGTAGGACCACCGTTGTCTTGAATAATCCTTTCCCTACCCAGCAGCAGAAAAACCTTATTGCAAACCAACCCTAACCCCCACAAGGGGGCAACAGTGGTTCGCATCATCCTTTAGCTGGTGAAGGATCTTCTACCGTTTAAACATTTGAAACAGTATATCTACAAACACGAGCCAAATCATATGGAGCTCTTGTCGCTCATGCAGAGGAACCTTCCTCAAGTCCAAACCCACCGCCGCCCAACAATTTTCATATCGAAAGGTCAGTTGTGGACCTTGTAATCCAACCCCAAAAGGGCCACTTTGACGCACAACACACAATACATCTGCATGTGTTGCCCAAAACTATAGCATTGTAGAAGACTTGGTGCAAGTGCCATCAGCTATGTTGGTGCTTGAAGTATTACAAACATGCCCAACACAATGGAAAGCTTTGATTTCGGCTATTGGTGGTATAGAACCACAAGATTCCATGCTTGCCATTTTCGACAAGGAAAAGTTTAAACCTCCCCTTTCTCACCAGCTTGCATTTCAAGTGAAAATTACTTTGAAAGGTAAAAGTATACATAGAACTGTCATTGATGAAGGTGCTTCTACCTGTGTCATGTCGGCTTCATGCTAGCTCGCCCTGGGTTCTCCAACCCTATCCCCATCGTCAAGTTCCCTTCAAGCTTTCGACAGCCAGACTTTCATCCCAAAAGGTTACCTAGCTAGCTATCCCATCACCTTGAGTGGGAAAACGGTAATGGTATATATTGAAGTCATGGATCATAAAATCGACTATAATTTTCTTTTGGGCCACACTTGGACTTATGCCATGAAGGCCGTTGTGTCTTTGGTCTTCCATATCATACTCTTTCCCTTGGATGGAAAGATAGTCATAGTGGACCAACTGTCCTTTTTCACCTCAGATTACTCTCCGTTACCTAGTAGCTTTGTACCCTTAGTGGGTGGTGTACCTGACTCTTATGTTTGTATTGGTACTAGTCTATTGAAGGCTTCTTCCCTCATGGGTTGTTTCCCTCTTTAGCCACTCCAGATTTCACAGACGGTCAACATTCTTTCATATATTCCTCATGAACAAACCAATCCATGGATCCTACTAGCTCCTTCAGGCATTGACATATACGGAGAACAAATGCTATTTTCACCAGCTGAATTGGCCTACCAAGCCATTCAATCTACCTCCGAGCCTCCGATCACTATGGTTACGGCCAACAGTCCCACTGCCCCTCCCATAACCACTCCTTCTTTCGATCCACTCAATCAAGTCCTACCTACGGACGAAGCTATTAGAGAGATCATGAGTTTAGAAGAGCGACCTTGGGAGGATTCACACCATCATGTTTCGATATCTAATTCGGACATGATGCATCTTCAAATCCTGTCCCCAGACATACCAGAAATCGTTTCCTCACCCTATACCATCCTCCAAACTTTGGAGGTGGAAGGAAACATGGGCAATATTTCAAAAACATTGCTCATCGATATTTCTGTCAGGACACGCATCGTGGAACACATCCAGATTGGAGAAAATTGCAAGCCTAAGGAAATTGCAAGCTTCACCTGCCTATTTAAGGAATTCCTCGATGTATTCCCTTGGTATTATGAGGAAATGCATGGCATAGACCCTTCTATTGTCAAGCATGAGATCAAGATGAATTGAGCATTCTTTTTACGGTATTTTTCTTGCTCGTTAATCCGAAAAATCCTCGAGTCTCCTATTGGGTGTGGAGCATGATTATCATCCTAATTTAGAGGTCTTTGTTTCAGCTGGATGTATACCTGAGGAAGATTGTACACCCCTCCACGTGAGGGGGTGTGGAGGGGACTTGTCCCCCGAAGGGGGTTTCGGGGAAACGCCCCCGAAGCCAAAAACAGATGTAAAATTGCCTTGTAAAAGTATAGTAATTTCTAGTCAATCTGGGCCGTTCATTAGGAGGATGATTTGATGGTAGAATTTATGTTTAGTTTAGGGTATTTTTCCCTAGAGGGCAACCCCTCTCTTGGTATGAGAGTATTGTATTGAGGCTATGGATATGTGTGTATTCTCAGAGCAAGAAACAAAGAGGTGAGACTGTGAGAGACAACAAAGGATATTACAGCAGATCTGTTGTAGGTTGTGTCTCTTCATTTTTGTGGATAACAGAAAGGAAGGACTAGCTGTTCGGGGTGGATGTAGCCCAAACTGGGTGAACCACGTATATCTGTGTCTCTCTGGTTTTATGTGTTTGTGTTTTTCCATATATTATATGTCTTGCATTTCTCTGTCATATATAATATTTTTCTAACATCTCCTTCTTCGGGCTCGTTAAACTACTATGAAGAAGATCAAGCATTCTTTTTATGGTGTTTTTCTTGCTCGTTAATCTGAAAAACCTCGAGTCTTCTTAATTGGGCTCGTTAAACTACTACAACGAAGATATTAGAGCACTTTTTGAGATATTTTATTGCACTTTAAAAAATAGAAACATCTCCAAGTTTTTATCATTGAGCTCATTAAATCTATACGACGATGGTCTGAGCGACTCTTTTTCATTCTTTTTCTAGCTCATTAAACTAAAAAAGATCATCAGAGCATTCTTTTTAGGTGCTTTTTTCTCTTTATCTAGATTCAATAGATTAACTAACGGAAAAGTAACTGATCCGGGTATACTATTAACCTTTTGTCGCACCTGGTTAACAACTATGACAAAGGGACCACCATGGAGTTGCTCTTTATGATCTTTTCAGACTTTCTAAATATGAAAATACCACTGAGTTGTCTAGTCTGGACTCTTTAAATTACAGAAACAATATATAGAGTCATTCTTTTTGTGGTCCTCTTCATACTCTTAAAACATGAAAAGATCGACGAGTTTGCCTGTCTGGACTCATTAAACTAATCATATAAATCAAAGAGTCGCTCTTTTTGCAGTCCTTTTCAGACTCTTTAAATATGAAAAGATCGATGAGTTTACCCATCTAGACTCATTAAACTAATCAGATGGGGAAAGTGGACAATACAACTCTATTCAGTATTAGAAAGTGTGGTTTGGCAACAGTCGTTCCCTTGAACATGGCACTCCCTCAGATAAACCTTCCTTGTGATGGCCTCTCAATATGAACCATACCATCCCATGATTTTAGCCTATATACCTTGATGTTCCTACATCTTCGTATCCTATCACTCTTTGGTGTTCATGAGTCTAGTGTTGTCTAGTGAAAACCATCGTTGTGCCTTCTATTGTTCAAAGGTTATCCTTTTGTTTTCTCCATCAACCCATCAAACATATCCTTTCATCATTCCCTCTGTTGTTTAGACCCAAATGCTCAAAAAGATTCATCAAAAAACAAAATCATTCTTGTCTCGTTTCGTGTTGATTGATGTAGGACACATTATTTCCTACCTTTTGACAGGTTTCTTCCTATCGACTTCAACACTCTATCTAGGAAGATAATCCAGAAACACATTCAGTGCCTTGGCACTTGTAGACATTAGTGGCAGGTTTCCTTGTGCTTGATTATGGGTTCTCATTATTGGCTCCTGGTTAAGTGATTCTATGAGTGTTCGATGACGAAGACATATTTCACACTCGTTAGATTATACTATGCACCTTGGAGACCATCACCATTATCGGTAGTCTTCCTCATGTATATTAACAGTCTCCATTATTTACTGGTAATCAGATGATTTCGTGCATGTTCGACGTCAATGCATATATTCACATGTATCAATCTATGCTTTTCGATGAAGTGAAAATCAAGACCTTGGGTAGAGGCTTGCATCATTCAGCCTTGTTTCCTCTCCCAAGCTGCGGATATTGTTTTTGGGAGATAGCTATTTCAGGATGACTCTATTATGACATCGGATCTGCATTGTGCTTATCGGTAGCCTACCATCATATCTCTTTAGAGATAAATCACTCTGACATAGCTACTAAGCATGGGAATGCCTGACTAAGTGTGTGTTGTATCAAGTTTCCATTGTCGCCCGGAGCTTCGATCCTCTCTCTCTTTTTGAAGGAAAATTATAGTTAAAGTATTTTATTTATGCCAATGTCGCAGCCTCTGATCTCATACTTTAGGGGGCATCTGTTATACAACAAATTTACCTCCTCATCAACTCAGAGGGGAAAGACATGATGATTGAATAAAAGAATACAATTACAAGCCTTGATTCCACACTAACACTGGTTGTACACTAACAACCTACTTTATAAAGCTTGTTACTAATCCTAAAGGTGCATTAGTGACCCTATTAACTCAAGTTTCTAGTTAGGGGACAACGTTAGTGAAACTTGGTGAAGTTCCAAGGGTGAAGGGAATGAATTGACTCATAAATATGTAGATATTTGTTTCTAGAATTACTCAAGAAAAGCAAGGAAACATCCAAAATCGACCTATTTGGAGGATTTCTAATCCAAAAGGAGGAAAATGGGAAAGAGATTAAAAGAATGGCAAGTTCATTACTTTTTCCCTAGTGAACTCAAGGAGGAACTTGGCAACCCTAACTCAATTGCTACATAAGCAAAGTTAGGGCCATTGTGAAAGGGGTCAGAGCATTTGAAAGGATAGCCTACTTGACTGTTGAGCATTGTCTCATATCATAAGACGTTGGCAAGATGGGAGAGAGAGAGAGAAGCTGAAGGGGAAAAGGAAGGCTGATGCAATAGATGGTTGTAATCACTCTTCCATTATCAATACAGAACTACAGTTGTGTTCTCTATTCTATGGTGTCGGTAGTATCATCCATTAAGTTGTTTTTCTGATACCTGTTTGTATGAATAGCTTAGTTGTATGAAATTATATGTTCTTTATGTATTCATGTATTAGTTATCAGGGTTGTATGCTATGATTATGCTTGTCTCTTCTTTGTGCAGGACTTGATCTGGTGATGGCTCAGGGGACTTCTGCCTAGCTCCATTTGTGTTCTCCAGCAAATCTACAAGGAGGCTTGAGGTAATCTCCTTCTCATACTCTGATAGTTGATAATTTTTTATGAACATGAACGTAACTTTGTGACAATTGCAGATAATCTTACGGTCTGTTGAAGGTCCCGGGAAGACCTTTGAGGGTATTTTCATTCTCCATACACCATGCATTTTACCCCATAGCAAAAGGAAACCAAGAAAAATCATCCAATTGACTTATGCTTGGTCAATTCCAACCCACTCCATGTCAAAACCATATAATTCGACCCAGAGAGAACCTTGAAAATCAATCCATCTCTTTCTGTTCTCGAAGAGGAGAATCTATGCAACATGTTAAAGGAAAATCTAGAAGCCTTCGCCTAGAGTTATGAGGAAATGGAGTACACCCCTTAGTATGTACTCACCACATATACATCAAAGAAGGTTGCAAGCCGGTTCAATAACCACAAAGGAGGATGAATCCAACTCTTAAAGATATAGTCAAGGAAGAACTGCAAAAACTACTAGATGTAGGATTCATTTAGCATATCTCCGATAGTGAGTGTGTCTCTCCTTTGGTGTTAGTTCCCAAGAAAAATGGTAAGTGGAGGATTTTTGTCGATTACAAGGTGTTGAAAAAAGCCACAAAGAAGGATCATTTTCCTCTACCCTTTATTGAACAAGTGATAGATGGCTTGTCAAGAAAAAGGTTTTTCTCTTTCCTAGATGGATTCAGTGGGTACAACCAAATCCAGATCTACCCAAAAAGACCAAGATAAGACCACATTCACCTATCCTTGGGGAACTTTTTCCTATAGGATCCTTCCTTTTGCCCTATGCAATGCTCCTGCCACTTTTTAGAGAGCATTCTTTAGTATTTTCGCTCAATTAGTCCATGATGTGGTGGAGATTTATACAAATGATTTTACACCTTATGGCTATGATTTTCAAGAAGCCCTGTCTAACCTAGGAAAAGTACTACATAAGTGCATTGAAATGAACCTATCTCTCAGTCATGAAAAATGTGAATTCTTAATGACTGCGAGGACTGTGCTAGGTCGTTCAATATCTCAACAATGATTGTAGGTGGACCCAAAAAAAATATCCATCATCTAAAGGGTCCAACCTCATCAAAAGTAGAGAGATGTCAGAATTTTCCTAGGGTTAGCTGGATACTACCGAAGGTTCGTAAAGTACTTCACTAACTTGACCTCTTCTTTATTTGGTTTTTTGGCCAAAGATTCTGAGCTTATATGGTCAAAAAACTGCCAAGAGGCCTTAGAAATTCTAAAGGATAATTTAACCACTGCACCAATTCTCCGAGGCCAAAACTCGGCCCTCCCCTTTCATATTCATGTTGATTCCTCACACAAAGTCATACGAGCATCCCTAGGTCAGATAGATGAAAAAATTCCTTATGCTATCTATTTTATCAATAAGAACTTATAAAACATTGAACTAAATTATATAGTGACTGAAAAGGAACTCTTGGTTGTTGTGCATTCATTAAACAAATTCAGGCATTATATTATAGGCTATCAAATATTTGTGCATATTGACCATGCTGTAATCAAATATTTAATGAGAAAAACAGATTTGAATGCTCGAATTATAAGATGGTTACTTTTATTACAACAGTTTGATCTAACCACTATTAATAAGCCTGGTAAGGAAAATGTTGTTGCAGACTTTTTATCTAGGGTAAATTTTCCTGCACATGAAGAAGGAATGTTGGATGACTAGATACTGGACAACCACTTATTCACTATTTTAGTTCTCTCTCCATGGTTTGTTGATATAGCAAACTATTTGGTATCATCACAGTTCCCACCAAACTTGTCCTCCAAAGAAAAGAGCAAAATAGTCAGGAAAAGCGCCCCCTTCACTTGGATTGGGGGCAATCTTTTCAAACTTGGCCCAGATAAAATCTTGAGAAGGTGTTTCAAGGAAGAGGAAGTCTTTGAGATCCTTCTGACCTATCATGATGGGCCTTGTGGAGGTCACTTTGTAGAAAAGAGGACAAGTGGGTCATGGACTTCAGCCTCAAGTGACTTTCAAGCCATTTGACAAGTGGGTCATGGACTTCATTGGTCCTATTTACCCACCTTCAGAGCAAAAACAATACATTATTGTTTGCAATGATTATTTGACTAAGTGGGCTAAAACCAAGGCAATTAAGGTAGCAACAGAAGAGAAGGTGGCTCAGTTCCTAAGGGAGAATGTATTCTACAAATTTGGGCACCCTAGAGAGTTGGTCACAAACCAAGGCAGCCAATTTACCTCCAACATGATAAAATACTTGCTCAACCATCATGAGATCAAGCATAGGACCTCCACTCCCTCTCATTCACAAGCTAATGGGCAAGTGGAGGTGACCAATAGAGCATTGGAGGGCATCTTAACCAAGGTGGTGAGTAGCAGCAGGAAGGATTGGGTAGAAAGGCTAGTTGAGGCCACCTGGGTCTATAATACCACATGGAATACCACCACTGGATTAACACCCTATAAGCTGGTCTATGGGAAAAAGGCCTTGTTGTCCATTGAATTTGAATATAACACATTAAGGATAGAAACCCAACTAGATTTTGATCTCAACAGTGCACTGAAAGAGAGATTTTTCCAATTGAATGGTTTAGATGAATTCATAATGCAAGCCCTCCTACATACAGAGGTAGTTCAACTTCAGAGGAAATCTGGCATGCTAAAAATATCAAGAAGAAGCAATTTGAGGAAGGTGATTGGGAATTTTTATATGATTCTCGGTATAAGCACTTCAAGGGAAAGTTGAGGACAAGATGGCTCAGACCTTATGTTGTGGAGAGATGCCATCATAATGGTTTAGTGCAAATCAAAACCATAGATGAAGAATCCAATCCTTTGCTTGTTAATGGAAACCGATTGAAAATGTACAAGAGACCATTACTAAAACAAGAGTTCATTGATGATATCAATAAAACAGTAATGATAGTGGAGCAAGTTCAAACTCCTCCCTCATCAAATCACTAAGGAAAAAGAAAAAGAATAAGGACTCAGGTGAAAACCTCCATGAGGCACTTGAGTCCCATCCTTGGGTTGAAAACCTCTTGAAGTGGCCTAGTGATGACAAAAAAAAGAAGAGAGAATAAGAATATCCCCCTTCCTTGAGGCGCCTAGGGCAAACAGCTAGGGTGAAAACCTCTCCAAGGCAGCCTAGTTTTTTCTCAATAATAATACTAATCATATATATATATATATATATATATATATATATATATATATATATATATATATATATATATATATATATATATATATATATATATATATAATTTTTTTTTCATCAAAATTCCATTTGTAGGTGGGTGAAAATGACAGTAAAGGAGTAAAAGAGGATCTCAAGTAGACCCTTTCCACTCACATATTCGTTTTTTCCACTCCTACCATGAATCCCTCCATCATTGTTTTCAATTTTCCACTCCATTGCTTCGATTTATACAAAGGTTTTGTTTTCTACAGGATCCCCTATATTCCTATAGGATCCCCTGAAAACCTACAGGATGATCCTCTAAGAATTACAGTGATCCATAAATCCTATAGTAAACAATCCAAAGGAAAATGATGGACTTGCTAGTTCCCTAAAATCCACCCTGTCCATGATCTAACACCTCACCTCATCTGCCATCATCATCCCTACACTCATCATTCAAAAAAAAAATGGATCAGTTTCAACAGTTTTTCAGTCTTCAAAGAAAAAAGGAAACAAAGAGGAGTAAAGAGAATCACCTGAGTGTCCTTTACTCTCCACACTCCCACTCCTTGTTTCCATCCATGTCACCATCCTCATAGTCCCAACAAGAAAAATTATTAAAGAATTTTGAGGGAGAAGCAGCTACAGGACATAATGTAGTAAATCCTATAGCAGCCTATCCCACAGAATGCCAATCACACAAACAAGAAAAATGATTAAAGAATTTTGAGGGAGAAGAAGCTACAGGACATCCTATAGGAAATCTTGTAGCATCCTATACCATAGAATTCCAATCACACTAGTAACAAGTCTTCACCAGGATTATCCAGGAGCTCCAAAGTAGCAACATCAGATCTTCAACCACAAATACCTGCAAAAACAGAGAAACCATTAGCAGACAGCAAGAGAAGGAAGAAGAATGGCATGCAGAAAATATACACAGCAGTACCTCTGGTCTTTGACAACTGCAACATAGCATTGAAACCATAGGTAAGTATCCGGCTTGCTCTCTCATATGCATCATGTAGTAAAAAATTGTAAGGGTTACGAGATAGTTAGTTTATAAGTGAAAAGGTGGCTAGTTAACTTGGCCACCTTCATTCAGTCAACACATGCACAACCTGGTGTCATCTCACGTGGCTAAAGTCAACTCAAATACAAAGAAGGAGTAGGACAAAAAGATGTTAAACTACTGATCTACGATGTGGGTGCTAATTACGAGGAGTGGGAAATGATGAGGTGGTAGTGGGGACTAACGATCCAAAAATGGAAATGTAACTTTGCTTCTAGCACACCACCTCACCCCGAATCACCATAAGACGAAATAAAATGTCCTTCCCATGAATTCATGCATTTCACCTCCTCAAAACTCCCTCACTCAAGTTGCTCTCATAACCCAGGGCACCCACTGGAAGAAAAGATCCATCGTTCACTGCAAAGGAATTCCTATAGGAGCATGCAGAGGAATTTCTATAGGATATAGTTTACATGATACATAGAGATTGTCTACAGGATTGGAAGAGAAGAGTTCAGAAGGGATATCATGGGAGTTAGCCACTGCAACCGGTCTAAAGAGGTGGGATCTAAAGTTAAATTCCGCTTTGCAAGTAAATGAACCAACGATACTCTAAATTTGAGTGAATTTAGCAACTGTCTAAAGGGAATTAAATACATAGTCATCTCTATTTTTATCCTGCATTTAAAAAGTTGTTTCAACCCTCTCATTTTCTCCTCAATCTTCACCAACAAGATGACAAGAGGGTTTAATAAGAGAGAGCCCACAAACACTATGAGAATCCAACAACACCCCCAAGTGCTTGAAATCTTCACAAGACATAATTGGATGGGGTTTTTCGAAAAATTCAGAGGGTATGCTGATGAGGTGGCTCAATAATTTTCTCTCTCCCTCACTCCACACACTAGAATACATGCCACTATTGTAATAAGGAGCCTCACTATAGATCTCACCCTTGAGCCCATCAACAGGGTCACCACACTTCCCCTAGGAGTCCCATGGAGAAAAGAAGATAAAGGAGATAGCCAGGTGGTGAGAACTAGTATTGCAGCAAGAACGTTGCAACTCCTGGGCTACCAACTTTATTTTTATCAACCCAGTAGTTTGTAACAAACTTAGAAGCGTCAGTGATGTATGCACAAGTACCAGTTCTCACTACAGGTTGTCACTTGGTCAGCCGACGCGAGATCACTAGGAGCTCAAGCTAAGTTCTATAGATTTTAGAAGAAGCTTTATGTGTGATGGAAGAAAAGAAAGATTACCCTACAAAAGCTATTCTAATTGCGGAAACGAAAAAGACTGGAATGTAAAGCAAGACCTAGTAAACCCTAATTAACAAGCTAATTCTACTTTTTCCAAAAACACTATGAAAACCATGAAAGAAATGTCATTACCTACTCAAGAAAGAAAACAACATCTAACCATGCCATCTCTCAAAGTAAGTAAGCAAAAAACATATTTTTTGATTTTTATGTATTTTTATGTGAATTTGACATGAATTTAATTTATTGTGTGTGAGTGTGGTAGTGAATAGGTGGCGTTAAAGGGTGGTTTTAGAGCTTGGAAGGATGGAAGAGGGAGTGGATGGGTCCTAGTAGGTCTTAGGTAGCCTTCTGGAGGCTTTTCCCACACTTGGCCTTCAAAAGAAATCCTACAGGAAAAGCTACAGGAGGACACAGGCAAACTACAGGAGGAAAATAGGGAAACTACAGGAGGCCTACAGGAGGAGGCCGAGAGAAATTTCTGCTATTTTGAGGGTGTGAGAGTGGGTGGAAAAGGTGGATGAAGGTTTGGATGACGTGTTATGGCACCTAAGGTCTACCAGGAACCATCAGGAGAGAGAAATATGATTGGCTTTGCTCAAGAAGAGATGAAGAAATTCTATGGAAAATGCAGGAAACTAAGGCAGAATTGAGGTGAGGTTTGGAAGACATGTAGGGCATGGATCAGATGGAGGATGTGATTGCTGATAAGCTGGAATAATACTAGAAAATATCTTCTGCAAATCAACTGATATTTAACTAAGAAGATCAAGCAAACCATGAAATGAGTGCATTTAGGAAAAACAGAGTTTTTCATTAAAATGATCTAAACTATTACCTATGAAATGAAATGCTGAGAAATGCTGCAAGAAAGGAAAGCATGAAAGAAATATTGCAAATCAAGAAGTGAACATGATAAGGAAGACCTGAAACAAAGCAAAATATGACTATTAACCTACTAAAACGCTGCAAACACTAGAAGTCCTATGAATGAGGAAAATCTATTTTTTTGGGGCAGCAAGAGAGTCTTTGCCTCAAATCATGGTCCTAGAGGGAGGAAGAGAGGTCAACGCACTATTGCTAGCCTTTTGAATCTTTTCTGATCACTTCTTAACCTGCTACATAAAGCACAAATGAAAGCAAACTACTAAATCAGCAAAAGCAACCTATTCTTAAGCATGGAAGAATTACATCTAACAACAAATTAATATACAAATTGAAGTAAAGCATACAAATACAAGTAAATAGAAGCTTGAATACTTGGATTGGGCCCTAACCCAAGAGCTTCATCTCTCTGAGGTAACTTAGTGCTAGCTCAAAAGGGATTCCATCTTCATTATCAAAAAATAGCAAGTTTACATGAAACTGTCACAAAAAATAATAAGCTCAAAATTTGAGCACAGTTTACATAAGAAAAAATCTGACCCTAGTGATGCCTTAGGCCTCTCTACTTATCCATTTGAAGATACCAACAGCTTCTTTAAAATCAGTGATACTTGGCTCCCAAAACTTGATATAACTATCAGCCATCCTCCACTTGCTCAGTTGCCTTCTAGTGCATGATTCGGCTGCTTGTACTATGAGCTAAATGAAGGGGAATTCGAAGTGAGGAGTAATAAATGAGGGGGATTCCCTTCTATAAGTCCTCTCCTTTGTCTTCTTCAAGTTATTTCTTCCATTTGACCATTGGATCCTTGACTTTGACCTCGAAATTCATCAATATTCTGCATTCAACACATGTTAGACCACATGGCATCATAACTAGCTCAACTCACTCTATAAGCATAAATATAATCAGAAAATCATACAATAAGCTAAGAGAATGATTGATTTGACTAGGTTAGGAGGTAAAGTGAGCCCATATAATTACCCATTTATGAGTCTCATCATCACCCCACTACTGAAGTTGTTGCTCATCCTCCGAGCAACTTAGTCAATCTCCTGATCTTTTATGGCCCTGGTGGCCTCCCTAGCATCCCAAGATTCTGATGTGGTATGCTCATGTTGGCCATAAAACCATGCCTTCCTATCTATGTCCTTCCACTAGTCCTCCTCTTCTTCTTCTCTTCTACCTTCCAGCATGCCTCATAGGAGTGGGGGACTCAGTTTGAGGTCAATCCAATTGACCTTCAGCCTTTTCATGGAGCGCTTGTACATTGGCACTCTTTCAATGCCTCCTTCAGCCTCATGGGTGAATGGTATTCCCTTATCTGCAAATTGTGAGGTAAGGTGTTCCATCTTCTCATGCATGCAGGCACATAGTCATCCCCATGTAGCCTTTGCATATCTTCAAAGTGTGCAATGGGTTGTGCCTGATTGGTTAGATATTTAGGGGAAATCTAAGGGTCATTGGTAAGTAGGTTGTGTGTGCTGATGAGAGCCATAGGATTTGATGGCTTAGCTCTTACCATTAATGGCTCATTCTGCTCTTTTATCATTAATATTTTTATTTCTTCTGCCCTCAATTCTTCATGGTTCATCCATGAAGCCATGGCCATTAATTGCAAGTCCCCTAACTTAGCATTGGGGTCCCACACATTCGTGTCTTTCAGGGCCATGTTATGTAGGTAAAACTCTTCCATCTTTGCTTTATCCTCCGAGGTGCTCTGGTCACACAGGTCCATGAACTACTTGTAGTCTTGGAAAGGCATTGTGCCTCTTTGTGCTAAGGTCTTTATTTGGAATTGAAGCCATTGGTCCTTCAGATAGAGGCCATAAGATTTGGATGGTGTCCTGCATTGTAATGTCTTAATGGATAAGTTGGCCATGTATGCCAACTAAGTCTCTTTCTCTTGCAGCCACCTCCTTAGGACATCATTCTCATTTTACAAGTGGCTTCTTATGATGGCCTATCTGTCTATGAGAGCACTCAATTCTCTACCCATTTCCCTGAGTTTTTTATCCATATGGCCAACATCCTCAACCCCTTTGGATTTGACTATCTGCATCGACCTATGTTTTCTCACTCTTTCTTTCTCCAATTCAAAAAAGAGGGGAATTGCAAATTACTGTGGAATTATTCTACCTCCCTCAAGTAGATTGTAATAAGAGGTAAGACTAGCCTAGGGGTCAGGTTCTTATAGCTCTTTTGCTTCTTCCTTCACCTTTGGCTGTCCTCCCATCCTTTCCTCAAGATTTTGGGTCTCCTGTAGTTTAGAAAGTGTCTCCTGTAGGACTTGTTGGAAATAATACTGAGAGGGGGGGTGAATCAGTATTATCAAATTCTTTTCACTATACCTTCCAGATTTATAAGTTAATTTATTCTTCAGATGTTAACCATTAATGTGTATGTCAGTACCATATAATAATGAACATGAAAAAGAAAAATAGATATTCACACCAAAGAACACTAGATATAAGGTGGAAATCCAATGTGGGTGAAAATCACCTGCTGCAATATGTCTCTATCTTCTTTCAATTAGAAACTTCTTTTTACAATTATTCTGTATTGGCACAGTCCTTTACCAGTACGCAGGCTGCAACTTGTAGAGAGCTACAACCCTCTCTCATTTTCCAAACTCTCCTGGAAGGGAGCTACAACCCCCTTAGCTCTTGTACTAGCTGAGCTACTAGTACGTAGGTGCTGACCTACTTCTTTTCTTCCAGGGACCAAATTTCATCAATTTTTAGACTGGATCCATTAACATCAAATAATCATCAAGTACATGTGAATCAATCAATCTCCTTTTACAATCAACTAATGAATCAACCAATAGCTTCTCAAAATGCAGTAACTAGACAAGGAATACTAGTAATCTAAACCCAGAACTCTGCAACAATAGAAAAAAGGCAGCCAACAAATATTTCAAGAAAAGTCTGCAACTTCACCTATAGAAACCTGCGAATATCCGCACTTTTTTTGTGTCTAGCCTGCACAGCTCCACACCTGCTCTGTCTACTTGACAGTGCACCTCCACACCTCATCCGTCTACTGGACTGTGCACCTCCGCACCTTCTCCGTCTACTGGACTATGCACCTTCGCACCTGCAGCTTCTACTTGCACTACGGACCTCCGCACCTGCGCCTTCTACTGCACTGCGGACCTTCGCACCTGCCCTTCTACTGCACTGCGTACCTCCACACCAGTGCCTTCTACTGAACTGCGGACCTCCGCACCTGACCCATATCTCGCCTGTGGACCTCTGGATATAAACACTTTATCAGTCCTCAATTGTACCCCTGTGTGTGGAATTCACAGATCTGATCATGCGCCAAAGAGACCTGGACCTATCAGTAGATCCGCCTTATAATTCACAATTTTCTCCTTGATTTAGATCTAGCTTAACAAACCAATCACCAAAATTTCAGATCTTAAGATATTCAATATTCACAAGTGTGTGGGCCAAATGATCTCCTTCCCTTTTTATAGTCTAGGCCTTTCTCAAACCATGGACCAAAACCATTGAGAAACAATACCACGGACTCAATACTTGGGTTCAACTCTTTTGAATGCAATACCATGGACCAAAACCATAGGATCAACAACTTCAGACTAATACCATGGATCAATCATAAAAATTCCCACGTGCACGCACTTTTCTGCATTGAAGTGAGTGAATTTGACATCCGCACCTTTTGTTCGGAGAACCTGTGGGTATGTCCGCACTTCTTGTTCGGGGCACCTGCAGGTCCGTAGCTTTTTTTAGGCGCACCTATGGGTATCTCATTTTCTATTATTTTGAGAGCCTGAACAATGATTTTCCACTTGAGTGAGTTGCCATCAAGGACAAAACCTGTGCCATAGCGCCAAACCTGAGTCATAATGCCAACAATCTCCCCCTTTGGACTTGATGGCAACCCCAAGATCGTCAAAGTCATTCTCCCCCTTTGTCATCAAGGGAAAAGGGTTATGCTCCCCCTGAGAACATGCTAAAAACTCTGCTCTGCTGTGCTGATCATGCTCCCCTTGAATGTAGGCCAGATCTTGATAAAAGAAATATAAGACATAGAGACAATATTCAGATCGACATCCATGTTCTCCTTCTGTACTTGCTCCTCCAAGATCTTCTACAATAATGCCAACAATGCATTATTAGAAGAATATATGCTCCCCCTGAACCTGTGCCATTTGGTCTTTGACCAATCCATAAACTAGTGAATGTACGCGTATACCCCATATGAAACTCGCGTACAACCAACAATCTCTGAAACAGACAAGATTCAACAACAAGATAATGCATCAACTACCCCCAACTTTTGCCTCAGGTATTCAAAGGTCTCCCTGGGTAGTGGTTTGGTGAGTATATCAGCAACTTTTTCCTTAGAGGGAACATACTCCAACTTGACCTTTTGTTCAAGCACTTGTTCCCGAAAAAAATGATATTTGATAGGTATATGCTTGGCCTTTGAGTGCATGACTGGGTTCTTTGAAATACTGATTGCACTTGTATTATCACAAAAGATGGAGATAGGTGGAGTACAAGTGATTTTCATTTCTCGCAATGTTTGCATCATCCAAAGGAGTTGTGTACAACAAGATACAGCAGTTGCATATTCTGCTTCAACTGTAGATAATGCAATAGAGCTTTGTTTCTTACTGAACCAAGATACTAATCTAGGACCCATGAAGAATGCACCACCACTAGTGCTTTTCCTATCATCCACGCTCCCTGCCCAATCCGCATCTGTGTATGCATGAAGTGTGAGGTTTGTACCATTAGGATACCATAAGCCATAGTTTGGAGTTCCTTGAATATACTTGAAGAATCTCTTAACTACCTGAAGATGAGTTTCCTTTGGATTTGCATGAAACCTTCCAACTATTCCCATTGCATGCATAATGTCTGGTCAGGTACCTTTTAGATAGAGTAGACTACCAATCATGGATCTATAGGTTGGTTGATGTACTGCTGCTGACTCATCATTCGCACTGAGCCCGCATCCTGTCACCATAGGGGTACATACTGGTTTCTAATCCTCCATCCCATATTTCTTCAAGAGCTGCTTGAGATACTTGGTTTGTCATAGAAAAATACTGTCTTTGTTTTGTTGGACTTGCAAGCCAAGGAAATATGTGAGCTCACCAAGCATGGACATTTCTACTCCTTTTGCATCACCAAGGCAAACTTTTGACTCATGTCTTCTTCGTTGCTGCCAAAGATGATATCATCTACATACACAACAAGTATTAGCAACTTTTCATTATCAACCTTTATATATAGATTGTTGTCAGTTGATCCTTTTATAAAACCTTGTTGATGAAGATATTTATCCAACCGATAATACCACGCCGTAGGAGCCTGTTTAAGACCATAGAGAGCCTTTTTGAGCCTACACACAAGATTTGGATCATTTCCAAGGATGAACCCATCTGGTTGTTCAATGTACTCTTATTCATTCAAGTCTTCATTCAGAAAGGTAGATTTTACATCCATCTGAAATACTTTGAACTTCTGAAAGCTAGAGAGAGCAAGGAACATTCTTATAGCCTCAAGTCTAGCAACCGGTGCAAAGGTTTCTTCAAATTCTATGCCCTCTTGTTGCGCATATCCTTTACAAACAAGTCTTGCCTTGTTTCTAACCACATCTCCGTTTTCATTTAGTTTATTTTTGAAAATCCACATTTTCCCTATGACATTCTTATCTTTTGGTCTGGGAACCAATTCCCAAGTGTTGCTCCTTTCAATCTGTTCAAGTTCTTCATTCATTGCCTTGACCCAGCATTCATATTTGAATTTCTCTCTCACATTTTTTGGTTCAGTGGAGGAAAGTAATGCCAAATAGCTTGAAGCTTCTACAATTGTTCTTCTTGTTTGTATGCCTGCCTCCTTTTGCCCCAAAATTTGAGATTCTGGATGATTCTTTTGAACATACCTGGATGGAGTCTTTTCTTCTATCCTTATTTGTTCTTCTAGTGCCTTATGGATTTCTTCTTCATCATGAATTTGATTTGATGTTGATGGATAGTCCTCATCATCTTCGAAGTCTTCAGATCTTACCTACCCAGGGGTGTTTTATTTTTCATCCACCACTACATCAATGCTGTCGACAATTCTTCCAAGCCTTTTATTGTAACATTTGTATGCTTTGCTATGAGGAGAATAACCAAGGAGAATGCATTCATCTGCTCTAGGCTCGAACTTGCCAAGATTTTCATCATTATTTTTAATATAGCATTTGCTTCCAAAAATTTTGAAATGTTTTACTGAAGGAGTCTCACCATACCATAGCCCATGAGGAGTTTGAGTGTTGTTTAACCGGATATTTGTCTTGTTGAGAATAACAACTGCAGCAAATGCGGCTTCACCCCAGAAGGTTGTGGGAGTTATAGACTCATCAAGCATAGCACGAGCCATTTGTTGAACCATTCTATTCATCCTTTCCACTACTCCATTTCACTGAGGAGTCCTAGCTGTAGAAAATTCCCTTCTTATTCCATGTTCTTCACTAAAATCAAAACATTCATTCGAGGTAAACTCCCCACCTCTATCAGACCTGAGGCATTTGATTTTGTGATCTAATTTGTTCTCCACCAAGGCTTTGAATGATTTGAAGTTTTCAAAGGCTTCGTATTTGTGCTTCATAAGTCCTATCCAACACATCCTGGAAAAGTCGTCAATGAATAATATGAAATATTCCTCTCCTTGAGGTGACCTTTTCCTAGATGGGCCACTTACATCAGTATGGACAAGTTCAAGTGGCCTGCTAGCTGATCCTTCCTTCTTAGGGAAGTTAGTTCTGGTTTGCTTACCAAACTGACACGATTTGCAAATTGTATTGTTTGGAATTCTGATGTCTGGAAGACCATGAACTGCATCGTATTTACATGCTTTCCTTATCTATGAGAAGCTAAGATGCCCCAATCTTCTGCGCCATAACCAATGTTCATCGTTCTTGCTTAGATAGCATTGATGTTGTCCCTCTTTGAATATGTATAAATTATTTGGAGTCCTTATGCCTTTGATTACTGTTTTTCCTGTATCAAGATCACGAACACTACATCCATTTGATCAAAATATTACCTCTGTTCCTTGATCACACATCTCACTGACAGTCAATAAATTATGCTTTAACCCATCAACATACATAACGTTTCCAGCTTTGACCTTTTCTTTCAACTGAACAAAACCTTTACCTTTTATGAGCGCAGGGGTGTCATTTCCAAATGAGACCTTCTTCTCCTTCTCTAAGGCACTATATGACTGAAGTTTTTCTTTATCATCTGTCATATGTTTTGAACATCCACTGTCGATGTACCATTGATTTTCTTGCCCTTCCACATATAAGGCTATACCACATATTTCTGGTTGCGGTTCTTTCATTCTCCATGTTTTGGAATTTGAGGCTTGTTCCTTTGTTTGCCAAAACCTGCTCCTGCATTTAGAATCTTCATGACCGAAGTTGTTACAAATAGAACATTCAATTTCATTCTCAAGGGCAGAAAATTTATTGTAGGTTCTTTTGATGATCCCAGTCATACTTCTTTGTTTGTGAGCTTCTCTAGTCATGATTTTCTTGTAGGAAACACATTGAGTTGCTTTGTGACCAAAGTTATGACAAGAAAAACAATGGCCATTGAATAAACTCCTATGATTATCAACTCTACTACCCAACCAATTGTAGTTTCTACCGACATCCATTCTTGAGGAAAATTGGGAAGATTTTACCTATGGCTAGTTGTAGCTTCTGTTCATCCTTAAGGTGGATTTCCCCTGATCTACCTGGTAGTCTTTGTTCATTCTTGAGGTAAATTGTCCCTGATTTACCTGGTGATTTCTATTTGACCTTTGCTCACTCCTCCTTGTTGCATCAAGATAATATTTGGAGGTGGATGGTTTCCGCACTTGAGATGCTTCTTCATTATATCCCAGACCTGTCTTGATTAGTGGAGAATGTTGCACATTGATAATCTCATCTAGATTTTCAGATCCTTTAACAAATTTAAGATAAAGAGCTTTTGTTTTCTCAATCTCTTTTCTAAGACCAACAATTTCACATTCTAATTTTTCATGAAGTTTTTCTTTTTCATCCAGTTGGAATTGCAGAGTATCAATAATCATATTTTTCTCTTCTAAACAAATTTTGAGTTTAGAAATATCTTCATACAGACCTTCTTCATCTATAGCATCCATGAAATCATCATCTTCAAAAGCCATTAAAATTCTATAATTGTTACCTTGTTCATCTTCATCACTATTTGAAAGTCCATCATTGTCTTCATGAGTGTAATAGCTTTTCTTATTTACATTTTTATTCTTGTTCCATCTAACAGGTCCCTTACCTTTATCAAGCTTATCTTTATGAGGACACTTTGCAGCATAGTGACCGACTCTTCCACAAGAAAATCATTTGAAAGTTAACTTACCTCTGAATCTTCCAGCACCCCATTGAAGGTTCTTGACAAAATTTGATTCTTCGTCTTCTTCTGATAGATGTCCTGACTCATAGTAATCTCCTTTGCCTGAAGCCTTGAATGCAGCTTCTCTTCTGTCTGATGGTCCTCCTTTCCTCATTTCGTAGGCAGTCATAATTCCGTGCAGCTGTGACATGGTAAGGTTTCGTAGATTCTCTTTTTCTTCTATTGCAGAAACTTTAGATTCAAACTTAGGGGACAAAGATCTTAGAACCTTTTCAACCACAATAGCCTCTTTTATTTCTTCACCCAAGTTTTTCATACAATTAACAATCTCATCTGCACGAAGGAAATATTTAGCCACACTTTCATCATTGTGCATTCTGAGATTTTCATACTGAATTCTGAGGGTTTGAAGTTTTGCTTGTTTTACCTGTTCATCTCCTTCATAGCTCAGAACAATCTTGTCCCATATTTCTTTTGCGGATTTACACAACATAACCTTGATGAATTCTGATTGAGATAGACATCCTAAAAGGGTATTGACATCCTTTGCATTTGTTTCATATTGCTTCTTACCAGTCGGATCTGTAGGTGTTGCTGACGAAAAAGTGTACCCTGTATCTATGATATCCCAGACTTCTGTACCAAGAGATTGAAGATAATCAGTGTCTCTTACCTTCCAATATAAAAAGTTTCTCCCATCAAAAATTAGTGGCCTGATCGATGCTTCTCTCTCATAGTTGCTCATGATGATAGATCTTCCTTCAAGCGATCAAGCTTCTTCTAAAGGACCTGCTTTGACACCAATTGTTGGAAATAATACTGAGAGGGGGGGTGAATCAATATTATCAAATTCTTTTCACTATACCTTCCAAATTTGTAAGTTAATTTATTCTTCAAATGTTGACAATTAATTTGTATGTCAGTACCATATAATAATGAACAAGAACAAGAAAAACAAATAGTCACACCAAAGAACACCAGATATAAGGTGGAAACCTAATGTGGGTGAAAACCACTTGCTGCAATATGTCTCTATCTTCTTTCAATTAGAAACTTCTTTTTACAATGATTTTGTACTGGTGCATTCCTTTACCAGTACGCAGGCTACAACCTGCAGAGAGCTACAACCCTCTCTCATTTTCGAGACTCTCCTAGAAGGGAGATACAACGCCCTTATCTCTTGTACTAGCTGAGCTACTAGTACGTAGGTGCTGACCTACTTCTTTTCGTCCAGGGACTATGTTTCATCAATTTTCATACTAGATCCATAAACATCAAATAATCATCAAGTACATGTGAATCAATCAATATCCTTTTACAATCAACTAATGAATCAACCAATAGCTTCTCAGAATGCAGTAACCAGACAAGGAATACCAATAATCTAAACCCAGAACTCTGCAGCAATAGAAAAAAGGCAGGCAAGAAATATTTCAAGAAAAGTCTGCAACTTCAACAATAGAAACCTGTGAATATCCGCACTTCTTTTGTGTCTAGCCTGTGCAGCTCCGCACCTGCTCTGTCTACTCGACAACACATCTTTGCATTTGATCCATCTACTAGACTGCGCACCTCCGTACCTTCTCCATCTACTAGACTGCACACCTCCGCACCTGCAGATTCTACTGCACTGTGGACCTTTGCACCTGCGCCTTCTACTGCACTGCGGACCTCTGCACCTGTGCCTTTTACTGCACTGCGTACCTGCGCACCAGCACCTTCTATTGAACTGCGGACCTCCGCGCCTGACCCGTATCTCGCCTGTGGACCTTCAAATATAAACACTTTATCAGTCCTCAATTGTACCCCAGTCTGTTGAATTCACAGATCTGATCATGTGCCAAAGAGACCTCGACCTATCAGTAGATCTGCCTTATAATTCACGGTTTTCTCCTTGATTTAGATCTAGCTTCACAAACCGATCACCAAAATTTCAGATCTTAAGATATTCAATATTCATAAGTGTGTGGGCCAAATGATCTCCTTCCCTTTTTATAGTCTAGGCCTTTCTCAAACCATGGACCAAAACCATTGAGAAACAATACCACAGACTCAATACTTGGGTTCAACTCTTTTGAATGCAATACCACAAACCAAAACCATAGGATCAACAACTTCGGACTAATACCATGGATCAATCATAAAAATTCCCATGTGCGCATGATTTTCTGCATTGAAGTGAGTGCATTTGATCTCCGCACCTTTTGTTCGGAGAACCTGTGGGTATGTCCGCACTTCTTCTTCGGGGCACCTGCAGGTCTGCAGCTTTTGTTAGGTGCACCTACAGGTATCTCATTTTCTATTATTTTGAGAGCCTGAACAGTGATTTTCCACTTGAGTGAGTTTCCATCAAGGAAAACACCTGTGCCATAGAACCAAACATGAGTCATAATGCCAACAGGATTGTCTTAGCCTCTTGTAGTTCTGGTTTTGGGTCTAGTAGTACTACCTTTCCCTTCCATGTAGAAGATCTTGGAGTCCCCCTTTCATATGTGATAGGTGTCTTGGAGGGAGACTCTTTCACTTGGCAGATGGTGTATCTTCAATGGTAATGGGAACATTTGAAGAGGGTTGAGGTTTGCCTGTTTTAATCCTTGTGCTCTTCCTTGCCCTGAAATACATGGAGGTTTGTCTTTTCCTATTATGTTTTGGCTTGATTGTTGTGATGAGGGTAGTGAGGACAGTTGTTGCCTCTCTTTCCAAAGTCTCAGGGGACTCCCCCCCTTTCTCTGCCTTCTCTGCCTTCTTTTCTCCTTCTTCTGCCTCTTTTTTTATCTCTTCAACTTTTCCTCCCTCTGTTTCCTTTCCTTCCTTCTCACTTTCTTGCTCTATTTTTCCACCACTGGCTTCATCTTCTCCTCCTTGCTATTCTTCCTCCTCCCTGGTTGGAGGACTAACATCATAGGTTAATGCTTTTATGTCATCTTCAACTGTAATGTTTTGCAAAAATTCCCATGCTATAGGGAGTGTAAAGGTGTGGAGGGCTTCCTCCACTAGGAGTTTGATTAAGCCATGGTGAGATAACTACCTTGAGTTTCCTGCTTGTACCTTGGTGCTGGAGTCAATGAGGGACTGAAGGAGAAAATAAGGAATATTGAGCTTCTGAAGTGCTGGGGTATCCATGCCATACCTCAAGTCATGGAGGATTTTGAAATGATAAGCATAGACAATTTTGTGCCTCCCCTCACAAGAAATGTATTTGATGATTTGGTAGCTAACCTCATCCTAGGGATATGGTATACTAGCCCTTCTAATTCCATTTTTATCTTCCACATGGGTTTCATTATTTTGGAAGAATTTCTTCTTGGGAGCGTGGCCAAGGGGTTTTTCATCTTTACTCCAAGGAAGCCCAAGAGGAAGGGTAGTGACCCTACTAATGAATTATGGGGTTATTTTGATGGAGAGGCCTCTAATGGTTGTAGTGGCATGTGTTCTTGTGTGAGGGACAAGAAAGAGAGAAAATTCCTGGGCAATCTCCTCATCAAACCCTCGCAATTTCTCAAAAATGTTGATCCAGTTTGCTCTTGTGAATATTCCCACTGCTTTGGGATGTGCATGGAGCCTAGTGGACTTAGTGGGGTCTCTTCTCATAAACCCTCCTATCATACTGTGTAGAAATTTTGAATAATATGACACTTATTCACAGATATTATCCCGATTATACACTATTGCAGAATACATGCATAATACATAACCTCCTCTACGTTGATAATCAATTTAGCAGCATCAAAAACAATGAAACATCAATCGCATGCACACATTAACACAGTATGTAACCCGGGGAAAGCTTACAGCTGAAAACCCCACACTATCTGTATGCTAATGATTGAGAACATGTAACATTACATAGTAAAATACTCCTCACAAGTATCCAGCACTATCTCCACCTGTTACACACAATATAGCTCAGATCTGATCTCCAAATCTCCCCCACTGCTTTGCCTGCCTCCACTGCACAATCTTGCAAGAGAATGAATTGAATCTAAACTCGTTCCAAGTTCTATTTACCTTGGAGAATCACTCACACTAGAAATCATGTGAGCACAGGCTATATTATTGGGCATTCTCATGGCATACTCAATCCTTTGATTGTGTAAAATCTCATGCACAACTATAGTCACAACTGATAGCAATCTCAACCTCTAACACCTGTCTCCACTAAACTATATATGCACTAAGTTAACTGATGTATCCTTTAGTTGCATTATGAGTTAATAATTAGTGAATTAATTAATAACTAATTCACACAACTCATCACTTAGTCTATTGGCCAATTATACTAAATACAACTAGTTCAACTAAGTCAAACTGAACAAAACTCCATTAACTGCTCATCTAACTCCACAAAACTCACATGCATGAGTTCTAACTGATGTCATGCATGCAATAGCTCAACTGACTCATAAGAAAAGTGTATTTCCTTCTGACAGCTGCATGTGCCACATCAGTAGGTCAAACTGAAGTGCTCCAAGAGGATAAGATAATGTTTATAGTCCAAATATTATTATGAGACAATAATATTTGACTTTTCTATTTTTGACTAGTAGTCTAAAAATAGACTCTGATCACTCCTGTTGTGATCCAAAAATAGAATTCCATCTATTTTTCCCAACATGACCAATCATCCATAAACAACATCCTGCAACTCATAGACATGATCCATATGTCTAAAAATAGACATAGTTTAAAAATAGACTTTGTGCCATAATTTTCCTGCGGGCCCACTTAGTGAAGGTGCCTCCTTTCCACTAAGCTCCATCATCTTGTTGCATTCTGGACAAGAATTTCTTGTTTCACACTTTTCAACACTCCCTCTCAACAAGAAAGGCTTCCTCTCAAACCCGATCCTATAACTCTGGAATGTTCTGCATGCAACACATCTGCCCGGTCCACTTTGCTCCAACAACACTTGGAACAAAAATACTCCCAACTGACCACTCTGTTGGGCTAGGAACATACTCTGATGCTGAAGTTGTACTTGTTGCTGATAAGTGCTCGCTCTCTGACATTTGCGCTACTGCAACATCTCCATGCATCTCGCACCATTGCACACCTCTCTGTGCCACCTAGCACTGTGCAAAACTCTTGTGCGTTTCACATTGCTGCAGCCTGCATGCTATGGGATGTCCTGGGATTCCCTACACTGTCGCTCTCTCTGCCACTCCTTCCACATCTGTCTCTACCCAATCAGTCAGTTCCTGCTACTACACATTGGGGCTCTGGTAGCAAGGTCTCATCCAAGAGGTTGGGTACCTCAAGGATCCTACCCCTCCTCCTTGTAACGATCACTCTATATCACCCCACCTCCTACCTAGAGGTATGGTTGCATGTGATCCCTCAGCCCACCTGGCTCGAAGTTTCCCCCTACTGGAGGTCTCTGCATGAGTAGATATCTCTACTCCATCTCCTCTCAGCTTCCCTTGTTGTGGCTACTCCACAACCTCCTGAAGCTGTTGCACCAATCTTGGCTCCTCCACAAATGTCTGAGACTTCTTCTGGCTCTGCATGTTGAGAGGTAATATACTCTCCCTCTCAACCACCAAGTCTCCATCAGTTTCCTTGCTGCTCAAGGCTTTGCATGCATCTTGAACCTCAAGATCATACAAGTTCTTGACCCATGAACCAATCTGCTTCACCTGTCTAGTGATGATGTATCTAAGGAAAACCTTTCCCTTACTGAAGACTACATCATAGCCTCTGTCTTCTAGCATCGCGATCGACACCAAGTTTCTCTTCAGTCCTAGTACATACTTGACATCGGTCAAGGTAAGGCGAGCTCCATGCTCCCTCTGAAAAATAACCGTGCCTACACTTGAGACACTATACTTCTCATCATTACCCATCCCTATGAGTATCTGGAGATCTTTCTCCTCCAAAGTACTGAACAAACTTTTTTCACCGGTCATGTGGAAAGAAGCTCCACTCTCAAGAAACCAACCACTTCCCACCATGGATGAAACCATGCATGCGAAGAGTGTGAAGTCCAACTCAAACTGTGAAGCAAGTGCCTCACCTTTAGATCCTTCCCCAGATCCCTTCTTGGACTTCTTCTTTGGGCAATTAGTAGCATAATGACCCAAATCATGACAAGAAAATCATCTCGCCTTCAACTTGTCAACCTTCTTCCTATCATTGGAAGAACAGGATTCAGAAAGATAAACCTTCCCCTCCCCATTCTTCCCCTTACTCGCTAAGGCACAGTTCTTCTCATCATGCATAGCTGAAGAACTATCTCTGGTGCGCCGTCTAATCTCCTCTTGCACAAGATCCGACCAAAGTCTCTCCCATCTTGTCAATTTCTCCCTTCCATTCACCGAGTCCTGATAGCTATGCCAACTCTTAGGAAGGCCAAGGAGTGCTAGACTCACCATATCCTCATCCTCAACAGTTAACCCCACACTTCCTAGCTCATCCTAGCATTGGATGAACTTCGTGAGATACTCGGGCATACTATCTCCATTCTCACACTTAATGTTTCTGAGCTTATCCTTGAATGCCATTCCACCAGCTCAAAACTCAATCGCTTCTGATCTAAAATTTATGAGAACAAAGTGTTTCTTGTACAGAGATCGACTGTCTCGGATTTTATTGGATACCTCACCTTCCAAAGAAAGGATGAATCCAGAGACTACCTGTCTTGATTACAGACTCTGCCTGAAGAAATAAAATGTAAACACTTTCTGAATAACAGATCTAATGATCAATCCTCGCTTTGATATCCTGTAGAACTTTTTCTACAAATAAACTAGCTCTAATACCATGTAGAAATTTTGAATAATATGACACTTATTCACAAAGATTAAACTAATTATACACTATTGCGGAATACATGCATAATTCATAACCTCCTCTACATTGATCATCAATTTAGCAGCATCAAAAACAATGAAACATCAATTGCATGCACACATTAACACAGTATGTAACCCGGGGAAATCTTACAGCTGAAAACCCCACACTATCTGTATATTAATGATTGAGAACATGTAACATTACATAGTACAATACTCCTCACAAGTATCAAGCACTATCCCCACCTCTTACACACAATACAGATCAGATCTGATCTCCAAATCTCCATTGCTGCTTTGCCTGCCTCCACTACACAATCCTGCAAGAGAATGAATTGAATCCAAACTCGTTCCAAGTTCTATTTACCTTGGAGAATCACTCACACTGGAAATCACATGAGCACAGGCTATATTACTGGGCATTCTCATGGGCATACTCAATCCTTTGATTGTGTAAAATCTCATGCACAACTATAGTCACAACTGATAGCAATCTCAACCTCTAACACATGTCTCCACTGAACTGCACATGCACTGAGTTAACTGATGTTTCTTTAGTTGCATTATGAGTTAATAATTAGTGAATTAATTAATAACCAATTCACACAACTCATCACTTAGTCTATTAGCCAATTAGACTAAATACAACTAGTTTAACTAAGTCAAACTGAACACAACTCCATTAACTGCTCATCTAACTCCACAAAACTCACATGCATGAGTTCTAACTGATGTCATGCATGCAATAGCTGAACTGAATCATAAGAAAAGTGTATTTCCTTCTGACAGCTACATGTGCCACATCTGTAGCTCAAACTGAAGTGCTTCAAGAGGATAAGATAATGTTTATAGTCCAAATATTATTATGAGACAATAATATTTGACTTTTCTATTTTTGACTAGCAGTCTAAAATAAACTCTATTCACTCCTACTGTGATCCAAAAATAGAAGTCCATCTATTTTTCCCAACATTACCAATCATCCATAAACGACATCTTGCAACTCATAGACATGATCCATATTGTAGGAATTTACAGGGTAAGTTCCTCAGAAAGAATACCAAAAGGACACCGCTCACAACCAGATCTCAAATCAATACACCAGTATTTTTGACGTGGTTAAAACCCTCAGAGTGCAAGGAGGGAAACAGTCCACGGCCTGTCCCAACGTGGGTACAGACAATTTATTAATCAAAGAATGAAAATTTACATAAGCTTCTCTCATGCACGGATTCACCGAACAATGACCCTCCATGCGCTTTAAATAGAACTCATGGACCAATCGGGTGTCAAGCCACGGATCAAGTGTCGGTAATACCGAGGTGAGAGTGAACCGTCGGATCACTACATATCGTGACCGTCGGATTGTAAGTTACAAAATGTACAACGGTAAAGAAACACACTTTACCTAACTCTAACCTAACTCTATACTAGACCAAGTTGAACTTAACTATATCCTATGTGTCGGAATATCCTAACATCCCCCCTTAAGAACAACTTGGGATAGGATTGAAGGATTTACAAATATGACACAATAGGAGAAGGAAGGAGGCACTAGAGCCTATCCCCCCTTAGTGACAACTTCCTGAACTCCAAGCATATATCGAAGTTTAGTGAACTTCGCCTCTGTGAGAGCCTTTGTGAAGATGTCTGCAACCTGATCATCTGTTGGACAATATTGCACTTCAAGAACATGGTCATGAATGAGCTTTCTGATGAAGTGCATGTGTAGTTCAATGTGTTTGCTGCGCTGATGCTGGACTGGATCTTTGCATAGCTGAATGGCACTTTGATTATCACACCAAAGTGTGGTTGGATGCTGCTGCTCAAAGCCAAACTCTGATAGGATCTGACGAAGCCACAAGGCTTCCTTACTAGCTTCCACGGCACCACGATACTCTGCTTCTGCTGACGAAAGAGAAATGGCAGCCTGTTTCTTACAAGCCCATGTAATAGGTCCTGAACCAAGAGTGAAGACATAACCGGCAGTAGACTTCCGATCATCAGGTCACCAGCCCAATCAGAATCAGTGAAACCAACTAACAGAGGAGCTGCTTTGGCACTGTAATGAATCCCAAACTGTACTGTACCTCGAACATAACGAAGTATTCTTTTAGCTGCTTTCCAATGACTTTCACGGGGGTTTTGCATAAAACGAGCAACAAGGCCAACAGCAAAGGAAAGATCAGGACGAGTATGGGTTAAATACAAGAGTTTTCCGACAAGTTGACGGTATAAGGTAGCATCAACTTCAGGAGAAGTACAAGAGACTGAAAGTTTGACTCCAGACTGAAAGGGAGAAGGGGCTGGCTTACAGTCTTCCATGTGAAAATGACGAAGAATATCACAAGCATACTTGGACTGGGAAAGGAAAATACCCTCTTGGGATTGCAAGACTTGAAGACCGAGAAAATAGTGTAAGTGTCCTAAGTCTGTCATTTCAAATTTCTTTTTAAGGCTGGACTTCACATGGTTTATAAGGTTGGGATCACTACCAGTAAGAATAAGATCATCAACATAAAGAACAAGGATGATAAGAGAGTTGCCCACTTTCTTGGTGTAGACAGTATTGTCAGAATGACACCTAGAAAAGCCAGATTCTAAAAGAAAGCTATCCATTTTGGCATACCAAGCCCGAGGAGCTTGCTTGAGGCCATAAAGGGATTTCTTAAGTCGACAAACAAGGCTGGAGTCTGTTTGTATGAAGCCAATGGGTTGTTCCATATAGATTTCTTCCTGCAAGTCCCCATGCAAGAAGGCAGATTTAACATCCATTTGATGGACTTCCCATTTTAAAGAGGCAGCAAGGGAAAGAACAAGGCGGATAGAGTTCATTTTGGCAACAGGGAGAAGGTTTCAGTGTAGTCAATGCCTTCAACCTGTGAAAAGCCCTTAGCAACTAGACGAGCTTTATGTTTATCAACTTTCCCATCTGGTCCATACTTGGTTCTGTAAACCCATTTACATCTAACAAGTTTGCGTCCCTTTGGTAGAGGAACAAGATCCCATGTATCATTTGTCATCAATGAATGATATTCTTCATTCATAGCTGCTTCCCAATGTGGATGGCCTGAAGCTTCTGCAAAAGTGTCAGGATCATGATTTACTGGAGCTTGAGCCAGTAAAGAAGAGGCTCTTTCAAACTGAGAACGTGTACGTCGCTGATCTGTAGGATCACCGGCAAGATCACCTGCTGCATCCCGAGTAGCACGGACCCATCTTGGAAGTTGAGGATCCTGAGAAGGTGGGGGAGGATTATCATCCTCGCTTTCATCATCAAGAAGAAAAATGTTTTCAAAGATAGAAGAGATAGGAAGAGGTGGCACATCCGCCGGACTAGGCTCGCAGGCCGATTTATTTTCATCAAATTTTACATCTCTTCTAATGATAACATTTTTGGACTTAAATGGAATAAGTCTATAACCTTTTACATCTTCAGAATATCCAACAAAAGTACATTTCTCACTCTTAGGTTCTAAAGCTTTATGCTTTTCATCTGGAATATGGGCCCATGCTTCACTTCCAAACACACGAAAGTGACTTACATCTGGTTTAATGGAACTCCAAGCTTCTTCTGGAGTGATATTCTCTAGAACCTTAGTAGGAGTGCGATTGATTATATAATTTGCACAATTAATTGCTTCGGCCCAAAAACTAAGACTGAGTCCTTTAGATTGCAGCATACAATTAGCCATTTCCTTTAAGGTGCGATTTTTCCTTTCAGCTACACCATTTTGTTGTGGAGTGTATGGAACAGTATGTTGCATTTGAATTCCATTTTCGGTGCAAAAGTTGATGAATGTGTTTTTAACATATTCTCCACCATTATCAGTTCTTAGCTTAAGAATTTGATGTCCAGATTGTTTTTCAACAAATGCTTTGAAGGCCAAAAAAGTGTTAAATACTTCGCTCTTGAGTTTTAAGAAGTATACCCAAGTGCGTCTAGAGAAATCATCAATGAAAGTTAAGAAGTACTTGCAGCCAGAGAATGAAGCAACAGGAAGAGGACCACATAAATCACTGTGCACAAGCTGTAAAGGGGCTGAGGCGTGCCAAGAGGCACGTTTGTCAAAACTGTCCCGATGATGTTTTCCGAGTACACATCCGGAACAAACACCATCTCTGCAAGATACCATAGGAAGACCTGTCACCATATTTTCTTTACATAGATGCTGAAGGGAGCGATAGTTTAAGTGACCAAATCGCTCATGCCAAAGTTTGCTCACTTCATCATTATGAGCAACAAATACTGAGGGAAGATGGGATGACCCAAAGTTGTGAAACTTATACAACCTTTTGGAATCATCAGCAAGACCAGTAGCTAGAATCTGTTTAGGATCTTTTAGATCCTTGATTACAACATCATGAGGTGAAAATTCAACAATTTTACCTTCACCTGAATGAGTTATCTGATAGACAGATAGAAGGTTGCAGGATAAGGTTGGAACACATAATACATCATTAAACTGACCATTGTCTAGATGAACAGTTCCAGTCCCTACAACATTAAGAGATCTATCATCACCAACATATATATTTTTGGTGTTACAATCATTTAAAGAAGAAAACATGGCTTGGTTTTTGGCCATGTGACAAGAGGCTCCAGAATCAATGAGCCACTCATGAGAATGAGAAGAAGAAGAAGATACATTTAATGCATAACCAGACTGAGATGATTGACAATGACATGCAGAAAGTGCCATTCCGGAAGTTGAAGTTGAAGTAGGCTCCACATGGATGTTATGTTTCTTCATTGCGGCTTCCAAGGCTTCCATCTTCTTAAAGCATTTAGATTCTAAGTGGCCATCTCGATTACAAAAGTTAAAATGTCTATCAGTCTTCTTCCATTTGTTTTTATTGGTCTTATCATTTTGCTGAAATGATCTTTCATTTTGAGGCTGAGTTGGTTTAGGACCATTCCTTTGAGGATATGACTTCTTAGGATTCTTTGAATTTGGTTGCTGCTGGGCGGCTAACACTTTCGTGGAAGAGTTTCCAAGATTAAGAAGACCAAGGTGTAAGAGTTTTTCTTGTTCTCTTATTAAGGAATCACAAAAGGAGTCAAAGGAAGGGGCTTGTAGTCTTTGCCTTGACAAATGAAAGCTTCCCTTGTAGAATGGAAAGTGGAAACAAATACAGAGTAGGCTGGTCCCAACTTAGTAAGGATGGAATAAATAAGGTTACCATCTTCTTTCTTAACTTTAACACCTTCCAAGAGATATCTAAGGGTCTTGAATTTGGACAAGAAATCTTCAATGCAAGAAAAATTATTAGGATCCAAAGTAAGCAACTCATTTTCAAGTTGATGGGCTCTAATTTCATTTTTAATCCCAAAAACTTTAGCAAGTTTTTCTAATGCTTCATGAGGAGTTTCAATTTCTGCAATGTGGAATCTAAGATCAGGAGAAACAGACATTCCTATCAAACCACGTGCTTGATCTTGTCTATTTTCCCATTTTTCGGCCTTGTCTTCATCTTTGGGTTTCTTCTCTTGGTCTGTGGCTATTCTGAAGAGACCTTTACTTCTAAGTAAATCTCCCATGTAGGCTACCCATTGGAAGTAGTTAGTGCTGTCAAGAATGACTTGGCATGGACTTTCCATTTTTTGAAAAAAAACTGAAGCTGAAGATGCTGAAAGTAAGTGTTCCAATGGATAGATCTCGAAAAAATAGGCGGTTTTAAAAAAAACGGCTCTGAAAAAGGCTTCCGGATGAAGAAGTTATGGCTTTTTGAAAAAAAAATGTTGACGTTGCCGGCAAAGTGCGCGAATGTGCGGGAATGAAAAAATCCGCCCCCACAAAATGGAGACTTGAACCCAAGACCTCTACTCTCTTAAAAAGCTTTGAACCAATTGATCTATACAAAAAATTTGAGAGAGAGAGAGAGAGAGAGAGAGAGAGAGAGGGGGGGGGGGGGCCTCGGTTTGCGTGCTTGCCTTGAGAAAGCTCTTTTTCCCCTACAAAACACAAAACACAAAACCCAACACGAATATGCAAAGAAAAACGAACCTTACGGCTCGAAGTTAGCTTTAGCCAAAAAACTAGAATTTTAAAAAAAATCTCAAAGTTAGCTTTAGCCGAAAAACTAAATATTTTTCTCAATGTTTCTGATTTTCCGAGATCACACTAAGGTGCAGGGAAAAGAGCATACGCATGAGAAAAATCCTTCCTTTCTGTTTCTGATTTGCCCAGATCGCACAGAGTCGCAGGGCAAAGAGCATACGCAGAAATGAAAGGTATAGATCCGGAAAAAAAAAGGCTAAATAAACCGAAACCGAAATAAGCAGAGAGAAAATAACAGTAAACTGCAAAAAAACACTGTATACCTCCCGATCTGAAAAATGACGCAGCTAGGGCTACCGGAAACCTTTTCGCGTGAAACGAAAGGGGTTCCTCACTGAAACAGATGCTCCGAACGCAACAGAGCAGTCCTCTCGGCCCGAAAGCAGTCAGAAACAGCAGATCTAGGAAACGACAGCCGCATGCAGTTCTACCGGCTTCAGATTTGGATCACCAACGGACGCGGCCCTCAAATAGCTCTGATACCATGTAGGAATTTACAGGGTAAGTTCCTCAGAAAGAATACCAAAAGGACACCGCTCACAACCAGATCTCAAATCAATACACCAGTATTTTTGACGTGGTTAAAACCCTCAGAGTGCAAGGAGGGAAACAGTCCACGGCCTGTCCCAACGTGGGTACAGACAATTTATTAATCAAAGAATGAAAATTTACATAAGCTTCTCTCATGCACGGATTACCCGAACAATGACCCTCCATGCGCTTTAAATAGAACTCATGGACCAATCGGGTGTCAAGCCACGGATCAAGTGTCGGTAATACCGAGGTGAGAGTGAACCGTCGGATCACTACATATCGTGACCGTCGGATTGTAAGTTACAAAATGTACAACGGTAAAGAAACACACTTTACCTAACTCTAACCTAACTCTATACTAGACCAAGTTGAACTTAACTATATCCTATGTGTCGGAATATCCTAACC